>JAEIGN010000204.1:412500-760000 GCA_018903745.1 Drosophila repleta | reverse complement strand
TTATATATATTTATGAATGTACATATGTATGTAGGTTTATAAATATTTATAATAAAGCCTACTCACCCAACGCTGAATACTCGTAGTATCATTGTTGATATAGCAATTCAACTTCTTTAAGTTTTGAAGGAGAGGCAAAGCAATAAAATCGCTATATTAACTTATATGTAATATTAACAAAACTAATATTTTTGCAAGGCAGAGCTATAAAATGATAATAATAATTTTTGCATTATTTATGATAATAATAATGACAATACTAATAACAAAGTGATTTAAAAAAAATCGACTGCAGCATACCTCAGAGAAGCTTGAATAGATTCAGATGTCAACTTCAATATTTATTATTTTTATTGCAATACTCATGTCGTTTGGTGTTCAGTCCCTAATCCCCAAGCAACACCCCTTCCACCCCCCACCCCCCCCTTCTGTGACAGCTTCAAAATGTCTCAAATGTCGCGTTGTTTGCGGCGCCCTTGAGACAGGCGACGACGCCGACGTATGCAACGAGCCGTGACAAAGGGCAGGCAGGCAGACAGGACTGGAAGACTGGATTGGAGGGGATTGGGCTCGATAAGAACCAAAAAAAATTTAAACAAAATTGGAATGAGAAGCTGAAGAAGTGGGTGAAAGTAGGCAGCCACATACAGAAAGTGAGCTAAATGAGTAATAAATTGCAAATGATATAACAAATCAAAGCTCATTAATAACACAAAAACAATTACGAATTCACTGAATAGATTATTTTACTAAAGTCTTGTCTTGTAACAGCAATTTGCCATATATTCATTAGTCCAGATAGTCGCATTTCCTGTCTCAATCGAGACGCGCTTTTCATTGAACTGTTATACAATTTCATAAACACGCACGAAATTTGAAGGTTGATCAGTTAGCGACCTTAAAAAGGCGAATACCCAAGGGAAATATAACAAGTCGTAGATGAGAGTTCTGATCCGGGGGTAGCCAAATAGCTGATACCCTGCACACCTTGTGGAACTGCCGTGTCTAACTTTCTCTTCTCTTCGTTCAAATGATATCTTGAGCAACTACGATAGGCGATATGCGATTGGATTTGTCTTTGTATCTACACAGAACAAGAAAGTTGATTGATATGAGCCAAATAATCTCTAAATATAATATCGTCTAAGTAAAACGTTTTGGCTATTTAGCTCTAGTAGTTTTCGAGCTTTGTTAAATAAAACAGAAGTTATTAATTTAAGTCTTGGTCAAAATATGCATATATATAGAAAAAGTCAGGCCTCTATATTGATAAAGAAATGCCCTTAGCGCTTTTTTCTGCTTCTCGTATGATTTTCTCTATTTTTACAGGGTGTACAATTTAAAAACCAAGCTGAAATAGTATTTGTAGCTTATGTCAGAACTTAAGTCGACATAATTAGCTTAGCTCACTGCGACTTGGAATGATTAGAGCAAGATTATGCGAGCGCCTCTTGATAACCTTTCACAGTCAAAGCAAATGGGTCAAACCCTATATATGCGCGGGTAAACGACGACACAAAAATATAATATATAACATATATATATAATATATATATATATATATATATATATATATATATATATATATATATATATATATATATATATATATATATATATATATATATATATATATATATATATATATATATATATATATACGACTGTATATGTACATATGTGTGCGAGCTGGCTGTGAGGTTAACCAATCTACACGTAATCCAATTTGCTTTTATCGTCAGCTTTTCCACTGAATAATGTGCTTTGGCTCGAGGTGATGGAGGGTCGGCTTAGTTCCACTGAAGCATTTTTGCCCACAATTGTTTTTGATTATTTAATTTAGCCGAGTTTTATTTAGTTATGCGGCTTAGTGGCAAATTTACTAGCGAAAGATCCCAAACCGGACGCTATAAAGCCGAACAGACAGAACTTTGGATTTTCCTCTACTTCAGAACTATCTCTCTTTCGCTATTACTCTCTCTCTCTCTCTCTCCCTCTCCTTTTCTCTCTCTGTCTCTTTTTCTCTGTGAAAATATCGTTCTCTCTCTGGCTGCTGCATTCGCTTATGATTTAGCTTTGTCGCAGTTCAGAGACCTTGAAAATATTGCAACGCATTGTTTGCTGTTGCTGTTTTTATGGCTTTCGTTTCAAAAATACCCTTACCAGAAGAGGCAGGCAATACCATTTTCTGACCAAATATGTAATACTTAAATAATCAATAATTGTATAAAACATATACATAAATGTTCTTCATCAGTGTATTCAATTATCCAGCATATATGAATAGGAAATATATATTTTGTTTTGCATGAAGATACCCTCTAGCCAAATGTCTGTTAAGGTATTCAAGTTTCGGTGAAACCAAATATGCCATTTATATTTTTTTTCTTTTTTCTTCGCTTTTTTTTGCACAAACCGCAACGAAAATTGCCACAGAGGCGTCTAGCATTTTGGCATACCCTGTACTAAGGCTCAGTGAGGCTTTGTCGTACTTTAGAATGATTTGACTTCAGCATGAAATAAATCCTGGGTTTGACTTTCTTGTGGTCTACATACATTGATTGATATATATAAAAATGTTCATAGTTAAAATAAAACCTTTCGAATTTTGTTGAAATTTATTATAATTGAAGCTTAAATATTCGAATAAGAGATACTCTCATTTATTTATAATTTATTTGTAACTTATATCACGTCACAAGATTATTTTCATCCAGTTACTTTTTTGTTCATATTTCATCCATATCTATATTTTAATTATTTTGGCTATAATCTTAATTTTAACTTGCTGATCTACGAATTGGTGTGCAGTATGTGTCAAGTCGTCCAACAAATTTTGCGCTCGCAACACTGGACAACAAACGTGCAACATGGTCTGGAAACAATTTTTTGTCCTATTTTCTTAGCATCTCGACCCATAACACTCCTCCCGCCCACATTTGTGCTCCCCATTCGTCCTTGCGAATTTGGCTTGACAGTCGTCGCAGTAACCAAAAAGTTAGTTTTGTACCTTTGTTTTTGTTGCGCTCTGGTGATTCCTATCTTTATCTCAACTAGTCCCCCTTAACCAAACGCCCCCTCTTCTGGGCTCTATCAGTCTATCACTCGCTCCCTTACTCCTTCGTTCAGTGAGCCTGTCTCAGCCTTTATAATTCTCCTTCTCCGTCTCTCGTGTCGTCTTCTATTTTATGCTTTTGGAAGCACTTTGTCCAATTTTTCTAGACAGGCTCCATTAAAATACGCCATGGCGAGTCGTTTGGGCGCCTCTCGACTCTAATGGTCAATGAATGCCTGGAGGCGTTGCTCCAGCACCACAATAAATTATCAGCCACAATTATCTTGTTGCGCACAACTTTCAATCGGAGTTAATTGTTTGAGTCACAAACTTTCGAATAGTTTTTGCGCTTTCTGACGAGTCCATCGCCAGACCCTTCTCCATATTTAGCCCCCATCCAAACTTATAAACAAAGTCAACTTTTTGCTAAGCAACTTGCAAATTATTTGCGTGGGCGTGATTGGTAAACTTCACACAGCTCCACTAGCTGCTACCCCTATCCTATCCATCCTCTTTCCACTGATAGAGATTAATAGAGTATTAATTAGCTTTATCCAGCGAACAGAACTGGATTATTGAACGTGGAATATTGATCGTACATTTGCATGCCAGCTGACAGCTGACAGCAATATACATAGATATAGGGGCAAATACAAAAGAAAGTGTTAAACAAGTAAGAACGTTGCAGTCGGACGCAACCGACTGCGAAATACTTTTTCGCGCCCTAGCAGCCCACAGCGGCATCTATCACAATATATTTTTCAATTCATCTTAAATCCACACTGTCGCCGCTCAAATTAGCTGCTGATTAAAAATTTTCATCGCAGGTGGATAGAAGCTTAGAACCCTTACCTTATCAATATATATATATATATATATATATATATATATAATTTGGCAAATCAAAAGACATGGTGAAAGGTCACAAAGTCATTATGTGGCGCGCTATTGGCTCAGAAGTTGAAGATTTTTCTGTTTTGAATTGCCACGCCCCCAGTGGCCGTAGACATATAATTTTTAGCATGTGCATAGAGTGGGCGTTCAGGAATATAACTGTAAAGTTTATGCTTACACTCGAAAAATGCGAAAATTACAGGGTATTTTTTGTACGGCGTGCCCCTTTTGGGGCGTAGGAATAATTTTTGGGGAATCGATAGAAGAGGCTCCAGTAACTTAGCATCCAATTTTGAAGCTTCTAGCACTAAAACTGTGGGAGATATAAGCTGATATAAGTTGCCACGCCCCCTGAGGGCGTAGATATATCCGCCATAGCTTTTCGATTGTGGGATATTAGCCCGGGTATATATACCAAGTCTCAAGTCTCTAGCATCAACAGTGCTCAAAATATAACAGAATTAGTAAAATCACTATATATTCAGATCCGATTTGTCACGCCCCTAGTAGGCGTGGCCATACAACTTTTTAGGCGATCTTTATAGGATCGCAACAGTAACCCACGTGCCAAATTTGGGCTTTATAGGTTTTCGACTTTAGAAGATACAGTTTGACCCGGTTTACCACGCCCCCAATGGGCGTAGATATATCCGCCACAGCTTTTTGATTTAAGGATGTCGACGTGAGTATTCAGTTAAAATCTCAACTCTCTAGCCCTTCTAGAAGTAGTGTTTCTGGGATACAGGAAAATTCATTTTCCGATTTGTCACGCCCCTAGTAGGCGTGGCCATACAACTTTTTAGGCGATCTTTATAGAATCGTAACAGTAACCCACGTGCCAAATTTGGGCGTTATCGGTTTTAGACTTTAGAAGATAGAAGTAGGGTTTCTGGGATACAGGAAAATTCATTTTCCGATTTGCCACGTCCCTAGTGGGCGTATCGGGAAAATCTTGACACTTTATCTGACGACGGTATATTTTGAATTTCAAGTCTCTAGCTTCAATAGCGTGGAAATGGTTTGCGTTCACACGGACAGACGGCCCAAACCCAATATATTATTTCACTTCGTGAAAAAGTATAAAAACATTCGAAACGAGATGGTCAATAAGATGATCTGGCTCTGAATATGCAACTTGAAAATTCCATCACGTTTAGGTCTCCACATATTCGAACCTAAAAGTTAAATGACTTCTAGATTAAGCTTTCACTTAAGCCCTTAAGTTTTTCAACCATCTTATTTGTCAACAAGATTCGTCTACAGATCTTTACAGATTAGCTGAACTAGCCAATCTCTCCCTCTCTCGCTCTTACCCATTTGGCCCAATTAATTAAGTCTAAGTATTCCATCATCTTAAAAGTGTTTGATACTATGATAATGATATGTCTATGTCCATTGTCTAAGTAAATATGCCGACTGTTAACCCAGCGTGAACCACTATGTGAATATAAATGACGAACGGATAATTTAGCCCTGTAAAAATTGAAACAAATATTGCTCATGTCGAGCCGATGATGAGTTATGGCTTATATAATATAATAATTCCGTTGCAGTATAGCTAAATAGCTTGTAAAGTATTACACACTGACCTGACCTACTCTCCAGCAATAGCACGGGCACGGGTACGGGCACAGGCACGGGCACGGACAGGGCATCGTAAACAGTGGTGCGCAGCGGTGGCGGTTAAAAAAAAAAAACATTTACATTTATAACAAAAATGGAAAACAAAAAAATATGTAAAAAAAAAAAAAATTTATTATTATAGAAAAGTGTATATGTATATGTATTTGTGTAGCTATATAAGTGCAATACGTTGCTTTAGCTATAAAAAGTATGTCTATTGAGCCAAAGTCGACCGCACGGCGCGCACTGCTTGAAGTCGCGGCTACAGTCCTGCTGTGGCTACAAACTGGAACTGGAACTTAAAACGACCGGAACTGGTAGTCGTTGGGTGTTGGGGTGGACGGTGGCAGAGTAGGGTAAGGTGGGGGTCGAAACAGTGGGAAGCACGCGACAAAGACAGCGACTTGGCCGACGGACTGTTGCGTGTTTTGGAGCCAAAAATTTTGATGTGATCTTTGTTATTGTTTTTGTTGTGGTTATAAGCTGTTTGTTGTTGTTGGCGCTATATTGCTTCTACAGAGTTTCTATTCTATAATATACTTTATGTGGCTTGACAAAGCACATACACTTAGAGAACAGTTTCAACTTACTGCAGTTGCTTATTATTGTTATTTAATGTTTATATTTCGTCAAACTAGACGCTTCTCCACTCGAGGCGCAAGCAGAACAATAGCGTCAACTTACCGTTTCGAGAGCGAAGTGACACAACTGCTATAAACTGTTTATCATTGATCCCATGCAAACACAGAAAAGGCAGAGAGAGAGAGAGAGAGAGAGAGAGAGAAATAGAGAACAACAGCGAACCGGCAATTTAAGCTCGGTTCAGCTACATATGTATGTGCGAGTTTTTGCTGCTTGAGCTGAGCTAAGCTGAGGTAAGCACAGTTTCCAACATCCCAGTAGGAAACTAAGGGCAGCTTATCGCTGCCAACAGCATTGAACAACTAAATGTGTTTTTAATTTAAAATTTTGCTTTTAATGGTATTATGTCTAAATTTGATGAACGAATGAACGGTCTTGATTTTAGCATGGCTTTGTTAATTTATTGTTAAACATCTTTCTCTCAAAATAAACTTGAAATCAAATTATTTTATTAGCAAATTTTGAACATATTTTTACTTAATTTGCTCTAGCCGATCACACAATGATCTCAGAAGGTTATCAGCATTCGGTCCACAGCAAATTGTTTTCCATATACTTATATAGTCTTATATGCATATGTATGTATATGATATACTAGAAAACACAAATTACTATAAATCGGCCAAAAAAATCTTTTGCATGCGTCAGCAAAGGCGCAGTTGTTTCGACACTTGTATAAATGTTAATTATTTCGTTTTGGAGCTTTTGTTTTTTTTTTTGCAATTCATTTGAAAACAACAATTTGCAATTTCTGAATTTCTAATTAACTTGTGCACACAAAAAGAGAAATAAAACAAGTAAAAAAAACTCTAGTCGAGACCGCTCGGCTGGGAGATACCCTGAACCCTGCGAAGAACCGCGATTCCTAAGAACCGCTAACATTTTCCGTTACTTTTATATATATGCATGAAGCACAAGCACGAAGTTTGCTAACTATGCATTTGGACTCAACAACTGAGCTCAGTCTGCAAGGCGCCGATAGTATGGGATATTAAATGTTTAATAAATTAAATAGACGAACGATTTTGATCAAATTTGCAAAGCGTGACTACGTCATTCATATGTATGTACACATGTGTCAAAGCACAAATCTAGTACTTGAAATACGTGTTTTGAAAATTCGAGGCGAAGGGGCGTGGCAAAATTTATAAGGCTCACACTAAAAGGTAAATTTGAAGACTCTAGCTATAAAGATGAATTAAATAGAAATGTATAACAGAGTATCGATTTTGTTTTTAATCGATAACAGTAAAATTAAGATAGTTATCGATTTTTTAGAAACTCGATCTTTTCGTGCTATACAGGAACCTACATAAAAAATTTCAAATCTCTAGCTCTTATAGGTTCTGACATCGGCAAAAACCATTATACCCTGATTTTTCACTTTCAATGGGTTCAGGGTATAAAAACAATAATAAAAATCCCCTAGAGAACGATCAAATTATTATTATCAATGCCGATCAGATTCAGCGTGTCTCTGTTTCTCTTATACCGTTGTCTTTATCTAACACACAAAGTTCAAAGTCAACTCAAATGAGAAAAAATATACAACAAAATTGAGATATGTAAATATAGGCATTTATCGAGACTCAGACCGCACAACAACAACAACAACCACTGTAATAATGTATATTTTCATACTATATATATATTTTTTTTTTCTTGAATTTTCTATTTACGGAACTTTGTTAGCACTTTTGTTGGAAGATGATTTAATGACACAATTAAAAAAAGATGTACAAAAAAATCACAATAAACTTGTAATAAACAAAAAAAAATCCCAGTGAGAGTCACTTCAAATACGTTTTGCTATTTTCTGTTTTTGTTTTATTTTTTTTTTTAAGCCGCTTTAGAAATCACCGCAGCTTGGAACGTACGTCAAAATGTGCGCCAATTATACGAGAGCCAAAAACGAGTAAAGATTCCGCCAGACACCTATCACTTTCGATGATTCGCTTCGCACTGAAGCGCTAGACATCGCCGCTGACTAGCAGCACCCCAAAAACCGGTCGGCATCCTCTTCGGCGCTTGTATTCGGCCAGTCGTATTTCGTGCGGTCCTCGTGCGCTGGGAACACAAATGGCGCATTGAGACAGCTTGCTCTAACAATCTTTCTCCCACAAATTCGCTCCGCCATTCGCGTTCTCTCTATTTCTTACGCTCCCAACCTGCTCTGCCGCTCAGTATTTTCAATGCCAAGCAAGCAGCTGTTCAGTGTTTGTTTGATTGTTTTTTTATGCTTTTTTTTTCTTTGTCAGACACTATATTGATATATATCTCTATGTACTCTAAGTAAATTAAACATTTGAATCACTTTTGTGCTTTACATAGACTATAGTAGAAACTTCATCGGTTAGCTATAGATGCACAGCAATCAATAGATAAGTTTCCCCTTTTCCAATACACATACACATATGGAAATTCTAATCTATTGAGACATATGAATAATATAATATAAATACACAAATGACTTGCTTTATGGTAAGAGTTTAAATTATTCGCATATGTATGTACCTACTAGCACGGAAGCTTAAAAATATCGAATATAATAACCTTTATTTAATATATACATTTAATACATATATAAAGGTGATTCGCGAAAATGTATATATATATAGAAATAAAATTCTGTTCACAACAAAATTTATTTTTAGTTTTCTGTAATATTTTTCGAATTTTACTCAAATTATTTTTGCAATTCAGTAGTGTGCACTGCACTGTGCAGGGCACTGCGTGTACAGTAACTGCACATCCCTTACATGTGCACACATAGCTGATTCGGCGGGCTGCAATCATGCAATTTCAATTGCAAGGGAACCTGTCACCTCTTGAATTAGCAAGTGGAAACTCTGTTCTGCATATTTGTAAGCAGCTTGAGATTCGGAACTGATTGATTTGGTTGCTTAAAATATAAGAATTTAATATTTCTAATTCCATTTATATAGACTTAGCATTGATTGAGTTGTATGACATATACATATGTATTTAGTGGATAGGTAGTGTTATAATACGTTATAATGACTATATAAATAGATAAGAAAGTGAAAAAACAAATAAAACAAGTAAGAACGTTGCTGTCGGACGCAACCGACAGCGAAATACTATTTCACGTCGCAGCGGCCCACAGGGACCTCTATCACATTATATTTTTTAAAATTTAACCTTAAATCCTCTCTGTCGCCGCTCAAATTAGCTGCCGATTAAAAATTTTCATTGGAGGTGGCCAGACGGTTTCAATTAGGATCGAAGCTTAGAACCCTTACCTTAGCAAAAATACGCACCTAAATCGAGAGAGATGGCATCTCTCAAAATGAGAGAGGTGGCAACTCTGAAAACGTGATTTAAGTTCGTTGGCGAGCGTAGAGGTATGGGCTCGAACCCCGGTGCGGTCATGTTGATATTTATACTATTTCACGTAGTGATATAGTATATTGGTTTTGTGCAATGTCCGTCATGCTGTCCGTCCGTCTGTCCGTCTGTCCGTCCGTCCGTCTGTCCGTCTGTCCGTCTGTCCGTATGAACGCAAACCATTTCCACGCTATTGAAGCTAGAGACTTGAAATTTGAAATATATACTCGTGTATACCCTCGTCTGATAAAGTGTCAAGATTTTCCCGATACGCCCACTAGGGGCGTGGCAAATCGGATCTGAAGATATAGTGATTTTACTAGTTTCGTTATATTTTGAGCACTATTGATGCTAGAGACTTGAGACTTGGTATATATACTCGGGTTAACATCCCACAATCGAAAAGCTATGGCGGATATATCTACGCCTTCAGGGGGCGTGGCAACTAATATCAGCTTATATCTCCCACAGTTTTAGTGCTAGAAGCTTCAAAATTGAATGTTAAGTTACTGGGGGCCTCCTCTATCGATGCCCCTAAAATTATTGTTACGCCCCAAAAGGGGCGTGACATACAGAAAAATACCCTGTAATTTTCGCATTTTTCGAATGTAAGCATCCAAACTTTACAGTTATATTCCTGAACGCCCACTCTATGCACATGCCAAAAATTATTTGTCTGCGGCCACTGGGGGCGTGGCAAATCAAAACTGAATCATCTGCAACTTCTGAGCCAATAACGCGCCAAATAATGACTTTGTGACCTTTGACCTTGTCTTTTGATTTGTTAAATTATATATATATGTTTGAAAAGAATATTTTATTAATACAAAATAACTAAATAAGGAAAATATAACAAATATATATCAACATGACCGCACCGGGGTTCGAGCCCACACCTCTACGCTCGCTACTTAAATCACATGTTCAGAGTTGCCACCTCTCTCATTTTGAGAGATGCCATCTCTCTCGATTTAGGTGCGTGTTTTTGCTAAGGTAAGGGTTCGATCATAATTGAAACTGTCTGGCCACCTCCAATGAAAAGTTTTAATCTGCAGCTAATTTGAGAGGCGAAAGTGGCGATTTAAGGTTAAATTTTAAAAAATATAATGTGATAGATGCCCCTGTGGGCTGCTGGGACGTGAAATAGTATTTCGCTGTCGGTTGCGTCCGACAGCAACGTTCTTACTTGTTTTGTTATATTTTCTTTAATTAGTTATATATATATATACATATATATATATATATATATATATATATATATGTATATATATATAAATATATATATATATATAATTTAACAAGACAAAAGACGAGGTCAAAGGTCACAAAGTCATTATGTGGCGCGTTATTGGCTCAGAAGCTGCAGATGTTTCAGTTTTGATTTGCCACGCCCCCAGTGGCCGTAGACAAAAAATTTTTGGCATGTGCATAGAGTGCGCGTTCAGGAATATAACTGTAAAGTTTGGATGCTTACATTCGAAAAATGCGAAAATGACAGGGTATTTTTCTGTATGTCACGCCCCTTTGGGGGCGTAACAATAATTTTTGGGGAATCGATAGAGGAGGCCCCCAGTAACTTAATATCCAATTTTGAAGCTTCTAGCACTAAAACTGTGGGAAATATAAGCTGATATTATTTGCCACGCCCCCTGTGGGCGTAGATATATCCGCCATAGCTTTTCGATTGTGGGATGTTAACCCGAGTATATATACCAAGTCTCAAGTCTCTAGCATCAATAGTGCTCAAAATATAACGAAACTATGTAGTAAAATCACTATATCTTCAGATCCGATTTGCCACGCCCCTAGTAGGCATGACCATAAAATTTTTTGGGCTATCTTTAAAGGAGCGTAACAGTAACGCACGTGCCAAATTTGGGCGTTCTAGCTTTAAAACTGTAGAAGATACAGTTTGACCCGATTTGCCACGCCCCCAATGTGCGTAGATATATCCGTATCCGTATCCATAGCTTTTTGATTTTGGGATGTCGACATGAGTGTTCAGTTATAATCTCAACTCTCTAGCCCTTCTAGAAGTAGTGTTTCTGAGATACAGGAAAATGCATTTTCCGATTTGCCACGCCCCTAGTGGGCGTATCGGGAAAATCTTGACACTTTATCAGACTAGGGTATACACTAGTATATATTTCAAATTTCAAGTCTCTAGCTTCAATAGCGTGGAAATGGTTTGCGTTCATACGGACAGACGGACAGACTGAAAGACGGACAGACGGACGGACAGCATGACGGACATTGTACAAACCCAATATACTATATCACTACGTGAAATAGTATAAAAACGTTAATCAGGCGTCTTGACTAGAGGACCCTCTGAACCCGTGCGATCTGCATTTTTCAAAATACTGTAGACTTTGCAAAAATAAATTGAACATATGTCATACAAAAACAAAATGTTGTTGAATCAATTTTTAACGAAAATCGCGATCTATGTTTTGACTCGATAGAGCAGTTGATAACTCGCAAATCAATGACTTGAGCTTTAGTAAATACATAGTACATATGTGCGTGCGTGCGCCTGTAGGTGTGAATGTGTTGTGTATATATACATATATATTTACATATAAATATAATATGCTAATATGATCATGCCCAACAAATTTGATTAAAATCGTTCGTCTAGAAAATAGGTTATTTAACATTTAATTTCCCATAACATTGTATTTAACAGGCAGAAGGAGGCGTGGCAGACCCCATAGAGTATACATATTCTTTATCAGGGTGACAGCAAATAATCGATAACTGTCATAGTTTTATTGGTATCGATTAAAACCGATATCGTCACTTAGTTATAAAACTCTATCTAATTCACGTTTATAGCGAGAGTGCTCAAATTTAGCATTTAATGTTGAGTGAGCCTTATACAATTTCGGTTTTTGTTAAATTTTGGGCGCCACGCCCCCTTCGCCTCAAATTTGTAAGTCCCGTATTTCAAATACTAGAGACTTGTGCTTTGGCACATACATACATATGGACGACATGCTCACGCCCAACAAGTTTTATCAAAATCGTTTGTCTAGAAAAAAAGTTATTAAACATTTTATTTCCCATATCATTGGCAGGCAAATAGCAGCCAAAGAACAACTGACGCACCGACTTGCGCTTGTGTGTGCGTGCGCCTGTGTGTGTGTGTGTGTGTGTGTGTGTGTGTGTGTGTGTGTGTGTGTGTGTGTGTGTTGCTTGTAAATTACAAGTTGTAATAAAAATACATATACATATGTACATGTATAAAAGAAACGGAGAATGCATGGAAGAGCGGTTCTTCGCAGGGTTCAGGGTGTACCCTAGTCGAGTGGTCTCGACTAGAGTTTTCTTACTTGTTTTTTAGTCCATTAGTTAATACTCCCTGTATATAGCAAGAAGGAGAGCTTGCGCAATGTTAAAATCGGTTTGACATTAAAGCATAGACAAACTTATTGACTGATTGACTGGCTGGCAGACTGATAGATAGACTGCAGTCTACCGTGTGATTGATCAGCGATTTTACTGATTGAGCAAATAAATAATTAACTAATAGGCAGACTGTCTGGCTGATTAACTGACAGAAGACGGAATAAGCCATTTAATATCGATTGAAATCGAACTTAGAAAAATTAAAAACTTATTGATGATTTAAATCAAACTTGATTAGCGCCTGATGTATAAGACCAAAATAAAAGTTGTATATCTCCTGAGATGAGAGCATTCAGATATGCCGACAGACGAAGTTACGGAAATGATTAATATAACTATATTAGACTATATACATATCCGACTGTGGATCATTAGCAACTACTTACATATATGAATGCGGCCACGCCTCTTTCCAACTATTACTTCGCCTAGAGAGTAGCCATAAGGCGACCCATGCCATGCACATTGAGCATCTATTACGTTTTTGCGGAAACTTTTCTGGTACGCCCATAATACCATCTATGTATGTGTATGTTTGTGCACAGATATATCTATACATATATCAGAAGATAACTGTCGCAGCAATGTAATGTAGTCTATTTGCGACAAATATGTGCAAACCAAAAATACTCGGACATTATGCGGTGTAAAATGGGAAAAATTGTTCGCATATTCATGACCGAATTACCCACATTCAGTAAGAGTCACACGCACACAATGAGAGAGAGAGAGAGAGGGACACACTTCAGTCACCATTTGTGAACAGCAGAACAAACAAGACCATTGAAAGGCACGCAAATCTCAGCTATGACCAAAATATTTGCCAAAGTTCGTGGAACGCACACAAAACCAAAAAAGAAATAAACAAGTAAGAAAACTCCAGTCGAGACCGCTCGACTAGGGTATACCCTGAACCCTGCGAAGAACCGCTATTCCATGTATTCTCCGTTTCCTTTATATTCATATGTATGTATATATATGTTCGTTACAAGCAAAACACACACACACACACGCACAGGTGCACGCACACACAAGAGCATGTCGCTGCGTCAGCCGTTCTTGTGCTGCTATTTGCATGCCAATGTTATGGGACGAACGATTTTGATCAAAGTTGTTGGGCGACATCATGTTATCCATATGTATGTATGTGGCAAAAAACAAGACTCCAGTATTTAAAATACGGGACTTACAAATTTGAGGCGAAGGGGTGTGGCATCCAAAATTTAACAAAAAGCGAAATTGCGTAAGGCCCAAATAACACTAAATGCAAAACTGGTAAGTTCTAGCTATAACGATGAGTTGGATAGAATTTTATAGCTGAATTTAAATTTTCGTTTTTAATCAATACCAACAAAATTAAAATAGTTATCGATATTCTGAAACAAACTCGATATGAGCGCCCTATACAGGGACCTACAAAACAAATTTGAAGTCTCTAGCTCTTGTAAGTTCTGAGATCGACGCGTTCAAAAATACGGACAGACGGATAGACAGACAGACGGACAGACAGACAGACGGACATACAGAAAGACGGACAGGGCTCAATTGACTCGGCTTGTCTCCCTGATCAAGAATATATGTACTGTATGGGGTCTGCCACGCCTCCTTCTGCCTGCTACATACATTTCAACAAAAAAATTTTACCCTGATTTTCCATTTTCAATGGGTCCAGGGTATAAATATAAGTAAGAAAACTCTAGTCGAGACCGCTCGACTAGGGGATACCCTGCACCCTGCGAAGAAATGCTATTCCGTGCATTCTCCTTTTCTTTTATATACATATGTATATGTATGCTCTTTAAAAGTAACACATACACACAGGCGCATGCGCACACAAGCGCAAGTCGCTGCGTCAGCTGTGCTTTCGCTGCTAAATGTATGCCAATGTTATGGGAAATTGAAAGTTATATAACTTTTTTTTGTAGAAATGTTATTCATATGGTTTTATGTGCCAAAGCAATAGTCTCTAGTACTTAAAATAAGTGTTTTGCAAAATTTGAGGCGAAGGCGTCGTGGCATCCAAAATTTAACAAAAAGCGAAATTGTATAAGGCTCAAATAATATATAAGGCTCAAATAATATATAAGGCTCAAATAATACTAAAAGCAACATTTGGAGACTAGCTATAAAGATGAATTATCTTATAGGTTCTGAGATCGACGCGTTCATACATACGGACGGATGGACAGACGGACATGGCTATGTCAACTCGACTTGTTTTCCTGATCAAGAATATACATTTCAACAAAACCATTATACCCTGATTTTCCATTTGCTAACTGTGCATTTTAACTCAGCAACTGAGCTCAGGTTTCAGGGTGCCGATTAAAGAATTAACGATTTTGATCAAACTTGTTGAGCGTGATCATGACATTCATGTGTGTGTATGTGCCAAAGCACAAGTCTCTAGTACTTGAAATACGTGTTTTACAAATGTGTGCTTAAATAACACTAAATTCAAAATTTGAAGACTCTAGCTAAAAAGATTAATTAGATAGAATTTTATAAATAGATGAAGATATCGGTTTTTATTCGATAACATTCAAACTATGGCAGTTATCGATTATTTGAAACAAACTCGATCTTTTCGTGCTATACACGAACCTGCAAAATTTAAAGTCTCTAGCTTTTATATGTTCTGAGATAGGCGCGTTCAAACATACGGACAGACGGATAGACAAACAGACAGACGGGCAGGGCTTAATCGACTCGGCTTCTCTCCCTGATCAAGAATATATATAGTTTATGGGGTCTGCCACGCCTCCTTCTGCCTGTTACATACATTTCAACAAAAACATTATACCCTGATTTCCCATTTTCAATGGGCTCAGGGTATAAAAATAGATGTGCAAAATTTGAAGGCGATATCTTGAAAAGTAGACTTTATGCCAACAAAAAATCGGAATTTCTGACCATAGTGAATTGGTACAAGCAAAGCAAGATAATTCATTATAATTTCAATAACTTCAATATTTGAACACTTTAATGCTATCGATAATTGAAATGCTGATTAATTATAGTTATCAAAAATATTACCACTCTTGCTTGGTTACTCAAATGCTTGAACTGTGAATGAAGAGTTATAACGCTTTGCTAAAATATAGGAGCACAGAAATATCTGTCTAACAGCTTCAACGATGATTTTTATTAAACATTTGTCTTTCGGCATTGACTCATTTATATATAAATATACATTTCTTTATGGAACGCCGATACATCTGAAACAGAAAGACTATCAATATGACCATACGACACTGCATAGGCAAGTTCTTATTGCTGTCATGGAGACTACATAGGACACAGTGGAATCGACCCATTGAGCTAATCTGGTTGGTATTCGCGCCCTGCGCGCTGTGCTGCATTGGCGTGGTATTGCGACTGAGCACCGATGTGTCCGAGCGCTTCAACAGCTTCTATGACCCACTTGATCTAACCCAGAGCTGGAATGATTTGATGGAGACGTTAGCATTGCGCCAACAATTGACCCAACAGCATAATAAGAGTAACAATGTCTTTACGCCACAGTTGGTACTGGCATGGGCGCCCAATGAATATAACTTATTTAGCAAGATCATGGAGCTCTCCTTGCGCAAACTGAAGTTGATAGAATTGCGCAGTTATACTGACTGCGCAGAAATGAAGACAGCTGTACAGGACGAATTTCTATTCGCTGGAGTTTGCTTTGATCGCGGAAATTTTGAAAAGGAATATTTATTCGTTGGCGATTTTTTGAGCCAAGATGAGGTAGTTCAACCGAACATCAACTATACAATTCTTTATCCCAGCGAGTTGCGCAGTTATAAACACACCTTCATTGGCGATAACTGGAAGACAATCTATCATGACGATCCCAAAATGTCTATATTGCGTCGATTGAATGACGATACCATCGATGGTCACTGCACTTATGTCCGCGAAGGCTTCATCAATATCCAAATGGCCATAAGCGAAACTTATCTAGTCATTATGAGTAGAATGCAAATACCGAAGATTGTATTACGACGCTTTCCGGTCGATGGACGTGTCATTGATCCGAAAATGAATCACATAAATCACTCTATAGCCATTCTTCTGGTTTTTGGCTTCATGTTTCCGTCACAAATACTTGTCTGCGTAAGTAGAAACTTCACATAGCTTTGCAGCTATATCCATATTTAAAAATATATCTGTGCAGCAAGTCGTTCAAGAGAAACAGCGTCAAATGCGTCTGTTCCTTATCAATATGAATATTGGCAACGTCGTACACTTTTTATGTTGGTACTGCAAAGGACTCGTTTATATGGTGATCAGCTCAATTCTAATAATGGGAGTTGTTAAGGTACGTTTACATAATTTCTCTCTCTCTCCCCCTCTCTTTCTCTTTGTGTGTATCCGTCCGTATCAAATCTGCGATCACATTAACTTTACAAAATTAAATATTAACTCACGTTTTAACGATATTGATCCATCTTTTGACTGAATGTGAACGTGAAAAGCTAGAGAATTTAAAGATTTTAGAGATTTTACATACGTGGTCTACGAATATTTCCTGTTGATGTTAGTAAGAACGAATTCAATTACAAATGTACGTAATAGCAGCGTCTGTGTCTACATAGACAACAACGATTGAGAAAACAGCTATGAGCTGGTTTCAGTGTATCTCCAATGCTGACAGGCAGTCTTATATTCGCTTAGATACGTTTATTGTCATAGAGACAACACTAATTTTTTAATGAGCAGAATTAGTTCTTCTATCTTCTTCTTCGATTCTTTTTGTGAGAATAATCCTCTTTGTTCAATATAAACCTACAATCTAACTGAAATTCTCAATTGCAAATAGGTTCCTTGGAATTCTTCGGAAACTATATTCCAGCAAACTCCATGGTATATTATATTAGTGGTGCTCATCACATATAACGTGGCTGCAACTAGTTTCTGCTTATTGATTGCCTCGTTCTTCAACAACAGCTCATTGGCGTTGCGTGTTGTGACCGTCCTATGGCTAATCACATATTTGCCATTCTTTGTGATATATAACAATCGGGAAAAAGTTGTTTCAATTATTACATATTTATCTTGTGCGTTTCCCAATACTGTACTTGCGCTGGTTTGCCAGAGCCTCTTGGAGCGAGAGATGTTCTTTGAAAAGAAATGGACGGATCAGGGCTATGCATTAAGCTATGCAGCCGACCGAATCAGGGTCTATCAAGGCATATATATATTTCTAATAATCACAGTTATATATGCCGCCATCGCCATATATATGGATGTATGGCATACGGGTGACACGGGTGGCAGGCGGCGCAAGCATGTGTCAACACATAGTGGCGACTTCACATATCAGGACCGTGAAGATAGCTTCTTGCCGCAAGGTCAACAGCCGGTTGGAGTGAAGGCGACCAAAATCTATGAAGTGGAGCCGTCACATCGACGTTTCAAAATCAAAATTAAGAAACTGTGCAAACGGTATTCGAGCAACGCCCGTGGTGCCCTTAACTCGTTCACATGGAATGTCTACGAGAACGAAGTCACTGTTCTAATGGGTCACAATGGTTGCGGCAAAACGACGCTGCTTAAGATACTCGCAGGCCTGGTGGAGCCGACACGTGGAGTCGTCATGATATCCGACTATAATATACAAACCGAACGGCACGATGCATCTATGCAACTTGGTCTGGCTCTAAATGATGATCTGCTTTCACCGGATCTTACAGTCAACGACCAAATTCGCTTCATAAGCATGGTTAAAGGTATCTCGTGGAAGGAGTCCACCGAGGAGATTGAGCTATATACACAGCTGCTACAGTTGAGTCATGTCAGGCACACCAAGATCAAAAACTTGACCGCAAAAGACCGCAACCTACTCAACATTTGTTGCGCCTTTGCCGGTGGCAGCCCCATCATACTCATCGACGATATTCATTGTGATCTAGATGTGGTCACACAAACTCTCATCTGCAATCTAATCAATGAAGAAAAATTCAAGCGCACCATCATATTGGTGTCTAACTCAACAGCGCTAGCGAGTCACCTGGCCGATCGCCTGGCCATCATGTCCAATGGCGAGCTCAAGTGCACCGGGAGCAAACCATTTCTTCGTAATATGTATGGACATGGTTTTCGACTGGTAAGGAAATATGCTTATAAATAGAGAAAATCTGTTCAGATTAGGACATCATCATCAGAAACCATTAAATCGAACCACTAATCCTGCATCCTGTTCTGATATAAGTAATGCATGTTCTAGTCTTATCAGCACATTTAGCATCTACAAAATAGTTTGATCATCATTTATCTTTTGTGTTCCCTCTAATAATATTAATGTTTCTTTGCACACGAGACACAAAAAATCGTTAGCGTTCTGTCTTGACACATGACTGAATCCTGTCATTACAACTTACTGCCATTAGTCAAGCTTCAAGTATGTTCAACAGATCCTGTTTGCAACTGTCTTTGTCAGTTCTCTCAAATGATGATTTTATTCGAAAATTCAGAACACGAAATGCAATAAGCTATATGCCATCCACTAGACATAAGATACCTTAAGGTTGTTACTCTATCACATTGCCAGAAATCTAGTGTCCTATGGTTGCTAGTGTCCCTGGTTGCTGTGTATCCGAGTCCCTATAGGAGACTAAGTGCGAGCCTGCACTGTCTTAAAGTTTTTTCAGTTGCTTGCATACATATGAATAATCCTGGGTTATTCTGTTAGGTTATTTTGTTGCTAACCGGATACAAAGTATCTTATATATATATATATATATATATATATATATATACATATACAGTAGAATCCGAGTATAGCGACTCCGCTTATAACGTTCGTCCGGCCATTGCGACGAGAATTCAATGACTTGGTTGGTCCCTATACAAACCTATATGAAAGAGCCTCCGCTTAGTACGTTTCCGCTTTTAGCGGCAAACCGCTTATACAGACGATATTTTCCATAATTTAACCGGATATTGCGACGTTTTGAAAGATAAATTCAGCGAAAGAGAGCCAAAAAAGTTAAGCTTCAAATGATGCTATTGAAAATGTACTCACTCAGAGAGTCTTCCGGGTATACCGACGTAAAATCTTCGGTTCCTTGAGTGCCGTAATAACCGGATTCTACTGTATATATATATATATATATATTTCAGTAAATTAATTAATTATTTGTCTTGATTTCCTAGACTTGTCTTAAAGGTAAAGATTTTGTTTTATCAGAGCTGCGAAATTTGTTGGGCAAATATCTACCGAATCTGACAGTGGAAAGTGATATTGGTCATAAAATAACATATGTGCTGGAGAGTAAGTACGAGGATAAATTTCCCAGCCTGTTCGATGATCTGGAGGATGAAATGTTAAATCTAGACATAATCAGTTTTCGCTTACGTGACACCTCATTGGATGAGATCTTTTTCCGATTTGGTTCTGAGGAGGGAGACGTGAGCGCTGAGCCAGCGATATTGATAGACGACTTGAAAATGGTCTTCGACGACTCCGACAACTTTGGACGTGCTAAAGGACAAAAACTAATCAGAATGCGTATGCTGGCCATGTTTAATATGCTCATGATAATAAATAAGCGTCAAATTCCCATCAAAATTATCCATGCCATGGCTATACTCATAGCCGTCCTATGCACTTTCTCCTCTTTGATGCTCTTTGGCAAGGACTTTCAGCTTATTCCACTATCCTTTAATCTAACTCAGGTACGCTATATTGATGCTTTTGTGGAAATGATGTCGAATAGTCTGGATGCACTTGAGATGCAGGAGTGCTATATAGAAATAGTCTTTTGGTATGATGGTCATATTAAAATATTACAGACAGTGGACTATGCGGATTTCTATTTTCAACTGCAAACAGATTTTAACCGGATTGTCAATTATCGCTATATGTTCGGCGCATCTTTTGAGATAGAGACAATAACCGTCTGGTACAACAATATACCACTTCACGCGGCACCGTATAGTCTCAATTTGGTTCATAATGTGGTCGCACGGTAAGTTCTGCTTTTATTATTCATTCTTCTGACTAACATCGTTGACTACATATAGCAAAGTTGAAGTAGTTGTCTAAATAAAGGACATTCATTTCTTAGTCACTATCAACTAGCGAATCTGTCCATATGTCTAGAATTGAAGAATTAATATTGGTCAGCTTTAGTAAACGATTAAATTTCGATAGTCTTCAAGAGTATACTGAGAGTATGATGTATATTGATCAGGACGACAAGCTGATTAGATAACTATTCCCATTTAACTATTGTCTCCTACATCTTTTGAGCTAGAGTCTTCAAACTTTGTATTTAGTTTTCAGGGAACTTTAAGCAATTGGCCCATTGAAAATGGGAAATCAGGGTGTAAAGGTTTTGTTGAAAAGTATGTAACAGGGAGAAGGAGGCGTGGCAGACCCCATAAAGTATATATATTATTGATCAGGGGGACAATCCGAGATGATATATGTAACAGTCAGGAGGAAGGATGGATGCGTGGCATACCCCGATAAGTATATATATATTTACATCAGTTGACGAGCCGAGTCGACTTAGCCATGTCCGTCTGTTTGTCCGCCTGTCCGTATGTGTGAATGCATCGATGTTAGAACCTATTATAGCTAGAGACTTGAAATTTTTATGTAGGTTCCTGTATATTTTTATGTAGGTTCCTGTATAGCACGAAAAGATCGAGTTTGTTTCAGAAATTCGATAACTGTTATCGTTTTATTGTTATCGATTAAAAACGAAAATATAAATTAAGCTATAAAATTCTATCTAATTCATCTTTCTAGCTAGAGTCTTCAAATTTTGCATTTAGTGTTATGTAAGCCTTACGCATTTTCGGTTTTTGTTAAATTTTATCTAATTTATCTTTGCTGCTAGAGTTTTCAAGTTTTGTTAAATTTTGGATACTACGCCAATACACCAATATACTTATTTCACTTCGTGAAAAAGTATAATAAGCCCAACTACAATTTGTCAATACGTTAAGGCGAAGACGTATTGACGTATTGTAGTTGGGCTTATTATACTTTTTCACAAAGTTTTAATGTTAGAACGCTAAGTTTCTAG
This sequence comes from Drosophila repleta, assembly GCA_018903745.1. Lineage (NCBI taxonomy): Eukaryota > Metazoa > Arthropoda > Insecta > Diptera > Drosophilidae > Drosophila > Drosophila repleta. The sequence continues at coordinate 737,989 of JAEIGN010000204.1, read as the reverse complement.
GGGCCTCCTCTATCGATTCCCCTATCGTCTTGAAAGGGGCGTAACTTACCAAAAAAAAACCCTGTAATTTTCGCAATTTTGGAATGTAAGCATCCAAACTTTATATTTATATTCCTGAGCACTCACTCTATGAACATGCCAAAAATTATATGTTTACTCTCACTGGATGCGTGGCAAATCAAAATTGAAAAATCTACAGCTTTTGAGCCAATAGCGCGCCACATAATGACTGTGTGACCTTTAACCTTGTCTTTTAATTTGTCAAATTATATATATGTATTGAAAAGAATATTTTATTAACACAAAATAATTAAATTAAAAAAAAAAATTATCGACAAGACCGCATCGGGGCTCCAACCCACACCTCTACGCTCGCCAACGGGCATCTCTCTCATTTTCAGAGATGACACCTCTCTCATTTTGAGAGATGCCATCTCTCTTATTTTTGGTGGTGAGTGTTTTTGCTAAGGTTTTAAACTTCAATCCAAATTGAAACGCCACCTCCGATGAAAATTTTTAACCGGAAGCTAATTTAAGCGGCGACTGTGGGGACTTAAGATTAATCTTTAAAGGTAATGTTATAGATGCCCCTGTGGGGTGCTGGGACGTGAAAAAATATTTCGCAGTCGGTTGCGTCCGACTGCAACGTTCTCCCTTGTTTTTTTATTAGATTAGTCGGGGGTTCAAAGTAACTTAACATCTTAAAATGTGTAATATTTATTATATTGAAAACTCTACTATAACAGCGAAAGATATAACTTAATATTGATCGGAGGCGCTATTACTATATTACAACTGGAGCTACTATTACTTTCACATATAAGTACGTTTATCTAATAGTAGTAGCAGTATTGAAGTAACTATAGTTTAAAAGTAACAATAGAATCGTAGTTATAATAGTATTGTATTAAAGACAGTAGTATTTTCATATATCAAAAATATAACTTAACATGTCCTCTTTACTGTAGACGATTCTTCAACGATGAAGCTTCAATCGATGTGACACTGCAGCCGCTGCCATTCCAGGCCGCTGTTAACGCACTGCCGCAGACACCGTTTACTTTGGGAATGATGATGGCCGTAAATCTCTCGTTCATATTTAGCAATCTATGGATGAGCATTGCCATTTCTAACATATTAGACCATAATTTCAAGACTCTACAGTTTCTCACTGGAGTGAGTCTATCCGTTTATTGGTTTTGCATGTGTATCTTCGAATTCATACGGGTTATGTTGCTATCTGCATTGATAGTATTGGTTGTCGCGGTTTATCTTAGTCCAAGACACGATATGCGTTTATACAGTCAGTACACTGTGTTATACGATTATTGAAGCGTTAGTTAGTTATTTGAATATCCTTCCTTTCACAGCCTGGATTTTTTTTGCGCACGTATTCAGTGGTTTCTCTGTGATCACATTGGCCTACCTGCTCACCGTCTTGACCATCGACCCGGACAAGGTATTTATTACAATATCAAGCGTTAATGCAGTGGGTATCATCCTGTTCGTTATAAATGTCGGCGATAATGATTCGAATATGAGCGATATTTATCTGCCATTTCCGCAATACACGTTTGCCAAAGTGATTTTTAAATTAGTTCACCTGTACGAGTATTATTGGCTATGCAAGGATCCAAATATTCATTACTTGTCTACGGAAGTCGAAAAGTGCAATGCATTACCAAACTGTTGCAGTTAAGTATTTCACTCTCTCTTTCCCTCTCATTTTGACTTATGTAGCGAATTTCTTTTTCTCCTGCTCCACAGTCACTTACAATTACTGGAGTGGTGAGTTTGGTGTGGTCATTGATATATTAATGATGCTGGTTGCAATAGGAGTGCCGCTAATTATACTTCTTTTGAAAGAATACTATACCCTAATGAGATGTAAATGCCAATCAATACCCTTGAAAAATAAGCGTAGAGCGAAGCAGCTGGTAGAGTCACGCCAAGATCGGCAAGCCCCCCAAAGTGTCGATGAATCAATTCTTGCCGAAAAGAGTCTCATAGAGCAGATCGATGATGATGAACGATCGCAGTATGCTCTCGTCTGTCAGGGCATTGGCAAAAGCTTTGGCAAAAAATTAATTATAATAAGTCTTGATCTATCTATATCACAGTAAGTTGAATATAAATAAAACTAACATTCCACAGCGCATCTTTAATCAGATCGTATTATATTTCCCAGTGCCGATTGCGTTTGTCTAATGGGATATAATAATTGCGGCAAGACGACAATAGTAAAAATGATTATTGGAGATTTACAACCATCATATGGACGGATGTGGATTGGGGGATATAGCACACAGAAGGAACGCTCCAAATGTTATCCACTTTTGGGTTACTGCTCACAGCATGGAAAATTACCTAAAGACTTTACACCATTCGAACTGCTGATTATACAGTCAAACTTGCACGGACTATCTAAAAAGTATGCCACACCAATCTGTGATGGGTTGTCGCATATGTTGGGCTTCCAAAGCTGCTATCGCCAGCTGATCAAACTCTGCACCACCGGACAACTAAGACGCGTTAGCTTCGCTCTGGCCATATTGGCCGATCCGATGTTAATATGCGTAGATGGGCCACCCGGCGGCATAGATCCAAACGGTAAGCGTACCCTGTTCAGTCTGACTTCCTATATGCAGACTCGTGGCAGCAGCTTTGTCTTTACGAATCTTTCGGCGTTGGACTGCGAGCGACTATGTCAGCGGGCTCCGATTCTATATGAAGGTAAGATATGGACTATTGGCGCACAAAGAGAACGCTTTCGACGCGGCTATGAACTAGAGATTCGCTTTAAGCGTAAAGCTAATGCCGATATTAGTACGGCAAGAAGCACATGGGATCGCATCAATAAATTCCCCGTTTCGCCGCACAACAAACTGATTCTCTTCGTTCAAATGAAATTTCCTGAAGCAGTTTTGCAGTAAGTGGTCGGGAGCAGATTGCGCTTAACTAATAATAATATTCCGCTTATCCTTCAGGCAGCAGCGCGAGAACGCTGTGATTTATTATATACCGCGCAATTCGATTAGCTTTTCAGAAATATTTCAGATAATTCGCAAAGATGCGTTTGAATTGAATATTGAGGATTTCTTTATAACTCGGAACATTATTGGCGGGATGCAGTCGCACTTATTTGATAGTACAATCCTTAGGGATATGAAATAAACCAATTCAAACTTTCAAATTCTTTTGGACAACAATTTCACTTTTGCCCTTTCAAGTAAATCGTGCAGTTTCTTCTTAAATCTAACAGTATTGTCCAAATTTGGTTCGAGTCTTAAATAATCGGATTACAGCAACTACAAAACAAAGCAACAAATTATTAAAAAATACCAAAACTTTTTTGTTAAAAAAATATGCAGTTGGCAAAGCAGATGCAAAATTTAATTTTTAAAAAGGTAAACCCGCAAACCCGTCAAATAACTTTACTTTTACATTTGTACTAATGTTAAGAAACATGGCATATCGATAACTTTTGGTTCTTATGCAGCTGTCACGTTACCAGACAAAAGCTGTTTGGTTTAGTGACTTGCCCAGTTTAATATGCAGGAGACGTTAATCAATAGGTCTGTACCAAATATATAAGAGAACAACTGCAATGCTTAAAAAGAGTATTTACTATATTTATACTTCTTCACGAAATGAAATAAGTATATTGGTTTTGTGCAATGTCCGTCATGCTGTCCGTCCGTCTGTCCGTTTGAACGCAATCCATTTCTTCGCTATTTAAGATAGAGACTTGAAATTTGGAATATATACTCGTAAGTACGCCGATCAGACAAAGTTCCAAGATTTTTCCGATACGCCTACCAGGGGCGTGGGAAATCGAAAAATTCATATTCCTGTATCTCAGAAACACTACTTCTAGAAGGGCTAGAGAATTGAGATTTGGAATGAACACTCACGTCGACCTCCCAAGATCAAAGAGCTATATCAGATATATCTAAGCCCATTGACGTCGTGGCAAATCATGTCAAAGTCTAAATTCTACAGTTTTGCTAGAACGCCCCAATTTGGCACGTGGATTACTGTTACGATCCTATAAAGATCGCATAATACAATTTATGGCTATGCCTACCTGGGCAAATCAGAACTGAATATATAGTGATTTTACTAATTCTGTTATATTTTGACCACTATTGATGCCAGAGACTTGAGACTTGGTATATATACTGGAGTTAACATCCTAAAATCGAAAAGTTATGGCGGATATATCTACGCCCACAAGGGACATGGCAACTACTATGAGCTTATATTTCCAACAGATTCAGTGCTAGAAGCTTCAAAAGTGGATGCTAAGTTACTAGGGGCCTCCTCTATCGATTCCTCTATCACCTTGAAAGGGGCGTAACTTACAAAAAAAATTTGCTGTAATTTTCGCGTACGCATCCAAACTTTGCAATTATATTCCTGAACATGAACTGTATGTCTACGGCCACTGGGGATGTGGCAAATCAAAACTGAAAAGTCTACAGCTTCTGAGCCAATAACTCGCAACATAATGACTTTGTAACCTTTGACCTTGTCTTTTGTTTTGCCAAATTTTATATATGTATTGAAAAGATATTTCCAACACAAAATAACTAAATTAAAAAAAAATATCGACATGACCGAGCCGGGGTTCGAACCCACGCGTCTGCACTCGCCAAAGGGCATGTCTCTCATTTTTGGCAGTGCGTTTCTTTGCAAGGTTATTAAATGAGATCAAAATTGAAACATTGATAGCCACCTCTGATGAAAACTTTTAATCGGCATATATTTTGAGCGTCGGCCGTGAGGATTTAAGATCATTTTAAAATAAAAAGTATTTAAAGTATAATGATGCCCTTATGCTGGGACGTGAACAAGTATTTCGTAGTCGGTTGCGTCCGACTGCAACGTTCCTACTTATTTTTATTTTGTTTCATAACAATTATATTAATTACATAAATTCTTTTGACATAGTTGCATAATTATCGTAGCGAAAATGTAATATAATTTAAGCAAATTTAATTTACATTACTAATTTACATTTGGTTGAAAATCCTGTTTTAATGTTTTAATAAATAAACCATTTTAATAGTTATACAGATGTGTACCTTTAATACGCCAAAATTCTTTGTAATTGTTTTATTACATTGTTCTCCATCCATAAAAATTACATGCACAAGAGTACGGCTTGTTTCTTCGATCCTTAAAATTCTAGTCATTAATAGGTAATAAATAAAATGTATGTACGTTAACCGGGTATCGTCAGAGTGCTACTTATTAAAAGACCTCAATTCGGAAAGTTTAAATACTTAGCAGCAGCAACACTTTCGACGCCATCTATGTTTACAAACCGGAGAAAGTTGTGTTCAATATTTAAATTTAACAAATTCTAATAGTTAAGACCAACTCTACAATTGAAACACAATGCTAAACATTACAATACGCAGCCTACATGCGTTTAGCACAGCTTGTTGACTAATTAAATAACATTTGTAACTTATTTACGGCAACAAAAACAAACAACATAAAAAATACAATCGGCCAAATAAAATACAGATAAAAAATTCATTACGTAGCTAGCGATTAAAGCTCTGTTCAGTTGTGGATCCGGTAGAATTGTGAGCCCTATTATGTATGTCATATGATGTATGAAGTACGATCTGTGAGGTTTGGAGTATGATGTATGAGGTATGTAAGCCACTATAAACACAGCATTTGCTATATATACATATATAGAGAGACAATTCGTGCCTCGCAGTTAGCTCACTTTGAACTGCGCTGATCTGCAGCCTGCAGTGTGGCAAATTCTAGGAATATCTCCTCCAATGTTGTCTGACTTATGGAATAATCCTCAACGTGCAACCTCTCACGATGGCTCTCAATAACACCAAAGATTTCAGACCATTTGAGGCCTTTCAATGGAATGTAAAACGTTAGCATGCCCTGACATTCCTCCCTAAAATTTAAAGATATACATAAATATATTAAATATATCAAATACGAATGGTAACCTTACTGTAGAACAGACTCCGGGTATTTTTCGTGTACAAACTCCTTGACTCTATCATTACCCTGTTGTATCAATATCGTGCCCTCGTGGATTTGTGCTGTATTCGCATTGGCAGTTGCATTAGAATTGTCACTGGGAGTGACAGTGCTGTTTATCATAGATTTCGAATTTCTAGATTAACTAGATTTATCTAGATAGGGCGAATATCTATCTACTCACCCAGTCGAAGACAGTATGTCATCTATGCTCCCCTTATATGGAAAGGGCGTTGACGCTACATTTTCATTGGAGGCAGTCGAAGACCCTAGGGAATCGAGATTACTATTCATTGCTATATTGCTGGCGTCATTTGGAATGGGTGTGCTATAGCCATCATATGCGACAGATCCATCGTTTATGGCCGTTATGTTGGGTAGCAATTTAATTTTAAGTATAACACCTTTAGAGAACTTGTTCTTCAACTGCTGCGTTGAGCCCATGCACATAAGCTCGCCATTGACCATGATAGCCAGACGAGTGCACAATGCCTCGCACTCCTCCATGCTGTGCGATGTGAGCACAATTGAAGTGCCCGAATCTCGTATACGACACACAATATTCCAGAGCTGACGTCGGGCAACTGGATCCATACCGGTGGTGGGCTCATCCATATAAACAACAGCCGGAGAACCAATTACTGCAATAGCAGCACTCAGTTTGCGCTTGTTGCCGCCGCTATAGGCCTTCGTTTTCTTATCGAGATGTTTTAAAAAGCCAAATGATATTGCTAATTCTTCGGACAATGGTTTAATACTCCTTCTCCGAATGCCACGCAGTAGGCAGAAAATCTTTAAAAGTTCACGACCACTTAGGTTCTCAAGCACCGCATCGAATTGCGGACAATAGCCTATTCGTTGGTATATCTCATTTATGTTCTTCTTTAAGTCCCTACCCTGGACATAGACATTGCCCAAGCTAATATTCGTATCACCCGTCAGCATCTTGAAAGTTGTCGTCTTGCCAGCTCCATTGACGCCTAGCAAGCCAAAGCACTCACCTCTGAAAGACATCACACGTTAGTAAGCAACCCTCTCAGTTCAAATTACAATTGCTTACTCGCTCACACATAGCGACACCTGATTGACTGCCAAAAACTTTCCATAATACTTGCACACACGGTCCAGCACCAGATTCTTTTCGCCTCTCTCATTCGGACTCATATTCGAAATGCGCCTGAATTCCTTATCCACATCGTCATCAACGTTAGTTCGCTCGGGAGGCATTGGTTGTTTCCTGTAAAGTCAATAATAAAGGCAATAAGAATACCAAAACTCAATTTCAAATAAATGTACTCAATAATCCTTGGCATGTAATAAAATATATAACAAGTAAGACTGCTCTAGTCGAGACTACTCGACTAAGAGATCCCCTGAACCCTGCAAAGAACTGCGATTAATAAGAACAGCTAACATTCTCCGTTACTTTCATATGTACATATGTAGCAAGCAATACATACACGCACACAGACGCAAGCACAAGAACACACACAGACGCACGCACAAGCACACAATCTGCTAACTGTGCATTATGTCTCACCAGCTTCGCTGCTGCTGCAACACGCCGATAATATGAGATATTAAATGTTTAATAACTTTTTTTCTAGACCAACGATTTTGATCAAATTTGTTATACTGTCATTCATGTCATTTGTGATCATGACATTCAAAACCGAAATTATGTAAGGCTCAAATAACACTAAATGCAAAATTTGAAGACTCTAGCTTATAAAGATAAATAAAATAGAATTTTATAACTAAATGAAGATATCGGTTTTTAATTGATAACATTAAAACCATGATAGTTATCGATTATTTGAACTTCCAAAAAAATTTGAAGTCTCTAGCTCTTATATCTTCTGATATCGGCGCGTTCAAACATACGGACAGACGGACAGACGGACGGACGGACAGACGGACAGGGCTAAATCGACTCGGCTTCTCTCCCTGATCAAGAATATATATACTTTATACGCCTCCTTCTGCCTGTTACATACATTTTCACAAACCATTATACCCTGATATCCCATTTCCAATGGGTTTAGGGTATAAAAACTAGATATGCTACGATAATTGAAAAATTTAACCTTTCGACAGACTGTAAAATCTTTTTGATGGTGACTTCCTTCTATATTGATTTCCTATGAGTTCCAGTCTCAATTTCAATTTTTAAACTGTATCAATCAATTGAATTACTCAAAAGGCAATATAACAATAAATATAATATTAAACAAGTAAGAAAACTTTAGTCGAGACCGCTCGACTAGGGTATACCCTGAACCCTGCATTCTTCGTTTCTTTTATATACACATGCACTTGTACGTTCATTACAAACAAAACATACACACACATACACAGGCGCAAGCACACACAAGCGCAAGTCGGAGCGTCAGCTGTTCTTTGGCTGCTTTGCATGGCAATGCTATGGGAAATTAAATGTTTAATAACTTTTTTTCTAGACGAACGATTTTGATCAAACTTGTTGGGCGTGATCATGTCATCTATACAAATTTGAGGCGAAGGGGGCGTGGCATCCAAAATTTAACAAAAACCGAAATTGTATAAGGCTCACATAACACTAAGTGCAAAATTTGAAGACTCTAGCTATAAAGATGAATTATATAGATTTATATAACTGAGCATCGATTTCGTTTTTAATCGATTTTTTTTAACAAACTCGATCTTTTCGTGCTATACAGGAACCTACATAAAAAATTTCAAGTCTCTAGCTCTTATAGGTTCTGAGAACGACGCGTTCATACATACGGACAGACGGACAGACGGACATGGCTATATCAACTCGGCTTGTCATCCTGATCAAGAATATATATACTTTATGGGGTCTGCCACGCCTCCTTCTGCCTGTTACATACATTTCAACAAAAACATTATACCCTGATTTCCCATTTTCAATGGGCTCAGGGTATAAAAAAAAAGCTAAAATATTTAGCTATGGATAAGTACGTCAGGCGGACGGATGAAAGGGAATCTAAGACCTTTTGGCCTTTATGAATCCTGTTGGTTATATATACTTACTTGGAACAACGAGCCAAGATCTTGCGACTTACGCCGTATGCATGTAGCAAAAGGCACATAAATAATATGAGGCCCACAGTGATCATATAGACCGTCTCCTGCAGCACGCCTGGCGGCTCCCAATCAAAGAAATCATTTACGCCTTGACATTGATTAAGCATAATAAGAATCAATACAAATACAAATAATGACAATTAAAATAACAAACTGCATTTATACTCACTGCAGCACATAGGCACAAGCTCACAGATAATGATAGGCGGCATGCCGCTCAGCTTGTCGCAGGCAGATCGCGTAGCCGTGTTCGAGCTAACCTTGTGTATGCTCATGGCGAGCGAAAAGTGTGGAAAGATGCGAAAAATATTGTTTAGCCAATTCGCGACAGTTTTCGTTTCGAACAATTCACTTGACATTATGATGACAACTGCAAATATGGCCATGCCAGCGAATATATTCAAAATGACAATGCGTGCAAAGCCAGTGGCAGCATCTTTGAAGAAATACGACAAGAAATAGGTGAAGGGCAAGACGGCAAATCCGAAGATCAGCATCAGCGCAAAGATACGACCCAGCTCATCAACTGTGCTAAAGTTCTCCTCCTGGAAGCAGGCTAGCGTCAGTGTAGCAATCAAAGCCGTGGCCGCAAAGGTCAAAATGTCCCAAATAAAGTGTGATAGCCAGAAGATCCAGCCCTTGACCCCGCTAACAAACTGTAACAGCTGCGATCGTGATTCGCGTTCATTAATCAAAAACAATATGTACATAGTGCTGACGAAGCACATGCAGAAAACAATATTGCTGGCCAATTGGGTGCCCAGGCCAGCTCCAATTTGTGATCGTAGGAGCACTGTTTCCGTTTTGAATGGCAATGGCGAGTTAATAACACGAATTTGAGCATTCTCGCCAATTATGGCACGAGCTATCGCGTTATGCACCATGTTAAGCGTGAGCGGTGCTGTGTGCAACGGCTGATTGTTTAGCCAGGCAGTTATGCTCTTCTCTCCAAAGGTGGCAGCTGCCAAATAGCGTGCGTTAATTCGTAATTGTAGGGTCTTGCCCAAATTGAGTATGTAATCCGAAAAGCTTTCATTGCCCGTTGTCTCCAAAGTATAGCTAGACCCATACGAAGTGGCCAATTTTTCGTAGCTTTGGGCAATCAGAATGCCTTGTGGGTTATTAGCCAAACTTGGCAAAGTTTCCATCACGGAAACCGCAATTGGATATTGCTTCAGACTGATTTCCATTGGTGGCAAGTCCATGTTGGTGCCACCACTGCGTGACACCATTATTGTCAAGGACACAAACAAGATGGGCAGCAGGTTTTGCACGATAAACAGCAATTTGTTGCGATAGGTATAAAGCACCTTTTTATACATCATTGCCGCCCATTGATTGCCAGTTAGCTGCATGCCGTTTAAGAGCTGTCCACTCTGCGCTAGATAGGTATCCGCTGCAAACAGTTAGTTGAGCTTATCAATATATGGCCACCTAGCCAGAGATTTAGTTCAAACACTGCTTACATTTCATTGATTCATTGTCCGGATTCGGTGCATGGGGAACAATTTTTAATTTAGCGACAGACCCTTCACCATTGGGCATCACCTCGGCACCCACTTTCATAAACACTTCCTCCAACGATGTACTGCCGACACCAAAACCCTCCAGATTCAGCTCATCTTTACGCTTCTCCAGCTCTCGGAAAAGTTCCTCAAATTTATTCGAATACTTATCGGGCAAATTGTAGGTGAGCTCTGTGCCAATATCGCTAGTTGGTCGTATATTTGGTATATACTTGCTAAGCACGGCCGTCACTTCTGCTGGATGACAGTTCTCCTTCTTAACGAATATCTACAAAAGAAAAAAACACATGTCATCTAATTACGTCCATTTCTGAGCTGCTCGTGGTTTAATTCACTCTTAATTAAAATTAATCATAATTTAACATTTTATTTCATCTATTGTTTGCTACTGCTGCCTTCAACATTTATAAGTTCCATCACGAAGACTAGAGGCTAGAGAATATAAATAGTTGTGAAGACCATCCACAGCTAACAAAATATATATTAACTATACGTATGTATATATATGATGTGTATAACCTCGTCAACCGATCAAAATAATAACTTGTGAAAAACTTACCAATCGATGACCTGAGCCGAATTTTTTCTTCAAAAAAAAGGCAGTGCCATTGCACCTGAGCTCTCCGCCACACATGATAGCAATACGATCGCCAAGGACATCGGCCTCATCCATGAAATGTGTGGTTAGCAATATGGTGCGACCGGGTCTCTCGTTTATCAGTAGATCCCACAGCTGTCGTCGCGCAGCTGGATCCATGCCAGAGCTGGGCTCATCGCAAAGTACGACCTTAGTACCGCCGCAAAGAGCGCAACAAAGAGATAATTTGCGTTTCATACCCCCCGATAGTGTTTCCGCCAAATTGTTAGCCTTCTTCTCCAGGTTAATCATTTCCAGATACTTTTTAACCTCAGCATCTACTGCCTGACCCTTGAGACCCTTGAGCCGACAGAAGAAGCGCAAGTGGTTGTCAACGGTCATATCATCGAAGAGCACATTATGCTGTGGACATACGCCCAACGATTCGCGTGCTCCAGTGATGTTGGTGCGTATATCGCAGCCGTTGATGATCGCCGTGCCTGATGTTGGCGGCAGCATGCCCGTTAGCATCGATATTGTTGTCGTTTTGCCAGCTCCATTGTGGCCAAGTAGTACAGTTATGTTATTCTCATACATATTGAGGGAAATCCCGTTAACAGCCCATTTATCTTTGAACTTTTTTTTTAAGTTTCTGATCTGTAGACCAATGAGCTTGTCATTGGGCTCTGTCTCGAATGCATTTGGATCCTGCTGCTCCAATTCGGGCATTTCCTCTGGATGCGTTACTTTCCTTTTCTGGCACCAAAATGACTTTGTAAAGGGAAAATACCATTCGCGCGTCACACCATAACTACCAACAAATATCTGTTCTACGTAGAGGCAAACTAGAATATAGACTACGCTGGATAGCAACATCATCAGTATAACATAACCAACAGTCAAGCTATCATCGATGTTAACCGGTGAGAATAAATTGTCCCACTGTAAGCCCTCGCCGGATGCCTCAAATGACACGATTAACATTATGCCAAAGCCCATCGCCGTATTTAAGCACATTGACCAGCCGAGTTTTTCGCTCAAGCTGAGTCCACCATATGATAGGATTGTGAGCATGTATGGCATGTAAAAGATGAACCACACCAAACCTGTGACAGCCGCCGCAGTGCTAGCCTTGGCGAAGAACGTTGACATCATAAAACAAAAGCAGATCGTGTTGGTCATGTAAACCAGAAAGAACAAGAGCACAGCGAAAAAATCGGAATTGGTTAGGACGGCTACGTTCTCACTAAAACGTATTTTCATCAATGCAACCATAAAAATTACTGATATCATCAGCACGCAGAATGACTTAATAAACCAAGCGGTCCAATGCAACCAGTTATCCAGTCCCATTATCTTCATCACTTCCTTCAATTGCATCTCCTTTTCCTTAGAGATTGCCTGCAAAGCAACGAATAAATTAAAAATTTTCACATCAATATAGCATCTGAATCAATTGAGAGTGCCCTAGTTAAGAATGCCCTGCCATACAAAAAAATTTTAATATCAATTCAAATCGATTTCTAGAAATCGGTAAAAGATATCGTTAATTAAATGCAAATTAAATGTATGCGTGCTATATAGAGACCAATTTAAAGTCTTAAAAGTCTTAAGCTTTACGATTTTGGGAAAGTTATACAAAAAGAATATTGTGAATGTGGCAAAATTTACTCAAATAAAAAAGTTTAAGATTGATTAAAATCGATTCGAATGAATGGTAAGTCCTGTGGTTAATTTTAAAGAAACCTGCTGTATGCTCCTTAACTTTTTAACTTTTTGCCCTAGAATCGCTTATTTGTACAGAAATATAGACATAGGCATTCGTATATAGGATAGGACAAAAGCTAATAATTAGTCCTTTTAAACAATGTAACTACTTACCCTAGTTATGCATGTGCACGGATAAATGAAGCTTAGAAGAATTATGAGGGATATCACATCGTGGAATGCACCAATCAACTTGTCATTTGTATACGACGGATACGGATATCGTTGCATAACTATATCGGGCAATGTATCGATAGATGACTTTTGTCGTATATAAGACATGCTAATCGCATTTTGTATGGGCAGGAAGCCTTCGCGCAAATAGCCGGGCGGTATTCCGCCATCGTCGAATCCTGGATTTCGTGGTCCTGGTGGTGATAGCATTAGATATAATCGCCTTGTTAGCCATGTCGCAAAAGCAAATTGGGCCGTCCGGAGTTCTGAAGGAAAGCGCAAGGTGTATTCTAAATTTTCCGGCAGCACATCAAAATTGGATCCATGAAACTCAACGCCAGCAAACGCGTTACTCCCCACCACATTCGATTCGAGAAGATCGATATTGGCGACACCCGTTACTGTCATGCCCAAGCTGGTCGCCACTTCGGCCATCAGCTTGTCCAGGACATCATTTTGGGGAGCATATACCAGCGTGAAAATCGGAAGCGCATTGCCAGACAACTTGTTTACAGATGAACTAAATGTCAAATTTGGTTCAATTAGTAAATTAATATACGAGGAATTTTCATTAAATTTTTTTTTTAATAATCCGAGAGTTATTAGCTTAAAATAATACAAAAAAAGTACATTAAGTGGATAAAATAACAAACCAAAAAATAATGAATAAATATATAAATTATATATTACAAGTATATATAATTGAGCTAAATTTTATGTAATTAAGGTGTGCAGGGCAGGACAGGGCACGACAAAACTTAAAAAGACAGTTTACTTAATCTCACTTTCAATCAGAGACTGCAATTATATCAAATATACCTTATATGAAAAAACATAAGAATTAAATATCCACAATAGGTAAATATCACAATGTTTACTCGTTAAATACGTATATTGATCATTCTTAAAATGGCCAGATCGATAATTGATTAAGCTTCTATTCGAAAACTATGAATTCAATGTTCTCGAAGAAGATACTCCGCATTGATAGGGCTTTAATTCCAACATTGCAGTCGCTGATTAAATGATAAAACCGAGATATTATTTATAACTTTGCAAGTTATATCACAATCGACAAGCCGAAAGACGGGAAACAAATTATTATTTTATTTATTGGTTAGTCAAATATACGGTTTTATTGGATTTTCTTTACCTTTTCGTTGAGGCTAGGGACATAAGCATTTTAAAGCGATGCGACCATTCACTATTCATTTCATGTCTGAAAATTTGTCATCGATAACAATATCATATTCATATGAATACACTAGATTGGAATACTATATAGTATAATCGTGCACACTTAAACTTGTATTGCATGCCTTACAAATATGAGAAGTGATATTTATAATTGATTTACATATGTTATAGTAATAGTTTTGTGTAAAAAAATACAATTATTTTTTAAAATGAGTCTGAAATCCTCAAATTAGCTTCCACGAGGAGGCCATCAACATTTCTATGGGGATCAAAGTCGAACCTTCGACTAGCAAGGACACGCACCGCCAAGCAATGCAAAAATGAGAGGGATGCTCTTTGAAGAAGGATAGCGCAAACATATTGGGCTCTGTGTTATCAATAGCAAGCGAATATGATTTGAAAAAAAAAATTCTAACTAGCCATATTATAACTGACAATGGCGCCAAAGTTAAGTGCGTTGGATGCATTGTTGGATGCTTTCAAGTCTCTCTTTGGCCATTTTAAGCATACGGTGCTAAATAATCCGTTTTCAAAATCCCTTAAGCAGCATGTGAAAACCATATGGAATTCAATTTATACAATGTTTGATAGCAATTTAGAATCATTTTCAGAGATTCAGACAATACTGGCTGGTTTGTAGAAATGATGTGAAAAGAATTTCCAATATTGATTTTAATTTTTTCAAAGATATTCTAAAATTTTTGGCATTATTTAAAGATTGTTCGGAGTGTTGGAGCGCCGAGCAGCAACCAACAATGCATGAGTATGCATTAAAAAGTATGCAAAAAAATATTAAAAAATTAAAAAATCATTGTATTGCAAATGTGTTTGATAGTGAAACTATGAAATCTATAAAAAACATATCTAAAGCATCTTTACAAAGCCGTTGTGCGCCTAATACGCTTCAAAACGTGGCACTATTTTTAAATCCCCCTTTAAAGATTTAAACTTTTTGACAGTTGGGGAGAAAAATGAAGTGCACTTGACAGTCAAGTCAATAATAGAATTAATTACAAACCCATCCCAAAACAAGTAAGAATGCTCTAGTCGAGACGGCTCGACTAAGAGATCCCCTGAACCCTGCGATGAACAGCGATTCCTAAGAAGCGGTCAAATTCTCCGTTACTTTTATATGTATGTAGCAACCAACACATACACACACACACAGGTGTACGCACGCACAAGCGAGAGTCGGTACCTTAGCTGAGCTTTGGCTGCTATTTGTATGCCAAAAAGCTTCGTTAGTGCAGCTTCAGCGGAAGCGTATTTGTGATGCAATCCACAAAGCCAAATCACCCGCAAACGCAGAATTTCAGCTATGGAAATATACAGCCAGTGCATCGTCACCCCATACGCAGCACTTCAGGCACCTGGCTCCTGGGCGACGAAGCACAAGCCGAGGCCTTTGCTCACCACCTTCAAGAGCAGTTCACTCCGCTGATAACTGCCGAGCCCGCAGATGTTGAGGAAACGAAAGACATCCTCCTCTCACCACTTCCACAAGACACCCAGATCGAGCCATGCTCAAATGATTATCCCTAACTCTGGTAAGCCCGTGGGCGAAATTGGTTCATATAGACCAATTGGCCTGTTAGCAATACTCTCCAAAGTATTTGAAACTTGGGACGTGAGACAGAAATTCGAAATCATCAGTTTGGCTTTAGGAGGCAGCATGGAACACCTGGAAAGGTCCATAGAGTTGTACACTACATTCTTGAAACGTTCGAAGAGAAGATGTACTACTCTGCCGTCTTTTTGGACTTAAAACAAGCGTTTTATCGAGTTTGGCACCTTGGACTGCTGCAAAAGTGAGGACAGCCCTACGTGCCCAATTGTGCTCATACTTGCATGGAAGGACATTCCAAGTATCCAGGGGTCCGGCTCTATCAACACACAAACCAATCAGAGCTGGAGTCCCACAAGGTAGTGTTCTTGGCCCAACATTATACACCTATGCCACCATCATTGCGACCTACGCTGATGACACCGCTATTCTATCGCGAGACATTTCGGCTCAAGAAGCCTGCAGTCTTTTGGTTGCTAGGCCAAAAGGAGGTGTATCACCATCAACACACAAAAATCTATATCACTTTTGCCACTAGAAGAGGTAACTGCTCAAATGTGACACTAGGATCCATAATTTCTAGCGCCGCATAAGTCAGTTATTTGAGAGTCACGCTCGATAGACGACCAACATTTAATGATCATATCAGCAAAGTGGCCACTAGCTGTAAAGTCAAATTGAAGAAACTGGACTGGATACTGAGAGCCTTGAGTAAACTGTCACTCAAAAGCAAAACAACCATAAACAAGGCCATACTGGTGCCAACATTCCTGTATGGAATTCCAATATGGGGCTCGGCGGCGAGGACCTCTACTAATAAGATACAAATACTTCAAAACAAACCTTTACGTAGACTTACCGGTGCGAGCTGGTTTGTGAGAAACCCATTGCTTAGGGACTTAGCAATCCCTACAATTGCTGAGCATATTGGGCGCCACAGCTCAAGATATGCGGACAGACTCGAAGCGCACCAAAACCAGCTCGCATCTAATCTGGCCAACAGCCGAAGCAGAAGAAGATTGAAGAGACTGCATCCCCTCGACCGTAGGAGAAGTTAAATTTGTATATATGTATTTATATATTATATGTATATACATCAAATTAAACTAGAATAACACCTACCATAAATAAGTTAAGGTATAAATAAAAGATAAATGCGATAAAGAGTCTCGGACAATAAGCGGCATAATAAATTAAACTTAATAAAACAAGTAAGAAAACTCTAGCCGAGACCGCTCGACTAGGGTATACCCTGAACCCTGCGAAGAACCGCTATTCCACGGACGGACAGACGGACAGACAGACAGACGGACAGGGCTAAATCAACTCGGCTTCTCTCCCTGATCAAGAATATCTATACTTTATGGTATAGATATAGATATAGATATAGATATAGATATAGATATAGATATAGATATAGATATAGATATAGATATAGATATAGATATAGATATAGATATAGATATAGATATAGATATAGATATAGATATAGATATAGATATAGATATAGATATAGATATAGATATAGATATAGATATAGATATAGATATAAATATAGATATAGATATAAGTTTATTGCTTTACTTGAATAGCTCCAGTGAATCGAGTTTTTGTTCTTTGAAGTTAGAAGCTTCCTCTTCATTGACGTGAACAGCAATACGTACTAATATCAGCAAAAGACAAAAAGCAATCGGCAACAACAGCTCAATGAAGAGTTGGGTTTTGTGACTCCACTGAAGAACCCAGTTTTTCCAAAGCAAAAGCTTTAATTTTGTCCAGCTCGAAACTTTCGCCATTGTGCTCTATCCCGACATATCCTGATACTATTTAAAAGTGTCTAAAATATAAAAAAAAAAAATACATTCATATGAATATATGTCCAATCAGTCGGCACTTAAAACAAGAGGTTAAGAACACTTCATGACTCAGGGCTCGATGTCAAGTGTTATGTTTTGTTTGGTTAGTTTATTGACACTTCTGCACAAGTCTTAAAAACATTACATGAAATCCTCAAAGCCGCAGTATAAAAATGTCGCCGCAGACTGCAACAACTGCGATGGCTCAACAATAAAAAGAGCACCTTGCCGCTGAGATGTAAAAGAGCTGTCACGTGCAGTGTATCCTACCGATATGGCTCTATGGAGTGCAAATTTGGGGGATTGCTGCCAAATCCAACTACAAACTGGAACAGTTTTTGCAGAACCGATTACTAGGACAGATAACCAATTCTCCCTGGTATATACGCGGCTCAACACTCCATAGAGACCTCAAGCTGCCTACTATAGAAGAGCAGATTGGTAGCCATACTAGCAGATACTCTGATAGACTGCACCGACACCGAAGCTTACTCTCAAGAGGTCTAATCCTTGCCAGACCCCTAAGACGACTTAAACGGCAAGACTTTGCCAAAACGATGGAAATGCAGTAAACCATATACTTTTAATTCCTCATAATGCAACTGATTTTTTATATACATATACATATATATATATATATATATATATATATATATATATATATATATATATATATATATTTTGCAGTCGGTTGCGTCCGACTGCAACGTTCTTACTTGTTGATCTTGGGATGTCGACGTGAGTGTTCATTCAATCTCAGGAAAATGCATTTTCCGATTTGCCACGCCCCTAGTGGGCGTATCGGGAAAATCTCGACACTTTATCTGACGAGGGTATACACGAGTATATGTGACAGACGGACGGCCAGCATGACGGACATTGCACAAAACCAATATACTTATTTCACTTCGTGAAAAAGTTTAACAATTAATAATGGTAACTAATATCAGCTTATATCTTCACAGTTTTAGTGCTAGAAGCTTCAAAATTTGATGCTAAGTTAGTGGGGCCTCCTCTATTGATTCCCTAATAATGATTGTTATGGCTCAAAAGGGGCGTGGCTTACACAAAAATACCCTGTAATTATTTGAAGTGTAAGCATCCAAACATTACAGTTATATTCCTGAGCACCCACTCTATGAACATGCAAAAATTATATGTCTACGGCCACTGGCGGCGAGGCAAATCAAAACTGAAAAATCTACTGCTTCTGAGCCAATAACTCGCAACATAATGGCTTTGTGACTTTTGACCTGGTCTTCTGATGTGCCAAATTTTATATATGTATGTATTGAAAAGAATATTTTATTAACCCAAATTAACTAAATAAAAGTAAGAAAACTCTAGTCGAAACCGCTCGACTAGGGGATACCCTGCACCCTGCGAAGAACTGCTATTCCGCAAACGTGTATGTAATACATATCGCTCTTGCTCAGAGCGAGAGCGGAATATTTTTATACCCTGAACCCATTGAAAATGAGAAATCAGGGTATAATGGTTTTGTTGAAATCCGAGTCTATTTGGTTTTGTTGAAAGCCGAGTCTATTTAGCCCTGTCCGTCCGTCTGCGTCGATCTCAGAACTTATAAGAGGTAGAGACTTTAAATTTGTGTTGTAGGTTCCTGATTAGGGCGCGCATATTGAGTTTGTTTCAGAAAATCAAAACCGATTTTAATTTTGTTGTTATCGATTAAAAACAAAAATCTAAATTCAGCTATGAAATTCTAGCTAATTCATATTTCTAGCTAGAGTCTTCAAATTTTGCTTTTAGTGTGGTGTGAGCTTTATACAATTTCGGTTGTTGCTAAATTTTGGTTGCTATTCCCTCTTCGACACAAATTTGCACACCACGTATTTCAAATACATATGAATGACATGATCACGCCCAACAAGTTTTATCAAAATCGTTCGTAGAGAAAAAAAGTTATTAAACATTTAATTTCGAGCGGTCTCGACTAGGGGTTTCTTACTTGTTTTAAATTGGAAAAATCTTAATAAAAATACATATATAGATCATTAGGGCACACAGAAGTTAATAAACAAAACATTTGGCCAATCGGCAAACACATGTGACCAGCAGCGCTAAGCATACAGTTTTCCTATATGTGTGCACACGTAGACACACACACATCGAACTGCGAGCACCTAGCAAATTCTAAGAAACGCAAATTTGAGTGTACATATTTCTACTACATGGCGCTATGCTTTGCGAATTATCAGCTGCTCTATCGAATCGAAACATGGTTGGCGCTATTGGCTAAAATTTTAAATTGAATTGAATTTAATATTGTGTGCGTTTATACTAAAGACAAACTCTGCGGTATTTTGAAAAACGCAGGTGGCACGGGGTTCTACATAAACAAATGCAAGTTTTTAGATCTTATAGATTCTGAGATCGGCCCGTTCATACATGCGAAAAGACGGCCAAACTGACATGGCTATATCAACTCAGTTCGTCGAGCTGATCAAGAATATATATTCTTTATGGGGTCTGCTATGCCTCCTTCTGCCTGTTTTCGAACAGTGATATCAACAATAAACCATCAATGAAGCTTGTTCAATATGGTTTGTATGCAATTACTAATGACGTTCATCATAAGTTTATTCCCATGAAAGTTGAACATGTATGATTCGCGTTAACTAGTCGGGTTGACTGATAAGATTGCATTACGCTAAAGTGAAAAAAGAACAAAATTTTTCATCGGGTATTTTGATATTCAAATGATAACCGTACCATTGAATCATTATCGCTTATTGAGCTTCTAAGTTTATTTTTAATGACATAAAGCTCTAGCAGACTAAGGGTTCATATATCCAAAATGTATCCCTCCTTTACTCTGGCACTTAAAAATTAGGAATGTTTTTATACCCTGAACACATTGAAAATGGGAAATCAGGGTATAATGGTTTTGTTAAAAAGTATATAACAGACAGAAGAAGGTGTGGCCGACTCCATAAAGTATATAAATTCTTAATCAGGGAGATAAGCTGTCCATCTGTCCGTATGTATGAACGTCGATCTCAGAACCTATAAGAGCTACAGACCTGAACGTTTTATCTAAGTTGCTGTACAACACGAAAAGATCGAGTTTTTTTATTATCGATAACTGTTTCCGTTTTAATTTTATCGATTAAAAACATTATCGAGATTCAGTTATTAATCGGCCTATATAAATGTGCACACATACACACACACGCACAGTGAACTGCAAAACTGAATGTAGCAAATTCTTAATAAGAAACGCAACTTTTAGTGTACATATTTCCACTAGATTGCGCTATGGTAAGCGAATTATCATCGAATTATTATCGATACATAGGTGGCGCTATTAGCTAAAAATATAAAATTGAATTGAATTTAATATTTTATACTAAATGCAAATTATTGAAAAAACGCAGATAGCACAGGGTCCAGGGTATCTCCTTGTCGGGAATCCCGACTAGTTTAGAAATAACTTGTTTAGAAATAAATCACATTGGAAGACAACACTGAAAAAAGGATCCCGTCGGGTATATTAACACAAAATATACTCAAATACATAAAATGTATATGGAAGTTGTAGGCCAAATATTAATTAACCGTGTGATTCCAGGCAATTGGTTGAAATAAATGAGTTTTAACTAAATGACGATAACGCTTGTACACTTTAGATAAGATTTAGCACAGAGCCAACTGATATGGTAATCTTGATTATATTGTTATTGATAATCATTCCTTACACATGTACCTAGAAAAACCTTGCACGATGTCAAGCGTACCCGCAGTATCGTGTGACAATGAATATATACAATAATATATATACATATATACAATAATACTCGTCCGCAACGAGAAGTATTAGTGTATGAGCAACATTTGTTAGCTTTTTTTCGATAGTTAAATATTGTTTCAGCAATCGAATAAACAGATCTTGGTAAACTTCTGATTCTACAAAATTATCGAAATTATCGATAATTATCGACATTAGGAGTATAGTACTTGGCAATCTAGCTATCGCTCATTAACAAATCTGTCATTTATTGGTCATGGTGTCGATTTTACCAAATCGCTAAAGCATATCAACTCGGTTGATAAGCTGATAAGTATACATATATTGGCTTACGTATAACTATCTGGCTGTCAGACCTCACGAAAGATACCAAAGTTATCATTAGTGGGTTCATGAGTCCCAATTTGCTTAGTTTTTTTTTTATATATGTGATATGACATATAACAAAGTTTTTACAATTACTTTAGTTCGAATTGAATCTACTCTAAGTATTGATAAGAATTTGAAATTTTGGCACTATATTAATAGTCGAAACAGCTGACTTTGTTAACAAGCAAATCAATATATATTAAAAACTTGCACACTTCGTGATTTTTGTACGAACATTTTGAAGCTGAAACAAACAAATTGACGTTTCCATAATTACTCACAACATTTGATCGAATTAAATAAAAATTTCGATAACCCTTGTCAATCGATTAGAATGTAAAAAAAAATCACGAAGAATGTTTCACTCGAAATATTCAAATTAGCCACGGTCGGAGCACAAACACACATGCAATACTTGACAAATTCAGAACTTTTTCGATTCTTCAACAGGCATAGATATATGTTTTGTGGTTAATCTTAAAAGAATCGAAATTTTAGGTTATGGTCTAAAACTTTGGAAGATCGAGTTTTTTTTAGATTACCACAAACGATATACTGAAACACTTGATCCAAGTTTCGAACAAATGTTTCACGATTAAAAAAAACATCAAAATATTTTCGCTACACATTGTTTGCCGGGGTCTGTCAACATAAATACATATGTTATAAGTCGAAATTTCAAGTTCGTAGGTTATACAAAAGGAAAATCTTAACACTTTATTTGCTAACGATAGCAAATGCTTAAATCTCAAACTCTGATGACCAAACAGCTGGGTGTTTTCGGGCTTTAAGCGAGTACGAGTACTAAGCAGCCGTTCTAACTAATTTTATTTTTAAATCTAACAGCAAACCAATACACTCTTCATTTCGAAAACAACTACAATTTGGAAGCTAAATTTTCTGAAAATATTGAAATATTGAATAACTCTTAACTTTAGTAATATAATATAGATAATATAGATAAAAACAATAAGCTACTAAGAAATACGACTAAGGGCAAAGATTAAAAGGAATGTTTTGTCACAATTTGTGTACACATTTACACACCTTTTCCCATACAACTCAGCTTTATGAGCACTATATATTAATTTTTGTTTAATTTGAATCTGAATAAAGCAAATATAGAAAGAAAAAAAAAAACAAAAAAAAAAAGAAAGAAAGTAAAAAAAAACACAAACTAAACAAAGGAGCACAGAACTAGTTAAATGGGAGTTAGAGAACACGACCAACTGCTCAGCAGTGCTGACAAACGCAAACTAAATTACCTGTGAACCTGGTCGCGTCTCTTCCTTATTTTATCAATTGTTCCGTAATAAATACACAATCTCTCTCTCTCTCTCTCTCTCTCTATATATATATATATATATATATATATATATAATGCACAAATATTACGCAGATATACATACGACATTTATAACCAGTGGCCTTTCTATTCGTCGCCAGGCTATAAAAATGCCAATATATGGGCCAAAACTGCTAAGCTCCATAAGAAATCGCCCATTATGTCTCGAGTGGCAGCGCACTTACAACCTAATATAAATTACCTGCACTGTTCTATTAGATTACGAATTTTGGCACATTTTGCTTATATTCGCTGCAGGGTATATTGGTGCTGAGCCAACTTCGTTAGTTCATCAATTAGTAAGGCTAGAAATATTTGATACAATATTAACAGAAAAATCTATTAGGATAGACTCTCAAGATGAGTAGATCAGTAAAAAATCTATCTGTTTTTCGACTGTAAACCAGCTCGAGAACTATGTAGTTGCTTATACTACATTTCTGTTTTTATACCCTGAGCCCATTGAAAATTGGAACACGGCATATAATGGTTTTGTTGAAATGTATATAACAGGCAGAAGGAGGCGTGGCAGACCCCCATAAAGTATATATATTCTTGATCAGGGAGAGAAGTTTAGTCGATTTAGCCATGTCCGTCGTTTTAGTTTTATGTGTAATTTACACAGTTTCGATTTTTGTTAAATTTTGGATGCCATGCTCCCTTTGCCTCAAATTTTCAAAACACGTATTTCAAATAGTAGAGACTTGTGCTTTAGCAAATACATATGAATGACATGATCACGTCCTGCAAGTTTGATCAAAAGCGTTCGTCTCCGAAAAAAGTTATTAAACATTTAATTTCCCATATACATATATAGCAGAGTTTTCTTACTTGTTATATCTAACAAAATATCGCGAAAAGCTGCATTTGTACATTCAGTAGACAAAAGAGTTTATTAAATTTGGTTTTAAAATAATTCAACTAGGTCAATTCGCAGCTAAAGTAGCATATTCAGTTAGATTCATCATCAAATCTTTTTTTCAAGACATTATTTTTCATTTCTGAGAAGTGGTGTATACTCGTCTTCTGCTCAAAACTAGGGTATACAAAGAGATTAGGGAAGTAATAGACATATTATTAACATATATTGTGGCACATATTGCATTTAAAGTTGTGTCCCTACGTTTGGCACTTTAATCTAATATATTTGGATGTGTAATAGATACATATATGTCTCTCAGCGGTTTGGCTTAACAACGGTAGGCCGCCGCTCATAGGTAAATTATATTAGATTTATTTTTGTACCCTGAACCCATTGAAAATAGGAAATCGATAACTATGACCGTTATCAATTAAAATCACAAGACGGAATTCAATTATTATATTATATATCGCACATCTTATATACGAACATATCATCTTACATATAATATATATATATATATATATATATATATATATATATATATATATATATATATATATATATATATATATATATATATATATAAAAAATATCCGCTCTTCGCAGAATTCAGGGCATCATTGTCGACTAAAGCAGCTATTTATTCTTTTTTTGCTAACTATGTATGTATAAGGATATATGTATACACTTATGCATTGTCAATTCGTCACGCAGCCTGAATTGGCAAGTCGTATTGCTAGATATATTACCTACATACATACATATATGGTATCCATATATAGTCCAAAGTATTACATTTTGCTCTCATAAACCACACAATTTTTATCTACACAGCTTTATGATGCTAATAGAGTCAGACAGAAGGAATCAATTTAATTTCTCTTTAATGGCAGTCTTTATATAGAACAAATAGACCATAAACAGATCGATAATTACATGTTTTATCTAAGATTCAATTTCGGCGTTTCTTAGAATTTATTTTTGAAATTGATCTACCCTACAAATCGTCAACATGGATCGAAAATTTTTGCCAACAAAAGTACTATAACAAGTAAGAGTGCTATAGTCGAGACTGCTCGACTAGAAGATCCCCTGAACACTGCGAAGAACCGCTAATGTTCTCCGTTACTTTTATATGTATGTAGCAAGCAGCACATACACACACAGACGCGCGCACAAGCACACAGTCCGCTAACTATGAATTTTAACTCAGCAACTCAGCAAAGCGCTCAGTCTGCAATGCGCCGATAATATGAGATGTTAAATGTTTCATAACTTTTATTCCAGACGAACGATTTTGATCAAACTTGTTGGGCGTGATCGTGTCAAAGCACAAGTCTCTAGTACTGGAAATACGTGTTTTACCTATTTGAGGCGAAGGGGGCGTGGCATCCAAAATTTAACAAAACCCGAAATTGTGCAAGGCCCACACAACACTAAATGCAAAGTTTGAACACTCTAGCTAAAAAGATGAATTAGCAAGAATTTTAAACCTAAATAACGATATCGGGTTTTAATCGATAACATTAAAACTATGAGAGTTATCGATTATTTGAAGCAAACTCTATCTATTCGTGCCATACACGAACCTCCAAAAAAAAATTCGACTTGGCTTCTCTCCCTGATCAAGAATATATATACTTTATGGGGTCTGCCACGCCTCCTTCTGCCTGTTACATACATTTTCACAAAAACATTATACCCTTTTCCCCCATTTTCAATGCATTCAGAGTAAAAAAATTGTAAACAGGCTAAATCATTTCATGAGTCACTCGGTACTTGGGAAATCATTCCAATGAATCAGAGTCCATACGTACAGTCGACTCTCTCTCTCTCTCTATATATATATATATATATATATATATATATATATATATATATATATATATATATATATATATATATATATATATATATATATATATATATATATATATATATATATATATATATATATATCAGGCTGTCGCCTGAAGGGAAAGAACCTCATCATACCAAACACAAGTGCGCCCAACTAGTTTATTACGTGCTTTATCAAGGTGTGGTCCAGTGCACCTCGATGTCAAGTTTTATAGTTCCTATTAAATCTATTTCTCTAGTCTAGAAACTATGATATGCCTATTCGGGGTGCTTTCTATTAAACTAATAGACGAGGCACGAGCCTGCCGTCGACTTTAATGGAAATACACAGCAAATTTATTGATATCATTTATTTTTATACCCTGAACGCATTGAAAATGGGGAAAAAGGGTATAATGTTTTTGTGAAAATGTATGTAACAGGCAGAAGGAGGCGTGGCAGACCCCATAAGGTATATATATATTCATGATCAGGGAGAGAAGCCGAGTCGATTTAGACCGTCTGTCTGTCCGTCTGTCTGTCCGTCCGTCTGTCCGTATGCTTGAACGCATCGATCTCAGAACTTATGAGAGGTAGAGACTTCAAATTTTTTTGGAGGTTCGTGTATAGAAATATAGAGCATTTGAAGACTCTAGCTATAAAGATGAATTATATAGAATATATATAGAATATAACTGAGTATTGATTTGGTTTTTAATCGATAGTATTAAAAGTAAAATAGTTATCGATTTTTTTTTAGCAAACTAGATCCTTTCGTGCTATGCACG
Organism: Drosophila repleta; assembly: GCA_018903745.1. Classification (NCBI taxonomy): domain Eukaryota; kingdom Metazoa; phylum Arthropoda; class Insecta; order Diptera; family Drosophilidae; genus Drosophila; species Drosophila repleta. The sequence continues at coordinate 711,239 of JAEIGN010000204.1, read as the reverse complement.
AACGAATTTGAAGTCCCTAGCTCTTATATGTTCTGAGATCGACGCGTTCAAACATACGGACAGACGGACAGGGCTAAATCGACTCGGCTTTTCTCTCTGATCAAGAATATATATACATTATGGGGTCTGACACGCCTCCTTCTGTCTGTCACATACATTTTCACAAAAGTATACCCTTTTTCCCATTTTCAATGGGTTAAGTTATAAAAATTGGATAACCAAATTGGATAACCCAGATTGGTACAGATTAGTTTTTTTATTAAAAAGCTTTTTATCTGCAGTCTAAGCTATAAATGTCCACATAACTTATTAAAATTAAAAGAAATAAAAAGTTTCTAATTTCTAATAAGTTAAAACAAAATTTTAATTGACAAGAATGATAAAGAATTCGAATTTGACTTCACAGTATGCAGTAATAATGGAAATCGTGTATTTTTCACTTACCATATAGTAATCTATTATGTGTGACGTCATAAATACAAATCGGCTGCAAATGGCGTAATCTCTTTATTCTTTTGTATATTGAGCAATAGCTTCTAAGCAATCACAATTCAAGCCAATTTCTACAGCAAATTGCTAGATTAACCAATTTCATTAAAGCAATGTCATCGTGATAATTTTTAAGGTAGTAAAGGTAAAAGCACTTAAATCCAATGTTTTTACTTAGTTTTCAGCACACACGTCGAAATCGACACATACAAACATCGGCATCGGTCAGCTGTTGAACGTGTACTATATGTACATTAATTAGATGTAATGTGTACGTTTATTAAAAATAAATCAACTTTAAATAGAAATTGTTTCCCGAATTCAGAAAAAAAAATTAATAGCAAACACATACAAACATACGAACTTATGTATATTGCAATTCCCTTGCGCGCTCTATGTCATATCAGATGAGTCGATGGTTAATACATGCTCTACATACTATATGTGCATGTAGATTCTCTCAAATTTATTTTAGCGTCGATGGTACGTCACACAACGGTTTATCAGCGTTTTTGTTTGGTCCAATTCGTGGTTGTTGTGCATACATACCCATGCACGCTTCGGTGATTAAGTACAAATTTTAAGTACCGCTATCCGTTAAGATTTACTGCCGCCGCGTAAACAGCTGTGAGCTCCGTGAATGTACACACACATGCATACATACACAGGTATATTACAAAAAATAAATATAAATATGATTAAAATAAGTAAACAGTATGCTCTTTCTATAGGACACTTTGGTAAAGTCAGCTCTAAGACCCCGTGCGCACCAAAGTTTAGCCAAAACACAAAACCGCAAGCGAATTCCAAAAAAAAAAGCATTAGAGATGTGCACCACTACACTACTGTAGTGTTTGCGAGCCATTCTCCCGTCAGCTGAACGCCCCAAAAAAGTATCGCCTATCGACATCCGATTATTATGAGCGCGTATTTGAAATATGAAAAACGTTTGCAAATATATCACTTATTGGCATTTGTTGTTGTTTTTTTTTTAATAAACCTATCATGACCTTATTTATTTATTTATGTTAGCACAAATACACACACATTTCGTTCGATGGTCAGGCTCCTATTAAATTTTAAACAATTACCGGCTCGAATGACTGAATGAACATATGTGTAACGCCTTGAAATTCCCAGTCGATATCGCATGAACAATTCAATAAACTCAAGTCATAAACTTAAACATAAAATATTAATTTGCACGTGTTTCGTTTATATTAACCCGAAGGTCAAAAAGGCATACCTTTGAGTTTTGTTTCAATTCATTGCGCAACAAAACGTGGCAAGAGTAAAACGTGGAAAACAAATGAGACGACGATTTCAAATAATTAATAAAAATGTACGAGTATAGACATGCAGATAATTGCCTTTGAAATGTGTACTATAAAGGAAACTATCACTTCTTTTTCAAGTTTATAAAATGGCGTTCAATAAGGGTCTTAGAGTTATGAATGTCTGGTTGACTCCTTAGAAATGATACATCTTAAAAACTTTCACTAAAGTAACATCAATTTATTTCGACTAATTACCAACGTACACTCACGCAAAACTTACTGAATATACAGATACAGAATGTTAATACTTATACAGGCATCAGCGCGCATGATGTAAGTGGGACATGAATCTGTTGGCTGTTTTCTTCGTCTTTTCAGGACTGCTCACTCTCACTTCCATGTGGCGCTTGAGCTCGGCTCGCGTCTCCTGGACCTGTGCAATCACAACATTCATGCTCGCCTGATAAATGCTGTAGTCGTAAATGTTGAGACGCACCTTGTTCTTCTCCATGGCGCCATAAAGGAACGAGTAGACGATATGACTGACTGGTATGTAATATTTGAACCAATTGTTCTTGCGACCGCTGTATCAAAGCCATATATAATAAAAAATAGATTCATATAATAATACTATAGTAAGCTTGGTCTTTACGTTTGCTCCCTGCGTAAGGTCCTTCCTCTTAAACACTTAAACTAACCAGAAAATCGATAATATATTTTAGGGATTGGACTAGTATTAAAAAATTAGCTGTCGAAAATCGATGTGCACATTATAGGTTATTAATTAAAATATATTTTAGATTTGCTAAACTCCTAAACCCTCAGATATAGAGCAAAATCTATTTTTATCGATGGAAAAAATATGAATATTGTAAAACAAACTGCATTTCGTTTAATATATAAGAACTAGCTCGTTGAGTTTGCTTATTCTAGTACGATAAATCTTTAAATTTATAAGACATGTATATAAAAAGAACTTTACTTACACCAGCTCCGATTTATCATGTAAAAAATTAATGAAACGAGCCAAATTATCAAAATCTTTGCGTAAACTGTAAATATAAGTGAATGAGTAAAAAAAGTCCAGTTTAAATTTTGAAAATACTTACTTAGCCTCTGATTCTTCTTGGGTAGAACCATCGCGGACTAATCGCACCTCTATATAAAATCCGTGACTGTATTTGTAGCGCAGATATTGCATGCTGCCAATAGCGAGCATTTCACTATCCTGAAAGAGTACAATGAAGTCGGCTAGCACCTTGCACTCGAGCTCATCGTTGGAGGCAAAGATGATAGTCTTGCCGCAGTAGCGTAAGTAGCGTAAGATATTCCATATTTCCCGTCGCGTCGTTGATGGCATACCACTGGTGGGCTCGTCCAGAATGAAAATCTTATTGTAGGCTACAAGGGATAGTGCAACATTGACTTTCCTCCGCTTTTCCGGCGTCAAGGTACCGCATTTGCGATGCATCCACCCGTTCATGTTGAGCATGAGGCAAATATCGTGCATTTTTTCACCGATCTTGTTCTCCGTCACGCCCCGTATCATGCATAGTAAACGGATATGCTCACGGGGCGTTAGATCATTTAGTAGTCCGTAATGCTGTGGACAATATCCGACGTAACCTAAAATGGTGTCAATGTCGTACTTGAAGTCTAGACCCCTCACATAGATCTCGCCAAACGCAAACCCATCCACGCCCACCAGCTGACGTATTAGATGACTTTTACCAGACATTCGGGGTCCAAAAATCCCCATACTCATATATCTGACATTCTCAATACGTTAGCGTCGATTCTACTTATATTTATAGAGTCTTACTCACTTATTTAACGCAAACGAGACAGTATCCAGCCTGTTCCCTTTGGTCGGTATTTTGGACTCAACCTGATCGACCAGAAACACTGACTGCTTGCATTTACTCATATCCGCCTCGGCGATCTTTTGCTTTACATCTGCCACATCACTGTCATCGAAATGGTAGGTTGCTGTGCGCATATTATGCAAGCTATGGAATAAGTCCAATTTACACTAAATTATATTTCCACTCAAACCGAAAAGATAAGTAGGGTTAAAGATAAATCAAACAATTGTTCTAATAGGAAATTAAAGTAGAAAAGTTGTGCTTTCTACACAACTAAGGCGAATCACTTAAAGAATCTTCTCCTAAAGCACCCTATCCTATATAATATAAGGACAATGACAGAATGTAGAAGTCAATTACTCCAACAGGATCCATCGTGCCTATATTAAATCTAGAGCTAACATATCTCATGTACTGAGATCTGTAAAAATTCCAAAATATCTTTCTACTGAATTCAAATAGTAATTAACAAGTAAGAAAACTCTAGTCGAGACCGCTCGTCTAGGGGATTTCCTGAACCCTGCGAATAACCGTTTTTCCATGTATTGTCCGTTACTTTTATATACATATGTATGTATATGTATGTATATTACAAGCAATACATACACACACACATAGGCGCACGCACACCCAAGCACAAGTCGCTGCGTCAGCTGTGCTTGGGTTACTATTTGTATGCCAATGTTATGGGAAATTAAATGTTTAATAACTTTTTTTGTAGACAAACGTTTTTAATCAAACTTGCAGGGATTGATCATACCATTCATATGTGTATTTGCCAAAGCAAATTTGAGGCGTAGAGAGTGTGGCATGCGTGCGCACTTTACACGACTCTTCAAAAAATTTGAGTCAAGCTCTTTTTATGTTCTGAGATCGACGCGTTCTCACACATACAGACAGGCGGACAGACGGACTAAATCAACTCAAGTCTCCCTGTATACTTCATGGGGTCTGTCACGCGTCTTTCCTTCCTCCTGCCTGTAACATACAATTTAACAAAACCATTATACCCTGATTTCCCATTTTCAATGGGTTCAGGGTATAACAAGTAAGAAAACTCTAGTCGAGACCGCACGACAAGGGTATACCCTGAACCCTGCGAAGAACCGCTATTGCGTGTATTCTCCGGTTCTTTTATATACATATGTATGTATGTATATGCGTGTACAATACAAGCAACACACACACACACATAGGCACACGCACTCACCAGCGCAAGTCGCTGCGTCAGCTGTTCTTTGGCTGCTATTTGCATGCCAATGTTATGGGAAATTAAATGCCTAATAACTTTTTTTCTAGAGCAACGATTTTGATCAAACTTGTTGGGCGTAATCATGTCATCCATATGTAAGTATGTGCCAAAGCACAAGTCTCTAGTATTTGATATACGGGGCTTACAAATTTTCATACATACACGTTCATACATACGGACAGACGGAAAGACAGACGGACGGACATACAGACAAACGGACAGGGCTAAATCGACTCGGCTTGTCTCCCTGATCAAGAATATATATACTTTATGGGGTCTGTCACGCCTCCTTCTGCCTGTTACATACATTTCAACAAAAATATTATACCCTGATTTCCCATTTTCAATTGGTTCAAGGTATAAAAAACGAATTCTTCGAGCCGGAGTCGAACCGGGTATAAAAATTGAAATATTTTGAATATATATATACATATATATATATATATATATATATATATATATATATATATATATATATATATATATATATATATATATATATATATATATATATATATATATATATATATATATATATATATATATATATATATATATATATATATAATGCGAACTAGACAAACTAAATGTCGTTTTTAGTATAATAGTGTCATTTATTATTAAATATCGATATTTAACGGTTTTGTGGAAGAAGGAGATAAGTCATATGTATTTTATAACATATAAGACTTACAATATGAGACCCTTTCAATAATGTGCACAAGATCTAAATGATAATATACAATTAAGTATATAGGAAGCTTATTAGTTCACTTACTTTTTGGATGAATGAAACTTCTTCTCTCTGCGATGCAGCTCAATCCAGAATATTAAGAGTAGTGCAATAGCAGCTGCCAGAATCATAAAGGTCAAAGCCGGTAATATACCCGGATCAGACCATTTAAAATATGAACTAACTGTGAAATGAAATTACAATAACAATTTTTGTTACATAATTACCAATTACTTACAGTTGCAATGGGGCACCATCTCGTGCATATTGTCATGTTGGCAGTTTGCAACAGCAGCGCACTTAGTCTGACACAAGCGCTTCTCCAGGCAGCGTATGTAGATGTTACTGATCCCGTCGAGCAGCGAGAAGCCCGGCGAGAGGCACGCACCGTAGAAGAAAATGACATTGTTGTTGGCCACATCCCAGTAGATAATGTAGAGCACCAAGCCGGTGAGGCTCTGAAACAGAACAGAGACAAGAAAGGCGCGAACAATAGACCTATTGATATACATGGATATCACATAGGTGATCGGCAGGGCGGCCAGTCCATAAACAAAGAGCAGCAACAGAAGCAGCATATTCTCAATAATACCAAAGTCACCAACGTTCGTGCAAGCCACAATAATGACAACTATCACCGTATAAATAAAATAGGTGAATAGATCCCAGAGGAAACTAACGCCCCAAAATATCTGCAGTCGTAGACCTGCAATCAGCTGCAGTATGCGCAACTGGCATATGTTCTCTTCCACCAAGGGTATGATGAAAATTGAGACAACCAAAGGTAATATGCAACCAACTGCAAGTGGGGCATTGATATGTGCTATTTCATTGTCCAGTAGATTTATCTTCATGGATAGCGGCGTCGGCATCGGATTACAGTCAACTAGGGCCATATATTCCGACTCATTCATATACGATAATCTGCAAGTTATTCCAAGGAATAAATGATGAATAGAAATGAAACAATTAGAGTGGAACAACTGGCAACAATGGGAATGGAGCTATTGAGACTCAATTTAAGAGCAATAACAGCGGTGAATTAATACTATAAAAGTAGAACAATTGCCGATGGTTAGAATGGAAAAGTTGTGAACATATTAAAGAGACGAGTGAGACAAATTAAAAATAAACAACTACCAAGCAATAATTAAAAGCAGGTTGAAATGCAAACATTGAGAACATGTGAGATCTCGCACCACTGATACTCACTGTATTATGATGTTATGTATTAGGTTTAAGAGCATGGGTGCTGAATGGAACGTATCCTGGCTAATATATCCATTGAGATCTTGACTTCGGCTTTGCTCGACTGCGCCCAAGCTAGTTAGCTCTACCTTCTTGGCCAAAGTGTTTATATATCGACCAGACTCGCAGGAAAACGACTCCGCTTCAAAGGTGCGCGATAACCCATTGGCCTTTCTATAGGCTGGTAGATTGGTCACTGATTTGATCTCGATGTATCCGCATTGCCTAACATCTGGAATTTTTTTCAAGTTTTCCTCGGCACCTTTAAAGCCAATTGGTATCTTGTTCATCCGCATACTAGGCACATTCAGCACTATTGCCAGTCGCGTAATAACCACGATAAGTATGAAGCATGTAAATATCATGACTACGGGCCAAATATTGGGTGCAGAATGAATCATCTTCTTAAAGAACATGGCGCGAACTTGTTGTTTTTTCAGTTGCTTCTTCGATACCACAGCATATTTGAAGGTTTGCGCTGTTATATGTGTACAATCGATAAAACAATTAATTGCAAGGTTATCGATTTACTTACTGACATCGGGTATAAACTGCTGTTGCAGTCGAAACGATGTCGCCAGCTTCATATAAATGTCCGACATCTCAGAGCCCACAACTCGTACGTTCTCAATACCCAGCCTTTTGCGTTCGTTCTCCAAATGTATTAACATCTTTTGCAAACGCGGCTTATAGACAGAACTTATTTTATAGGTCAGTGTATCACCGATCTCATTTTCTGGCTCGGTTTGCGGTATATAAAGAGCTATGAACTCTGTTATTGGTGCATCTGGTACATGGGGTTTCTTGATTAGCACCTGACAAAAAGCAAAATTGATTTCTTTACACTGTGCAATTTTCAAAATTAGAAGTACTTTCCGTAAACGATTACAGCTTAATGTTTCCAAAAAAAACAAGTAAGAACGTTGCAGGCGGACGCAACCGACAGCGAAATACTATTTCACGTCCCAGCAGCCCACAGGGGCATCTATCACATTATATTTTTTTAATTTAACCTTAAATCCCCACTGTCGCCGCTTAAATTAGAGAGGTGGCAACTCTGAAAATTTGATATAAGTTCGTTGGCGAGCGCAGAGGTGTGGGTTCGAACCCCGGTGCGGTCATGTTGATATTTTTGTTATATTTTCTTTATTTAGTTATTTTGTATTAATAAAATATTCTTTTCAAACATATATAAAATTTGACAAATCAAAAGACAAGGTCAAAGGTCACAAAGTCATTATGTGGCGAGTTATTGGCTCAAAAGCTGCAGATGTTTCAGTTTTGATTTGCCACGCCCCCAGTGCCCGTAGACAAATAATTTTTGACATGAGCATAGAGTGGGCGTTCAGGAATATAATTGTAAAGTTTGGATGCTTACATTCGAAAAATGCGAAAATTACAGGGTATTTTTCTGTATGTCACGCCCCTTTTGGGGCGTAACAATAATTTTTGGGGAATCGGTAGAGGAGGCCCCCAGTAACTTAACATCCAATTTTGAAGCTTCTAGCACTAAAACTGTGGGAGATATAAGCTGATATTAGTTGCCACGCCCCCTGAGGGCGTAGATATATCCGCCATAGCTTTTCGATTGTAGGATGTTAACCCGAGTATATATACCAAGTCTCAAGTCTTTAGCATCAATAGTGCTTAAAATATAACAGAATTAGTAAAATCACTATATATTCAGATCCGATTTGCCACGCCCCTAGTAGGCGTGGCCATTGGGCGATCTTTATAGGATCGTAACAGTAACCCACGTGCCAAATACAGTACGACCCGTATCCATAGCTTTTTGATTTTGGGATGTCCACATGAGTGTTCAGTTAAAATCTCAACTCTCTAGCCCTTCTAGAAGTAGTGTTTCTGAGATACAGGAAAATTCATTTTCCGATTTGCCACGCCCCTAGTGGGCGTATCGGGAAAATCTTGACACTTTATCAGACGAGGGTATACACGAGTATATATTTTAAATTTCTCTAGCTTTAATAGCATGGAAATGGTTTGCGTTCATACGCACAGACGGACGGACAGCATGACGGACATTGCACAAAACCAATATACTAAGTATATCACTACGTGAGATAGTATAAAAAAAAAACAATTTTTGATTAAATATAAAAAGTAATTATTAAGAAATAAGAGCCACTAAACCCTGCGAAGAACGGCGTTTCTTAAGAACCGCTAACATTCTCCGTTACTTTTATATGTATGTAGCAAGCAACACATACACACACAGACGCAAGCACAAGCACACACACTGCTAACTGCGCAGTTGACGCAGCATCTGCGCTCAGGCTGCAGGGCGCCTATGTTATGGGAAATTAAATGTTTGATAACTATTTTTGTAGACAAACGTTTTTAATCAAACTTACAGGGCGTGATCATACCATTAATATGTGTGTATTAGGAATATACACACGTTAGGGGGTCTGCCACGCCTCCTGCCTTGTTACATACATTTTCACAACAACATTATACCCTGATTTCCCAATTTCAATGAGTTCAGGGTATAAGAATCAGTTTATGGTCAAATTTTTTAGAATATCTAACTACTATGTAGAGAATCGTAGGTGAGGACATCTAAAGCACACGTTCAATGAAATCAACTAATGTAGATCGGACACAAAACAATTTTTTTGAAAATTAAAGGATGGGCGTGAACGTAAAGATTAGTCGTTTGAGTATTCTTAATTTTTTTAATAACTGAAAAGTACCCAAATATCAAGATATATCACATATTTAAAACCAATCATTCTACAGTATGATACAACACACTAAGGTTTATTTGAGAATCCCCGCTATATTCAACTTACCAGCTCAACACTGCTGCTGAATTTGGCGCGTAGAAAGAAGGGAGTACCGCTGGCTTCCAGGACACCCATGCTTAAGATGCCAATGCGATCGGCAACGGCCTCGGCCTCATCGATACTATAGGTGGCCATAAGGAAAGCATGTCCCTCCTTTTCGTTGGACACAATGCTCCAGAATATTCGCGCCTCACGTGACGTCAAATTCTTTGAGGGTTCCTCAAAGACAACTAGTTTCGTGTCGCCTGCAAGGGCGCAACAAAGTGCGACCACACGCTTTTCACCGTAGGTAAGATTATTGATTCGTTTCTGGCGGTTCCCTATATGCGTTTCGAGAATGCCTATCCACTTTTTACACTCAGAATTGTAGCGGTCCGAGTCCTGTTCTCTCAACTTTAATTTAACATGATAGTTTATGATCTGCTCAATCGATAAATAGGGCGAAAGGCCATTTTCATAGCTGCGAAAATCCACAAGTGTTCGACTGCGTCTCATATCGGAATATATATCCTCGCCCATATATAGAATATGACCGCGTAACGGATATTTTAGTCCACATAAGACGCGTAGCAAGGTTAGCTTTCCGGATCCCATATGACCCAGCAGTACATAGACCTCACCTGCATAGATTCGCATTGAGATGTTCTTTAATACTTTACGCTCAGATGTTCGATGCGTTGTGAATATGTGACGTAGCCGGACTATCTCAGTGCTGCCAACATCGCCGAATTCAAAATTGTGCCAGCTAGGTGTTCGCCCCATATGGATGGGGGTATCATTTAAAGGGTGCTTTCGCCATCTAGTATACATCATACGACGACTTAACAGTCGACCCGGCATGCGCCACTGTAGAAGGTATAGAATAGCTATGCAGAGTAATGAATAGACAATTCCAGATACAAAAGGTGAAAGAAAGTCTGTAATCTGGAGGGTGTTCGGCTCATCAATCAATCGATGAATCATTTGCATACTATGCGGAATCTGATTGCTAAAGAATATCAGCAATATAAAGTACACATAGATCCCGTGCAAGTCCCAATAACGTTTAAGCATTACCCCAAACAAGGCATAGTTGAACGTCCAAATAATGATCGCAAAGAGTACCGCATTCACTACATCCCTAAAGATTTTCGCTATGATAATTGCCGTTAAGATAAGCTCCAAAGTTATGATAAGGACAAGCATGATTGTTAGCAACAATGCTAGTAGGGAAAAGATCCGATCGACAACTGACCAATATATCTGGAGAAAACAACTATAGCCATATACACATACATACTTCAATTAACAGTTCTTTAACAAACTTACAAATGTCGCGAGCATCATTAGAAGTCCAAGGAAAATAAGACGTATCATCATCACCAGCACTATGCACATATACTGCTTAGTAAAACTATATCCGTAGTGCCATTGATGCATCAGAACATTATCTTTCATTTGAGCGGCTATATTCTATAAAGCAATATCAATTATAATTTATGAATTATGAAACACCTGTATGTTCGACTCACCCGTATGACATTTATGAATGGTAACAGATAGATGAAGTTGAATAGAAAAGATGGAATAGTGTCAAAGTCCATTGTAAAGCACCGTTCGTTGACCACACGGAGTCGAACATTGAAAACTTCCGTTTGGGGCTCTGTACCGGTTGATGGATTCTCTTTTCGTATTATGTCGAACCAGGCCAAAAATATTTGGTGCTGTAACTGAAGGAAGCCTTCGCGTATGTAAATATCCTGATGTATGTCATTATCCTTGGCATTATCCCGCTTTGAATTAACAACACCCGAGCATCGAGTTAACCAGAGACGATCTTCGGTAAGAAATGGACTAATTGTTCGAAATTCACTGGGGAATCGTATGGATACTGAAAGCACCTTTGGTACAGAGTCTGGTTGCACTTTCTCAAAAACGATAGCAGCCAGCATAGTGCGTTCATCAAATTGATTTTGCAACGTTTCAGGATCATTATAGCCAATGGAGTTATTTAACTCTAGTGTAGAAGTCACTAACTGGATGACTTCTCTTACAAACGGCGTGTCCGGTGTGTAGGCTAGCTTATATTTGGTTTGCTCACGCTTCGAGTCGAACAGACGCCTGCCAGTTGGCACATATGAATCTCGATGAAAGTACATACACAAATTGCGTTTAACTTACGTGAGTATTTTTATATTATCCAGCTTGTGTGTTACGATGGTCTGGTCTCCCTCGTAATCAGTGCGACTATAGAGTGCTCTTTTCGAATAAGAAATGGGATTAGCGAGTATTAATATCAAAATGATCATAACGGCAATCCACTCAAATAAAGTGCGCCTCCAGAGAGCCACTTCGATGTCGATATTGTGTTTGAAGAGCAAGCCAAATGTAGGCGCCATATTGAAACGGTTGTACTTTTGTGTTTTATTTTCCTTAGTTTTTAAGTAGATGTGTAGGCCACTCACCGCTAATTTGTAATTTTCTGTGTGGATCTGTAACAAAATAAAACTTGTGTAAACATATTTTCCAATGCTTGACAGAAGAAGCACTAAATTCAAATTCGTTTAATTTCGAATAGAGATGACATTCAACCAACAATTTTTTATGTTAGATACATTTGAATATGCAAAGTTTGCAAACGCATGCATTAATAATGTCTGAGTGTCAAGAGTACACAAAGGGAAATTAGAAAAACCATAAATTTGTGAATAGATTTTTCAAAAAGAAATCGTAATAATCGATATCATCACTATTACATTTTGATTGCGATAGTGTGTTAATATCGCACTATCGATATATTCTGAGCAACCTTGCTTTATCGCAAATGTAGACTTGCCGAGTCATAATCGCAGTAGTTAACTTGGTGGATATCAAATCAAAGCTGGAACGACTAGCAAATTTTATACGTTAGCGTCGGTCGCAAATCGTACGAGGAAATAAATTGACATCAAAATGACACTCACAAATCGGGTAAGAATGCATAAACTTTATTGTTCAAGAAAGAACTGAAAATAGTATTGTATATCAGATGGATTTGGAGTCGGTCTACAATGTTGGCGTAGGCTTCCGTTCATATTATATTCAAAAAATTGAGGAATTGCAATTAATTGTGGCTGAGAAGAGTCAAAACCTACGCCGACTACAGGCGCAGCGTAATGAGCTCAATGCTAAAGGTATGAAACACAACTCAAATTAAAATGCCTTCAAATATATGTAAAAATGTCAAACTGTAGTTCGTATGTTGCGCGAGGAGTTGCAACTGTTGCAGGAACAAGGCAGCTATGTTGGCGAGGTTGTAAAACCAATGGACAAGAAGAAGGTGCTCGTCAAGGTCCATCCTGAGGGCAAATTTGTTGTTGACTTGGACAAGAATATAGATATTAACGATGTAACCCCCAATTGTCGAGTTGCACTACGCAACGAAAGCTACACACTGCACAAGATATTGCCAAACAAAGTGGATCCATTAGTGTCTCTAATGATGGTCGAGAAGGTACCCGATTCCACATACGAAATGGTGGGTGGCTTGGACAAGCAGATCAAGGAAATAAAAGAGGTAATTGAGCTGCCCGTCAAACATCCCGAACTGTTTGACGCTTTAGGTATTGCCCAGCCAAAGGGTGTGCTTCTGTATGGCCCACCCGGCACTGGCAAAACACTGCTCGCTCGTGCAGTAGCCCATCACACGGAATGCACTTTCATACGCGTCTCTGGGTCCGAGCTGGTCCAAAAGTTCATTGGCGAGGGGTCGCGGATGGTACGCGAACTTTTTGTGATGGCGCGCGAGCACGCCCCATCAATAATATTTATGGATGAAATTGATTCTATTGGCTCGTCGCGTATTGAATCTGGCTCTGGTGGCGACTCCGAGGTGCAGCGCACTATGTTGGAGCTACTTAATCAGCTGGATGGCTTCGAGGCCACCAAGAACATCAAAGTCATTATGGCAACCAATCGTATTGATATACTCGATCCAGCACTACTTCGTCCTGGTCGCATTGATCGTAAAATTGAATTTCCGCCACCAAATGAGGAAGCGCGTCTGGACATTCTGAAGATTCACTCGCGCAAAATGAACTTAACTCGCGGCATCAATCTGCGCAAGATTGCGGAGCTGATGCCGGGTGCATCAGGTGCTGAGGTCAAGGGTGTCTGCACCGAGGCGGGAATGTATGCGCTGCGCGAGCGTCGTGTGCACGTCACCCAGGAAGATTTCGAAATGGCCGTTGCCAAGGTAATGCAAAAGGACTCTGAGAAGAACATGTCCATCAAGAAGCTCTGGAAGTAAACCTTTTATACAAATACAAACGCCAGTTTCGTTGAACAACTACGATTATAATTAAATTTCTCACAATATAAATTTAAATATAGAAAAACAGGATTCTATTTTATTTCTTTTTTTTGCCTTCTTTAATTAATTTAATTGCTGCGGCTGCTGGTCTTGTTGCGTAGCTGTATCTCGGCTTGCAGTATGCTGCAAATCTCCACATCATCAGCTGCATCAATACACGTCTGACCATCGGCATCGCGCAGCTCCAGGTCCGCATTCAACGATAACAAACAACGCAAGGCCTCTACATGGCCACAGCTAGCGGCATAGTGCAATGGTGTCTGTTGCTCAGCATCGCGCTGATCCACATTGGCGCCGTTGTCGACCAGAAACTGAATGATCTCAATGGCGTTGCGGTCGGTTGCCCAGTGTAGCAAGGCCATGCCCTGCTCATCCAATCGAATTAGATCGGCGGGCTTCAGTTGCTCACGCAAACGCTCCAAATTGTTCTCCTTGACATGATCGAATAACGTTTTCAAATGCTCCGGCTTGCTGGTCTCTTCTATTGGCACCGATTCAATGGAGTGTACCACCCAACCAGTCAAGCCGCTTGCAGTGCCACCAATACTCCGTTTACTATCCAGCCAACTCGGCTCCAACTTATGCACTTTGTCAACATAGGCGCGCTGGGCATCGGTGATGCTCATGTCGCCCAGCTCATGCCACGCCTGCCATTTGCTACGCGCTTTCATTTGCAGCATCGACGGTCGTGGCATACGACAAGCCCCGCTCGTTGCCTGCTTATATAATCCATAGAGTTGAAGCAAATCCCTCGCATCGTAGGAATTCGCATTGTGCATCACATGTTCCGTCGCCGTTAAGAAGAGCTTTTCTTGTTCCTGCTCCTGTGGGTGCTGCTGCTCCTCTTCATCATCGCCAATTTCTAAGTCACTATCGAACATACTTAACTAAATGCAAATGCAAACAAAAAAAAATTAACTAAAAACTGTTTTACTTCGACTTCAATGAATGTGCGTCTGCGAGTATGTGTGTGTATTTGTGTGTATGAGTGTATGTGAATGAATGTACTTGATTTGAAAATTTATATTGCATTTATGACTTTTGTATATTCAAATAATTTCCCTCCAAGATGTGTTTCTGTTCGTTCTCGATTTTCTCGAGGGCTTGCAAACTGTTGAAGCTCACAAAGCCGTAGCCCTTGGAGCACCCGGTTTTCTTATCAAATATAACGTTCGCGTTTAGAACACGCCCGAACTCTTTGAAATAACCGCGAAGCTCCTGGTGGCCCACCGTCCAGGGTAGATTGCCCACAAAAATGCGGTGAACTGATTTTCCAACTTTTGCCACTGCGGTTGCCATGTGTACGAAGAATTTCTCACGGGGTCTCTCTCACTCTCTCTTTCTCTCTGTCGCTTCTGCTAATGTTTACTAGAAATTAGTTAAAAACTTTATTTCAGTAATCCGTTCGTCCCACCTGCTTTGGCTCAGACGTTGCGTAAAACTTATCTATGCACGTATGTATGTGTTCGGCGCCAGAGTGTTAGGCATTAGCGAACAAGCTTGTCGGTGTTGTCCACTAATAAAAATAACCTCAAAACAGAAAAGTCCATATGAAAGGCACTGTTGCGTGCACCGATTTGTTATCGATATTAGCTCGATTGTTTAGTTTGCTTGAATACACAAAAAAAGACTTTAAATTTACTTTCAAACCGAACTATAATTAAAAACCTATACTTAACAGCTTTTTTTTTTTACATATTTCTTGTATTTTAACAATTTCTTCAAATTTCAGTCGAAGTACAATAAATAAATTTGAAAACGATTTTTGATTTGTATGTCTGGCTCTTTATTTGCTTTGTGTTCCCTTTTCTTTTTATTCACGATTTAAAATTTTTTTTAACAAATTTGTTTAAAGATACAAACTACTTATAATTATCAACATCGCATACATATTTAATAAATAAACAATCATTTCACGTACAATACAATCATTTTACAATACAAAACAAAATACAATTGGCGCAATTTAGGGATGTCGTTTTGCCGATCAATAAACAACTATGGAAGCGATTTGTTTCAATCTTGTCATATGTGTTTTTTTTTTAAATATATATATATTTTTTTAAATTTACTTAATGCACTGCGAACAGTTGACTTTGATGTTCAAGATACAATTTGCTACAGTTTGTCATTTGATTTTGTATTTTTTTTTTATCAATATTATATTTATTTGTATTATTAATGTGTGCTGCTATTCATATCTAGTGATTTGGCGAAGCCTTCTTCCAGAATTTATATATACATATATGTATAGTGGAAACAAAAATTTGGTATGTCCTAAAGTGACAAGTTACATTATTTTCCGTTAGATTTTAATAGTTAATCATTGTCTTATTCGAATTTAAATATTAAATGCCTGTTTTGCAGACATATCTTAAGATTAAACATAAGCCGTTGCTTTCCAAACATAAAACAATTATATATACTATCATTCCAAATTGTTTACAAATCGAAAATTATAATTTCAATAGTTACTCGCCTGATTTGTACAAAACTTATACAAAGGTGTTTATCAATTATGATTATTAATTTTTTTTTTATATTTTTTACGGATGTATGTATGTATATATGAAACTAATTATAATTTTCTGCTTTGATTTACACATTTCAATTGCATTCAAACTAATGTTAAAAATATACTTTGAGTTTTATGTAAGTATAGAAAACAATTTGCATTTTATAATAATTTGTAAAGTAGATTTACAACAAACTATGTATAACATAAATATATACGTAATGCATTTATTATATATATAAACGTGTTATAGTTGTCTTAGCTTAGCATGATTATTCATATATGATATATTCATATATATCTAAATATGACATTTTAATTCATTCATTCATTTTACATTAGCTTTCTTTAACATATTGTGTATAAAGAGACACCTTCGTATGGTACAGTTAACGAAATATTTTCTGTGTTTTTCAATTTTCTAGCACAAATTATATAGTACTAATATTGATAAAAAAAAAAATGTACATATTTTATATATATATATATATATATATATATATATATATATATATATATATATATATATATATACATAATTGAAGTGTTATAGGAAAAAAATTCTCTATTACAATCATCTTGTCTAGCATTACTGAAAAAAATTCGTTTACGTGTCACAGCACCACCTTTAATAATAATTATATTTTTGTTGGGTTGTTACATATTAATTAAATTGTTGTAAATTTGAATTGTAATTGTTATTAGAAAGTTTCGTACGCATCAATTATGATTGACGGCAGCTCACCCGCTACCAAAGACGATGCAAATGAAGATTTCGTGACAATACCGAGCGGACATCGTTGGTAAACCGCAGTGCATCGAGCATTGGAAGCAAGGAAAGAAGTGCTGTATCCATCGGATCGGAGAACCAACTTTTAATTGGTATTGCATTATTTGGGAAGCATCGATATGCACCAGGTGAATTGTCAATTATAAATATCTGTGAAAATAAACAAATACACGCATTTTTAAACTATAGCATATAGACATATGATCATTGCAAACAATCTTCAAACGCAAATAGCGTTCAGCTAACCCTATTCAAATCATTGCATATGGCTGATAAATCTTTGGTATACGAGCCGTAGTCAGGCGTGCAGTGTTGTCTGTAGTAGCGACGTCGCAGTATATTGCGGCCATTGTCGAGTTTATCGGCCACAGCAGCTCCATAGATCTCCATACTCGCTGTGAATACAACTAGATCGTACCACTGTGAGACCTATAAAAAATCATACATTTTTATTAGTTAGGGCAATATTTTATCTGTAAGAAGTTTCGAATCACTTAAATGGAATAATAACATTGAGTGATGGCAGTTTAAGCTATATATACATATATATATATATATATATATATATATATATATATATATATATATATATATATATATATATATAAGAATGAGACATAATGGGAAATTGAAAAATCAATGGTATAGTGACCCCCTTATATAGTGAACAAACTTTCAGAACATAAATATATTATGTTTTCTTACCAATTTTGTTAATGCTATTTTGAATTAAAATATAGCGCTGTTTACACAAATAAAACGAGTTTTTGAGCCAACGAATTTGATTCTTGATAAAATGCACAACCTCGATACAGAGACCAGGCCGTTCAAAAATTAGTCCACTATACCCAGACAATTATCCATTATGTCCATAGTATTCCTAATATAACCGATAACTTTTACCGAAATCTAATATGTTAATGAATTCTAATATGAATTTATGCATTTTTTATGATTTCCTCTATTCTTCGCAGAACTTCTACAGAATAAATTATACCCTACATAAGCATAGACAAACGAAAACTTAAATATCAATATTTTGTGTTTATTAACTATTAATCTTTAAATTTAAATTCATACGATTTCAAATCTAGGGCATATATACAAGTTTCTATAAGTTAATCAATTATTTCTCCTTACTTCATAGCCAGAAAAAACTATGAAATGGACGAGACGTATGCATAAACTAAATTCACATTGCAAGAATACTCACCACATCCAAAAAGTAATCGACATGCGGTCGCTTGTGCACAAAAAACCGCACTAACCGCCTTTTTTTTTTTTTTTGGGGGGGGGTTTTTTTTTGGGTGTGGGTTTTTTGTTTTTTTTAAAAAGAAAAAAAAAGGTTTTAAACCAGACAGAGGGGGGGGGGGGAGGGAGGGGGGGGGGAGGGGAAAGTTTTTATTTTTTTTTTTTTTATTGAAAAAAAAAAAAAAAATTTATTTTTTTTTTTAAATTTTTTTTATATAAAAATTTTTTATTATTTTTTTTTTTTTTTTTTTTTTTTTTTCCCCCTTTAAAGGAAAAAGAAAGGGGGGGGGTTTAAAAAAAGGTTGTGTTATGTGGGAAGGCACTAAATAATCATAAAGGGGGTAGGACGAGACTGAAACAAGATACACATACTCTGCGTACACCCAAAGAAATTTTTATTTTTCAAGTTTGAGCATTAATATCTCTCAGTATAAACAAGATATCGATTTTTTTCTTTTTGTATTTGTTTCTTTAATTATTAAACTTAAGATATAAATTAATTTAATTTGTCAAAACAAAAAACTTATGCATAATATAACTGTTAAAACAAAAACATAGCAAAAAAACAACTATCAAAAGTCTGCGTACACACAAAGAATTCTGCGTACAATGACGGATTTCGCGATTACCGTTAACTTTTTCAGCTTCTTCTTTCCGTTTATAATTTTCTCAGAAATTCGCAAAAACATTTTTTAAATATTTGTCACGCGTTGTATCATGGAGACCAATAGAAAAGAAATCTGCGTTGAAGAGCGCAAATTAATTTTAAAATTTCGTTTGGAGGGAAAATCCTGGCGAGAAATCGGTCGATTGGTTGGCAGAACACATTCCTCGTGTCAGAGAGTGTACGACAACTATATTTTAACAGGCTCCATATTATCTAAGCCCCGATCTGGTCGCCCTTCCCTGCTGACAGACAGGGAGAAAAAGCGGATTGTTCAACTGGTGCCTCCAAATCCAAGGATTACTGCCCACCAAGGAAGTCTTGAAGTCGCCGAACGTTTTAAAAAAACAGTGTCCGATCAAACTGTTCGCCGCATTTGGAAGGAGGCGGGGTATAATGGAAGAGTTGCCCGTAGGAAGCCCCATATATCAGTGATAAACAAAATAAAGCGTATGGACTTCGCCAATGACCACATTTCCAAGCCGGCTAGCTTCTGGAACAAGGTCATATTTTCGGATGAG
The DNA here is from genome assembly GCA_018903745.1 of Drosophila repleta. Taxonomy (NCBI): domain Eukaryota; kingdom Metazoa; phylum Arthropoda; class Insecta; order Diptera; family Drosophilidae; genus Drosophila; species Drosophila repleta. The sequence continues at coordinate 691,497 of JAEIGN010000204.1, read as the reverse complement.
AGCAAGTTTTGCATGTTTGGAATTAAAGGGAAGAAAATGATTTGGAGAAAAGGAGGAGCAGCCTTCGATAAAGAAAATTTGGTGCCTACGGTAAAACATGGAGGAGGAGGAGTAATGGTTTGGGGGTGTATGGCGGCTAGTGGTGTTGGGAACTTGACATTTATAGAATCTACCATGGATCACAAGGACTACATACACATTTTGAAGCAGAATTTGCGACAGAGTGCCGAAAAATTGGGGATCGCTGATGATTATTTCTTTCAGCAAGATAATGATCCGAAGCACACGGCTCATAATGTGAAGTTATGGCTCCTCTATAATGTAAAAAACAGTTGTGCACGCCACCCCAATCACCTGACTTGAATCCTATAGAGCATCTGTGGGATTTACTTGAGCGCAGGATTCGGCAACATTCCATTACCTCAAAAACAATGCTGAAGGAGGTTATTATGGAGGAATGGAGCAAAATAACCATCGAGGATACCCGCAAGCTTACAGATTCAATACCTAGACGTCTGGCGGAGGTTCTGAAGAAAAAAGGCTACCCAACCAAGTATTAAATTAAGCTGAAAAAGTTATTGTACGCAGAATTCTTTGTGTGTACGCAGACTTTTGATAGTTGTTTTTTTGCTATGTTTTTGTTTTAACAGTTATATTATGCATAAGTTTTTTGTTTTGACAAATTAAATTAATTTATATCTTAAGTTTAATAATTAAAGAAACAAATACAAAAAGAAAAAAATCGATATCTTGTTTATACTGAGAGACATTAATGCTCAAACTTGAAAAATAAAAATTTCTTTGGGTGTACGCAGAGATATGTGAGCAAGTGTATGTATGTGTATGTGTGGAGAGCAAGTATATGTACTGTGTGTGGGGGGAGTTATATGTGCGACATGATAAGACTTGCTCGACTTGCAGCTCATCGATAGGGTAACGTTTTTTGATAAAGGATTATACACGGATCTCAGCCAAAATGGTCAAGATTGACTCCAAAGCAGATAGCGGGATAGGAAAGGGTGGGGGATTGAGGGTGTGTAGAGATTGCTTATCGCAGCCTTGACCAGTGGGTGCTTCAGTGTGATAACAAAAAAAATGTTTAGACTATTTTCGAATGTATGGGCGTATACTTCACAGATCAGTTTGTTAGAATTCATCCGTTTTTTAGGATTCCAAAATTTGTATTTATTTTTTGTACTTACAGCGCGCACTTGGCGATTGAACATGAAACAAATACATGTCCAGACCTTTGATAGTAGCAGCAGCAGCGCATGGAATTTCATTTGCACCAACGAAATCATTGGTAAGAAGTTATCTTCTTACCAAATGCAAACACGATTCTCAGGTAATTTGCCGTTGAATTGTTGTCAACGATACTTTTTTATTTAAAATATTTTTTGTGGCTTAGTCTAACGTTAAATTAGCCTTAAAAAATCGCTCACAAAAAAAAGTTGAGAGAAAAGCTTCCAACAGTCACGTAAAAAAAAAAAAAAAAAAACAAAAAGAAAAAAACAAAAACAACGCGCCGGCTGTTGATCCACCAAGTTTATATTACTCTTGTGCTTTTGATAACGCGCTCAAATTGTTTTTGTTTGTAATTGTGTTGCGTGTTGTACTTTTTCTACCGTTATCGTTATCGGTATCGATATCACAATTTTTGCTTCTTGAATACCTCTTCAATGACATACACAAGCGTGAAGACAATTGGCAAGAGGCGCGCAGGGAGCAAAATCAATATTTAACACAAGCGCGCTGCCCGACCGAAAGGACATGAACGATCCTGTTATTGTTTATGTTTGTTATCATGTACATACACATGCACACGCACAAACACACACACGTAAACGTCTTTGCAACACGATTATATTGCTACCACTATTTACACCGTCTTTGATTAATCTAAATGTTTCATCACTTGCATTTTCACTGCTGTATGTCTTCTATTGTTGCTGTCAATATATGTATATTTTTTTCTGTCGTTTTCAGATTGTTGCGGTTTCTGGCGCTGTTTGGCAAAATTTCAGAACTCGCATTTATATCGTTAGCCAGCAATAGTGGTAATCAAAAATTAAAAAAATGCTGAAAATGTATAACTTCGATTTTAGTATATATTAAATTTATGGCGCGACAAACTATAATTGCAGTTGGTATTGAATAATCTGATTCTTGCTTTTTGTTTAATGATTCGGGCACTCACACATATAAAGACATACACATACACTCCCTTAATCAATTTGGCCCAAAGCCAGTCCAAAAAATAAATTGTGAAAAATACAAGAGACTGTCCCTGCGAGCGTGGTGTTGCTATCGGAGATATATCGATATGTGCGATGTTGCATATTTTTTGCCGGTCAGCATTAATATCGGCTAAGTGTGTGCGTTTATATATATATAAAACAAATGTTAGAAAACAGTTTAAAATGCCAACTTGTCGTAATTAATTTTCTACGTGTATAAAAATATAATTAGATTAGTGATCGTCATTTTGACCTGCGACCATCATGCAAGGTTAGGATTATTTAATACTAGTTTGTTGAAGAGTGCATAAAAACATAATTATACGATCACTCAATATTTATACGGCTCTACTTGTATATGAGACGGTTATAGGGGACTAGAGAGTAATTGGTCACGCGGCATCATGCATGGTCTGAGCGTGTAGCACAATTAAACATATCGATAGTACTCAATCAACCGGCCGCTGTTATCGTTTAAAGCGTCGTTGACGTTCTTTACAATTCGCAAAAGTGGGAAGAAAAAGAAAAATTATGTCGACTTTTTGGCAAATGTATAATCATTGTTAAAGTTTTGCAAAAACAAAATTTTTAAGCTATTTTGTTTCGAGACGTTCTTGTTGCGTGTATTTAGAAAAACACTTAAAGTTTTAAATTTCCATTAATAATATATATATATATATATATATATATATATATATATATATATATATATATATATATATATATATATATATATATAAAAAATATATATATATACATAAATATATATATACATATATATTTATATATAAATATATACATATATATGTGTATGTAGATGAGTGTATGTGTTTTCATGCGGCGAATGCGAATGTGAAAAAAGCCGCACTCCGCAAACCCGAGGCGTAGACTTTTTTGTTGCTGTTTAAAAGAGAAGTCAACCATACTCTATCCTCATCGACGCGAAAGTGTGTACTTGCGCGAACTGTGTTAGCGGAGCCATTAAGTTGATTTTTTTGCGAGCCGTTTTATAATAACCGCTAAAATTGTGGAAAAGCAGGAGAAAACTCCTAAGCGGAAGAAGAAAGCTGCAGCCAGTAAAATGTCTGCAGTTTATTCGCCGCAGCCGCCGCCGTCGCAGCAGCAGCCACCGGCGCAGCACCCGCCGGGATCTGTGCAGTTGCCGCCACCACAGGCACCGCCACAGCAACAGCAACAATCACAACAACAGCAACAGCAGCAGCAACAACAGCCGCCTGGCAGTGGACAAGGGCCGCCAGGTGGCGTCGGAGTTGGGCCCATGGGACCAATGGGTCCGATGCAGCAACGTGTTGGCCCCGGGCCTGTCGGCAATCCCGGTGGTGTTGGTGTTGGCGTCATGATGGGCACACCACCTAATCCGAATGCTCAACGTGGCGGCGTGCCCACCCAGCAAGTCAACTCAGCCCAAATACAAAAGATGCTCGACGAAAATTGTGGCCTAATCCAGGCCATACAGGACTTTCAAAATATGGGCAAATCGCAGGAGTGCATGAGCTACCACGTGGCTCTGCACAGAAATCTGGTCTACCTAGCGCAACTGGCCGATCCCCAAATGAACATTGCCCAAATTCTACCGGTACGTACATAAAAAAGAACCAATTTTTTAGTTACATATACACATATAATATATATATATATATATTGCCTGATTTTCCATAGCCACCGCATCTATTACAAACGCAGGCCATGCAACAGGGCAATCAGGCACCTGCGCCCCATGGCATAGCGGGTGTGGGTGTGCCGCCGCCGCCGCCTGGACAGCAACAGCAGGTGCAAGGGCAGCAGGGCGCACCTGGACCACCGCCACAGGGCAGCGTCATTCAGCCGCAGATGATGCAACATGGCGGAGATGCTGGCGTTGGTCCTGTACAAATGCCACCCTATCCGGGCCAACAGACACAGCCAACGCATCCGGGCATGCCACCAAACGCTCAACAGCAATCTCAGCAGCAACAACAAGCCGGACAAGTGCAGCAGACACCGCAGGTTAGCCAGGCTGGCGGACCCCAGCCACAGGCGGCCTACCGCAACGTTCAGGCCGGCGCTGGACAGGCACAGGTCGTGGTCAACGCAGCACCCAGTAAGTGTAAAGTAACGTGCAACCAAACTACAACAACAACAGAACAACAATTTTTCCGTTATCTACATGTTGGAATACTGATGTTTCATTTTCCACCGATTTTCTTCAACAGTTTTTTATACATGAAAAGTTCTAAAATTAACCTGTTGACCATTTTTAATTCTGGAATGGAATTGCTTAAGTCATAGAATTGGCCTATCCAAAGACTAATTGCCTCTAAAATTAAAGTTAAACTAGCTTTTAAATCCAGATCTTATCTAACTGGGCCGCTAAGGCCAGCCAACTAGCCTTATAAAATGCGTTTATTTTGCTATTTCTGACTCTCACATTTGTTTTACAGACCAACAACAGCAGCAGCAGAGGCCCAACAATGGACCTTTGCCTCCTGGCCAGAATCAAGCCCCGCCGCCACAACAGCAACAGCAGCCACCCAACCAACAGCAGCAGCCGCAACAAGGCCCAGGTTTGGTGCCGCCGCCGCAGACACAGTATCGTGTCAGCTATCAGCAGCAACAGCAGCAGCAGCAGCATGGCCATTATCCGGGCTATCCGCCGCAGTCGCAGCCACAGTATCAGCCACAGAATGCGTATCCGTACGGAGCACCCGGGCAGGGCTATGGGCCACCACCTCCGCCGCCAAATCCTCAAGCTGCTTATCATCATGCGGGAATGCCGCCAACGTCGACGGCCGGTGGTGCGCAAGGCGTGGTGCATGCCTATCAACCGAATCCAAACGCTGCCGGTGTTGCAGCTGGTGGTCAGCAACAGCAGGCTCCACCGCCAGGAGCATATCCGCCTCCACCACCAGGCCAGCAGGTGACGCCAGGACAGCAACCGCCACCGCCACCAGCGCAGATGTATGGACCACCACCAACTGCTGGTGGACAGACAGGACAACCGCCGCCTGGTCCTGCGCAGAGCGTACTGGCCAATCAGTATGGGCCACCACCGCCGCAAAACGCAGGCGCTGTGGCACCCGGGCCGCCACCTATGGGCTACGCGGGCTATCCACCCAATCAGTACGGGCAGACGGGCAACCCAGGTGCACCGGTGCCCGGCAACTACGGACCGCCACCCACTAGCCAAGCACAGTCTCCGTATCAGGCGTATCAGCAGGCCACAGGCGCGCCACCCGGCAGTTATCCCGGGCAGCCGGTGCCCGGTCCACCAAATGCCCAGCAGGTCAGCGTTGCGGGCACAAATGCCGGACCACCACCGCCGCCGGCGAGCTACAGCACAGCACCCAGCCAGACGCCTCCGCCGCCACAGCAGCAACAATCGGCACCCAACCAACAACAACAGCAGCAGGCGGGAAATCCCAATGGCCCCAATTCGCAGCAATCGACGCCTCCGCCACCCAGCTCAGTAGGTGGCGTGCCTGCCAATCAGCAAGCGCCTGGCGCAAGCACTGCCCAGCAGCAATCACAATATGCTCCACAGCAGCAACAGCAACAACAGGTAGGCTTAAATTAATAAAATGGAAAAACCAACCTAATCTGTCACCTTAACTCTTGAAACATTACTGCAGTCACTGCAGCAACAACAGGGGCAGCCTGGCCAGCAGCTGAGCGCCGTTGTTTCTGGAGTTTCACCACTGCCCACACAGCAGCAGACAACTTACTCGACGCCGCCAACCAGTGTGGCTGGCTATGGAACAACGCAGCACCAACAACAGCAGCAGCAACAACAGCAGCAGCAGCAGCAACAACAACAGCAAGCACAGGGTGGTCCACCGCCACAACAGGGCGGTCCGCCATCTGGAGGACCACCGAATTCGAGTGCGCCACCACAACCGAATGGCGCAACGCCACCAATGGCAGCAAATCAATATCAGCCGGCGCCTGGCTCACAGCCATATGGAGCACCGCCGCCACAGGGCTACGGACCGCCGCCGCCTGGCAGCGCTTATCCGGGCCATGGCTACCATCAGCCGCCGCAGGCAGGTGGCTATGCGCAGTATCCGCCGTCGCAGGGCTATCAGGGCTACAGGCCAGCCCCAGCCGGTGCGCAGATGCCCCCGCCAGGCGCACCTCAAGGACCTCCACCGGCGGGCGCCTATGGCTACTACGGCAGTCAGCCACCGCAGTGAGCACACTCGATGGCAACGACAATTCTCGATTGGCAGCAAGATGGATAACAAAGGATGACAAGACCGCAAATATGCGCCACGCCATGTTCCTTCTCGTTCTATTGATACACCCTCTGTATTTTTCTGTCCCTCTCTGTCTTTTTCTCTCCCTCTCTTTATGTCTTTTTCTCTCCCTCTCTTTTTCTTCCATATGAACCTCTTCTATCTCATCAAACGGTACTTGTCTCCTGTTTTTACGTTAAACGCGCGAGTGCGTGCGTGCGGCAGATATTCTAAAGCATAAAAGAAATACTTCTAAACATATATAGGATTACATTATTTTGTATTTGTAGCAATTGTAATTGAGCCAAGCGTCGATACGCGTCCATTAGGCATATAACTCTACCATACGCAGCATACATACATATATTTAATTTATACAACTGTCAACTACGCCTACATACATATATACGATTTAATTACCATTTTCGTTTTAAATGTATGTTTTCTCTATAATATATATATATATATATATATATATATATATATATATATATATATATATATATATATTTTTTATGACATTTTTTTACTATATACTTTGTGTGCGTGCCTGTATAAGTATGTGTGTGTGAGTGTTTTAACGTTTCGTCTTTTATCCGATTGTAAAATTTACCGCGCGACACGCTATTAAGTAGAATTTTTTAATACAATTTTACAATATAAAAACAATTCACATTGAAGAAAGTATGTATGAGAATACCCATGATTTAAGTAATATTTAAGGATCAAATATTCCATTAACTACAACAATAACATAACGCAACAAAACAAAACAAGCAAATTCAAATAGTTTTTTCAAAACGGACAACGCAGCCAAGCGTTATGTGTGTATGAGTGAGATCAACTGCTGTCGTTGCCGCTGCTGTTGCTGCTGTCTCAAACGCATTGTGGCGCACGCACTTTACTCTAGCTGTAATTGTAAGCCGAAAATGGTTAAGCGATAGTCGATAGACGATATACATTATATGTATCTCCGTCGATAGCATTTACATAATTTGAAATTGTATTTAGGAAACTTCAAATGCTAAAAAAAAAACTAATAGATTAATATTTAAAAATACTTACATATAAATGAAGAACAAAACAAAATACATTCAATAAAAGCAACGAGCTGTCGTAATTTGCATTATTCTTAACATGGGACGATATATATCTATCCATTCGCAAAATTTGTCTATTTCACACGCACATCTACGTATATTATGCTAACATTCTTCTCTTTTTATTTGTGAAACGGATAAGTAGGACATAAGTATATATATATATATATACTTTAAAATATATTTTTTTTGCAGCCGTCTGCTACTTGTGAGTATCTTTTGTCCACTTTATCTATATCGCTGGGTCTTCATCTCTAACTCTTCCTCCTTTGGTTTATCATATGTGGGCCTTCTTATCACAGGATGTTCGATTTTCGCTCTGATCCAGCTGTTGATCTTTATCCTTCACCTCCTTTTCCTTCCTGTCCTTTCCATCTCGTTTGATCCCTGTCTGATCAACAGCAGGATTCGCAGATCGCCTCCTAAAGCGACAGGACAGCTTGTGAATGATTTTGCGTAATAGATTACGCGGTATGGTCGTCTGGCGTTCCACAATGATCAGCTTGGTGGCGACGCTGTGTATGGGCCCGAAAGCCAAAGCCACCACGGTGCAGGCCAAACATATAACATTGTAGGGCATGCTGAAGTCTGGCGTGGGCAGAGACACAATGAGCGCCTCGGTGCGCAGCGTCAGCGTATATATGGCGCGTGATGCATTGAACGAGTCCTTGAACAGATGCCCCTCCAGCGGCAAAGCCGTATAGTTGCGTCCTATAGGCAGCTGGCTGCTAATGACAGCAGAACCAATATAATGTCCGTGATTGGCATCCGGCGGATATTCAAGCCACTTTAGCAGCAGATAGTCCACCTCGATGGTGATCAGAGCGCTGCTTCTCGCGGGCAGCATGAAGCCAATCTCCAAATGGGTGGACAGCTCGCGCTGTTTGCCTGGCTCGTAGTGCAACAAACTAAACTTCAGCTCCTTGGCGGTATACTCGTGCATATGCTGCGGCTTGCTACATATGCGCAATGTGTGTAGGTAAGCATGGACATACCAGGGCACCAGCTCCATCAGTACCACGGGCAGCGGCTCATAGTGCGTGTTGGTCACTTCGGTGGCAATGCGCCCGTGCTTCTGCCCATTACCCAGCAGGTAGCGATGCGCATAGAGCGGTGGCGCTGATATCTGCTCCCTCTTGCTGTTACCCTTCAGTCCCACCCAGGCAATGTTAAAGAGACGCGCGCCGGGCTCCTCGAACTGCTGCTGTATATCGTAGACACTGTAGAGAACGCGGAAGCCTCCGATTGTGCTGACCAGCTCCTCCTGTGGCGGAGGAGTCAGCTGAAAGCGTTCGCCCTGCTCGTTGCGCTGCACGTAAATCTTACTGCTGCTGGCCAGCTCGCAGAAGCCATTCAAGCCCATGCCAAAGAGACGACGCAGCGAAAAGTCCGTGTTGCTCTGCTCCAGCACCTTCAGGTCGTAGACCAGATTGGCCGTCTGTGTTAGCTCCACGATGCAATTGTTGGCATCGTCGCCGTCGCACAATGTGCGCACCTTAACGCCCAGGGAATGGTATTTGGTGTTGTGAATGTAGCCAGAGTTCAGCAATGTAGCCAGGCCCGATGCACTGCCGCACGGCAACAGCTTCTTCCATGGCGTCAGGTTCTCAGTGCAAACAATTTCTCGGGGCAGCGTTGCATACCGTACGAACTGCTGGCTCTGATTGCCCGACTCCATGAACTGTGGGCGAAATATGTGCTTGGGTGCAATGCTGTTGGTGTTATCGACGAAATTAAGCGAGGCGCAGAGTATGCCAGAGAAGACGTTGGCCAGGCGCATCCATTGCTTGTTCACACTGTCGTTGGTCAGATTCGGCGAACTGAACCAGGCCCACAGTTCGGCGCCACCAGTTGCCTCCACAATGGGATAGCCCCAACTCTCGTAACGCCAGAGCCCCTGCGTAAGCCCTATGTGTAGCTCCTTCACATCGTAGGTTTGCAGTATTTCGGCGATGACGCGCGGCGTCAGCTGTGTGTGATAAACTAACAGGCGACAATAGTTCAATGTGGTGGAGTGTGCTTGCTGCGGGCGTGGCAATGAGTTTCTTTACTTACGGTTCTTGTGGGTGCCGTAGTGCCAGCGAGTGGTGAATTGAAAGTACGTGTTTACATGGTCGCCGGCAAGGGGTCGTACCACCAGTTCCTCATGAAATTGCTCATCGGGTTGATCTTGGAATTGGTGTATCTGAGCCAGAGCCAGCGGCGTAAGCAGTAGCAGAAACGTTAATGCAGTGGTCATTTAAAAGCAGAGGCAATAAATGCTCATTAATACTACTGTGTAATTAAGATACAAATTAAAAAGGGATGTTGATATGTTATCGAAATAGCAATGATTTTCTCCTGGTATTTATTTTCTTTGATTATTTTACATGAATTTTTGCAAATACAGTATTTTACAAATATCAGTTTATCGGACATTGTACTCTGCTATCGATATTTATTGGCAAAATATTTAAAGCATCGATATATATGCTCCTATCATGGTACTATGCTGTATCGATATACTTATTGACAACAATTTTAAAGCATTGTTGATCTTGACAAAAAATAATGAATAAATGGAAAATACCTGGATTAATATGAGAAATGAGTACAAAAGTATTTAACAAAATAACGATCTTTCATAAGCATAAAGCTGTGAATGATTTGTGTCAGAGCATTATGTACATTTTACAAACATCACTTCGATTAATATATAAATTGTAATCGATGTTTGCACAAAACAACTGCCTCCCGCACTGCAAAGCCAACACAGTTACAGTTTTTTATGCGGGCACACTGAAGATACAACCAAATTATGTTGCTACATGGGGAATAAGTGTTGCAAAAGGACACTAAGAGGGCAATAAAAAACAGATTTAGCTGTTACAAGTTGTGAAGTTTATTTATTAAAATGCTGCACTATATGATATGTATTTCACTGTGCTTCGCATGCAATTAAGAACCTTACAATGAGTATTATATATGTACATACATACACATATTATTTCAGGCACGTGGTCTCACTCAGTCTACGAAATTTGTTTTTTTGCAGCACCTGCTTATACATATTGTACATACATACATACATACATATATAACAAATTAGAGCTGTTTATGAAATTTCCAGATAAACTAGCGACCAAGTGTAAAGTGTTTTTATTAAGCTTCGGAACCATCAATTTCAATTAGCTTTTTGCTTCTTACTGTGACTATTAAAATTATATAATATTAGCAGAGTTGGGACATGTTTGCAATATAAATTCTGTTCGATTTTTGCGCGCAGGTTATTTGGTCACACCCAACTATTCTCAGTGTGACCGACCACTCGAGCAACTTATCATGAGCTACGTTCGGACACACTGCTCTTTGAGTGCTGTCAGTTGTTAGAGAGCCGAGCGACTGTGAAGACGTACGTGTGTGCTCATACAGTGCTCTCAGAATTTATATTTGGTAACTTTTTGCTTCTGGTTTAAAATAATAAGTATTTCAAACAACAAAATCACGATAATAAAACAAATTAACGCCGTAATAATTATTAATAAATAAAGTAGTTTAACGTAACAATGTTAAAAGAACAAATTTATGAAAATTTCAGGCAGTTTTTTCCTACTGGCAGAGCAGCAAGCAAAAATATAAAGAAAAAAGCAACAACAAAATGCAATTAAACATTGCCGCGCACACACGGCAGCAGCTACACAAACAACAATGAAATGCTTGTTTTGTTGTTAAATTTAATATTTAATATATAAAACGCCCTGCATTAAAAACAAAGAATCTATTTTGAATCGTCACAAACATTTATTTATATATATATATATATATATATATATATATATATATATATATATATATACTATATTTGAATATTTACGTCGAAAATTCACTATTTTTGCCTTTATAATTGACACCAATATGAACAAATATTTATATCTACGAAAGAGAAAAAGCGTTATAGCGTTTCTTTTGTTCAATTGAAAAAGAAATTGAAATTCGCGGAAGACGACACGACGACGGTGAAGAAAGATTTTTACTCGCGTCGCGGTATACTTCAACTGTTTTTGAACTTTTATTGCGTTGCTGCTGAGCAAGAGCGCCAACTACAAAAGTCGCTGCGCAGCGGCCAACAACAATAAGTCGCTACGACCGAAAGTAAAATACAACGAAACAAAAATGTGTGTACGAGTGTAGTGCTGAGAGAGAGACTGAGAGCGACCTAGCGAGTATGAGAAAAGCATGCGCCTTATGTGCTCAAATTTTGCCCTTGTCTACCTCTGTGCGAATGTGTGCGTGTGTGTATGTGAGAGAGAGTATACGTCGGTGTCGCGTCATTTTCGCCTTCGCCGCGGTTCGCGCCGTTGACTGCGCGTATTTCGTTCATTCGCTTCGCCGTAAACTCAAACACTGATTTTTGCCATTTATCATTGTTGTGTTCTCAGCGAGTCGCCGCTGTAGCTGCTGTTTTGTGATTGCCATTCGTAGTCTCCGAACAGATTGCTTGTCGTTAAGATTGTTTTTTGTTAAGCACTTTATTGTTAATAGGCTATTGCCTCAGTAATTTTAATGCAAATTCAATTAATTATATTAATTTAGCAAAAGCTAAAAAGTTGTAGCAAATCAGCAATACATACCCGCAGACATTTGCAGATGCATACATACATACACACATATAAACCATTTACAGCGTTAGTCACGAGTTTGTTTCTGTTCAAAATTAACTGTATGTAAGAATCGATGTCTTCAAGCACGCACGTATAAACAAAAAGAAAAGTGTACAAATACAAGAGCAAGCAAAAGTAACGGGAAGTTCGTAAACGACATTCTTTGCTCGCTATTGTGGTCGGCACTGTCGGCCCAACAATCGCAGCGGAGTAAGCGAGAACGCTGAACATCAGCCTTAAAGCTGTTCGCGGGGTCACATTAGCCGTGAGCTTTTGAGAGCGCCGCTCAAGTCAAAGAGAGTAGTAAAGTGCAAAACAAGCACAGTACAATCGACGCCACCTACTCAAAGAAAAAAGGTGATTTTTTTGTTGTTCAATTTGTATTATTTCTTTCTTTTGATTTTCGTTTTAGTTTTCGCATAGTCGTAACTCCTTTGTAGGCTAACAAATTTGTAAATTAGCTTGTAAGTTTAGTAACAGAAAAGTCAGCACCACCGACAACAGCATCCACTGAGTGCCTTGACAATGAAAATATCCATAAGAAAAATATTAAACCTTATATACATTTACAATACGATAAAAAATAATTTGTAGTTTTAAAAAATCACATTTCTACTTACAAAAAAAGCCATGAATACACAAAGATACATATCAACCAGCAACTAAATATATATATTTATTAAAAAAACAAAAAAATGAGAAACTCAAGTTAAATAAACGTAATTTTCATTGCCTTCAACAACCGAAAAAAAAAAACAAAAACAATTACACTTTTTCTTCGCTTGTTCGCTCTCTCTGTCTCTCTCTCTCTCTCTCTCTATCTATCAACTTCCTCTCCGTTAGCAGCTAGTAGCCATCATAGGCTCTTGATTTCATAACTAGTTTGAGGCTGACAATCATCATATGTGTAGATCTATGTATGTATATCTAAATATATTTCGGCTAATTATATCTGGCCGCATCATTGTACCCAAAAAATAAATGCAATAAATGTGGCTCAGTCTACAAATAACATTCAGGGTGAAATAAATTGCATGAAAATCGAAATGCGCCACTACGCGTTCCATTTTGAAATGTGAGACTTCAATTTACGCTCTTTTGTAGCTTTGTGGCGCATGCAGAGTACTCACTCTCGTTCAAGCACAATATATGTATAAACGAATGCTCTCACTGCCAGCGTTGCCACACGTGTGCCGTCCAGTTTGTCTTCGCTCTCAACACACATTCACAAACTAACAACATGTGTGCATGTGTGTTTGCGAGTGCATGAATATGACATTTCCTGTCTGCCTATCCTTAAGTAGGCGACAAATTCATTACTCTTGGGGACTTTAAAACGGCGAATTTACGGCAGAGTATTTCATTAACTACACGCAAATGATTAAGATGACTGCAGTGAGAATGAAAGAGAGACCGAGAGAGAGAGAGAGAGAGAGAGTGATGAACAGTTGGCCACACACAAAAATTCCCTTTGGGTCTGCATGTGCTTGTGGATTTCTTTTTATTGGGTCGGAAGAGGGACTTGTTCTTTTTCTATAGATTCTGTCAAGTGTAGTCAACCTATTACGGCTGTGTGTAACATTGCATATATTTTACGCAATTCATCCTAGCATTCGCTAGATGATAGATGACGTCAGACCAGACCGACAATCCGCCTGTCTAACTGTTTGCTGTGCGCCCAAGAGCACGTTGGCTATTTTTAAAAGAGCCTATGGTGCGTTCAGCATTTGTATCTGCCTACGTATGTGTGTGTCTCGCTGTTGCCATCGCCGCATTCGCATTCCTCGAATAATTTCGTATTTTATAATGGGAGGGGGGGGAAATAGCCAGACGCTATATACAGCAGAGCACATCGCATTGTCGCGCACGCACACACACATACATACGCGCGTATGTCTACAGAGGCAGAGACAACCACACAGTCGTGCGGCTATGTTCTGCTCTTGCTCTGCCACCACCAGTCACCTCGCTGACCCAGCTAATTTTCGCTGGGCCCTCTGCCGCGTTTTCGAGCTAAACGCTCGGGCCCGCGCTGGCGGCAGACTGAACGTTTTCATACATTCGAAATTTCAACGAACTTCGGTTTGTGGCCGTCAACCACCGCTGCCGCTGTCGCCGTTTATTGTGAATTCGCTGCAGCTCTCTTTTGTAGCTTTGTAGCCGTTGCCCGCAGATTCAAGCGATACCAGAAAACGCTAAGAGAGCCAACAAATTTTCGCCGCAATTCGTTCATTTTACTGCTTCCTCTCATTCTTTTTTTTTTTTATCGTTGCCATTACATTTCTGTTCTATTTCAAATTTGTTTATGTTTTTAATGCAATTATTTTAAGTTCTGTATATTACGTATACTTCGACTTATCTTGCAATGTGAAAAGTGCAGCTAACATGTACATATGTAAATACATATATGTATCTACATCAACGCTCAATTTTCACATATTTATATGTATGTATATATGTAAATCTGTGTGTATGGGAGAGAGTGCTATTGCTTCCGTTATTTATGCATATGTATAAATATAAACATATGTATGTATGTATATAAATGCTTATCCATATGTGTCCATTTTTATAGTGATGTAATAGTTTTTAGGTGCGGCTCTGACTTCTTTTACGGTTTACCTAACTGTTCTTGGTTTTTCTATTCATACTTTGTCAAACGAGGTCATATACCTATGTATGTATGTATGTACATACATATGCGTGTATGCGGGTACTTCTACAATAGTCACAGACACACACACTCAGTCTTTAACTAATCCGAACTGTTGTTGCCCGATTCTCTTTTGCTCTGCAAATCTCTTTCTAACATTACCACCTGTCATTGTTGCAGCTGTAGATCATCGTTCTAGGTTTGCTTTCTGTGTTAGTCCCTTTCATTATGCCCAGGGATTATTTACGTCTATTTATTGTTTGCCTGTATGTGAGTACACGTGTACATGTAACTTCCGCTCTATAAATTTACATAAATACAAAATTGGTTTGCCCGCATAGTGGATGTACGTCTCTTTCTCTCTCTCTCTCTCTCTCTCTCTCTCTCTCTAGTGAGTGTGAGTGTGAGACACTTATCGCTAATTTTTATTGTGTTATAGCAATATTCATAAACAAATAAGTATCTTCACATACCAACATCACATGTACGTATGTATGTGCATATATGTAAATATGCAGGAATGCATGGATGTGTGTATGCATGGAAATTTCAATAAATTTGGCCTAAAAATTACTTTGCAAATTGACCTCCATTGAAAAAAATGCCGTAGTTCACACCATATATACATATATATTTATATATATATATATATATATATATATATATATATATATATATATATATATATATATATATATATATATATGTGTGTGTGTGTGTGAGAGAGAGAGAGAGACGCACATACAGCCAGATACACACAAGCATGATAAAGAAACGCGCGTAAGACCGGAAACATCGATCGATGGCCTTGTTATGCTTGTCAAAGGCGCTCACTTATGTACATATGTATGTATGTATGTACCTGCCAACGAGAGTAAGAATGAAAAGACAACAGGGAAGATAGTGGACCTCATGCTTGCGGTTCCGTCCTGTCCGCAAATTCAATTGATTTTCAAGTTTATTCGTCAGCGTCGTCATTACAACTGTTAACAAACTGTCCTAATTATACCCTGAACCCATTGAAAATGGGGAAAAGGGTATAATGTTTTTGTGAAAATGTATGTAACAGCCAGAAAGAGGCGTGGAAGACCCCATAAAGTATATATATTCTTGATCAGGGAGAGAAGCCAATATCTTCATTTAGTTAAAAAATTCTATCTAACTCATCTTTATAGCTAGAGCCTTCAAATTTTGCATTTAGTGTTATTTAGCCTTACCCAATTTCGGTTTTTGTAAGTTCCGTATTCCAAACCCTAGAGACTTGTGCTTTGGCACATACATACATATGGATGACATGCTCACGCCCAACAAGTTTTATCAAAATCGTTCGTCTATTAAACATAATTAAACATTTAATTTTCCATAACATTGGCACACAAATAGCAGCCAAAGCACAGCTGACGCACCGACTTGCGCTTGTGTGTGCGTGCGCCTGTGCGTGTGTGTGCATGCGCCTGTGCGTGTGTGTGTATGTTATGCTTGTAATGTACATATACATGTCTATATAAAAGAAACGGAGATTGCTTGGAATAGCGGCTCTTCGTAGGGCTCGGGTATCTCCTAGTCTAGCGGTCTCGACTAAAGTTTTTTTGTGAACGGTCGAAGAGGAACTGATTGTGTCAGTTAGAGAGCGAGAGCGCTTTACACACAGCGCGTCTTATCGTACCGTTCGCAATGGTTTTTTTGTTTTTAATGCATATGTACATCTGAACACACACACATACATACAAGTATTGTTTTCAAAAGCTTGTTTATTTGTAGTGTGTGCGTGTGTGTGTGTGTGTTTGCATTGTACTGTCATTTCTTTAGTTACTCATGCCGCGTTCGTCATCGCTAATTTGCCCTCTACATAGCTGATTTTAATGCTTATCGGTTAATTGGGCTGGGTTGAGTTGGACGTCAGCGCAACGGAAAGAAGACTGTTAACAATAGTTATGTGTATGTGTGTATGCCAGTGCGTACGTACATACATATACATTAAATATTCGTTTATGTATGTATGTATATATGGGAATGTAAGCACGTGGACAGACATACACACATTTATGTGTATTTTGGTTACTGTGTGGCCAACAAAAACGAACGGTATATGTATGAGGGAAATAGAGAGGGAGAGCGTACGACGAGTGAGTAGAGATTCAGGCAAGTGGTGCCAAGCGAGAAACGAATGTCAATGTTAAAAGATGTTCGCAGTCGTCAGCGGCAGTTAAGCGCAGCGTACGCGTGCGTCGATAGCTACATAGCTGTGCAGTGTCTGAATCGACGTAATCATAACCTAAATTGCAAATATGTATGTGAATAGAAGATGGCATATCTTAAGCGTGTGTATATGTGTGTATACATGCATACATACATATGACAGGCGGAAAATACGAATTCATTGATTTCGACTTTTACTTTCTGTTAAGCTCGTCTTCGGCTCACTCTCTCTCTCTCCCTCTCTCTTTCTCGCTGCTGTTTCTGCCCCCATTGTTGCCGCTTTTTATACCCTGAACCCATTGAAAATGGGAAATCAGGGTATATTATTTTTGTGAAAATGTATGTAACATGCAGAAGGAGGCGTGGCAGACCCCATAAAGTATATATATTCTTGATCAGGGAGAGAAGCCGAGTCGATTTAGCCCTGTCCGTCTGTCTGTCCGTATGTTTGAACGCGTCGACCTCAGAAGATATAAGAGCTAGAGACTTAAAAATTTTTTTGGAAGTTCGTGTATATCACGATTCGATCGAGTTTGTTTCAAATATTCGATAACTATCATCGTTTTAATGTTATCGATTAAAAACCGATATCTTCATTTAGTTATAAAATTCAATTTAATTCATCTTTATAGTTAGAGTCTTCAAATTTTTCATTTAGAGTTAGTTAAGCCTTCTGCATTTTCGGTTTTTGTTAAATTTTGGATGCCACTCCCCCTTCGCCTTAAATTGCTAAATCACGTATTTCAAGTACTACAGACTTGTGCTTTGGAACATACACACATATGAATGTCATGATCACAAATGACATGAATGACAGTATAACAAATTTGATCAAAATCGTTGGCCAAAAAATAAAGTTATTAAACATTTAATATCTCATATTATCGGCGTGTTGCAGCAGCAGCGAAGCTGATGAGTCATAATGCACAGTTAGCAGATTGTGTGCTTGTGCGTGCGTCTGTGTGTGTGTATGTATTGCTTGCTACATATGTACATATAAAAGTAACGGAGAATGTTAGCGGTTCTTAGCAATCGAAGTTCTTCGCAGGGTTCAGGGGATCTCTTAGTCGAGCAGTCTCGACTAGAGCACTCTTACTTGTTTTGTTGTGCTCATGCTAGCTGTCTTGCGACGCTTCATATGCTCATGAATACACACACGGGGACACACACACACACACACACACACACACACACACACACACACACACACACACATATATATATATATATATATATGTATATATATATATATATATATATATATATATATATATATATATATATATATATATATAAAGTTTTTGGGACACTCTGTTAAGTACTATAAAAACTGAACCGATCAATATATTAAAAAAAATTGCTGTTTGAACGTAATAAAAATACCTATCTACTTCGTTTATACTAGATTCTCTATTGAATTTAAGCCCAGGTTGCGTGCTGATCGCTCCAAAACAAAAATTTGTCAATTTTTAAGACAAGCCTAAGCAAACTTTTCTGTGTAGTTGGGTGCATTATCCTGCTGAATATCGAATCCGCATCGTTATGATCCTCCTCAAAAGGCACTAAAACAGGCTCCAACAGTTCAACATCAGTTTGAGCATTCTCATTCTATGCATTACAAAACATATTGATATGCGAACACACCCCATATCATTAAGGAAATTCCGTGAAAATTTCTTGACACGCGAACATTATTTTGAGTTCGCACATCGGGAAAATAATACCGGTAGCCATCAGAATCGTCTAAATTGAGTTTTTTCTCATCGCCAAAAATTAAATTTGCCACTCAGTGTCCCAAAATTGGTGTCTTTAGCAACTGTAATTTTGCAACTTTATCTCGAGGCAGTAGCTCCTGATTAAGGATTTTTTTTCATATTAAACATTTTCCGATCTCTAAGATTTGCTGCATGCATCTCTTGGATCTTGGCAGAGGGAAATTAATCCATACGTGACATTTTTTCCGTCTTTTGACCCGGATGTCAATTAATGGCGGGCGACCAGAATGGGACGTTTTTTCATAATTTTTTTTGGGTCTTTGGGTGCATTTTCTACAGTATTCTTATTTCTAGGAACAATTTCTGTAATTTTTGCAATTTACATCCTAATATGAAACAGCTTCACAATTCTGCCACGTTCTTTAAACAATTCAACAGACGAAATTCGATATTTCTTTGTAAAAAAAATTAATTCGAACTCCATAAAATATTAATTTTAATTAAAACTCATTTATTTGTATTTATTTTAATAGTTAAAACAAAATTCTGTCCTAAAAGTTCAAATATTACGATGTTTTCCAGCCACAAATGACAGAAAAATAGTTTGTCCCAGAACAAAAACCGAAATTGCGCAAGGCTCAAATAGCAAAATTTGAAGACTAGCTATAAGGACGAATTAAATAGATTTTCATAACTAAATGAAGATATCGGGTTTTAATCGATAACATTAAAACGATGATAGTTATCGATTATTTGAAACAAACTCGATCAAAGCGTGCTATACACGAATCTCCAAAAAATTTCTGATCGACGCGTTCAAACATACGGACGGACGGACAGGGGTAAATCGACTCGGCTTCTCTCCCTGATCAAGAATATATATACTTTTTGGGGTCTGCCACGCCTCCTTCTCCCTGTTACATACATTTCAACAAAAACATTATACCCTGAATTCCCATTTTCAATGGGTTCAGGGTATAAAAATGTAGTACAAAATAACGCTCGATGCTTGCGGGACTGCCGTAAAGCATTGCTTCGCAAGCGCTTTGTGCTATTTTAGACAGAAGTAGCTAATCGTCGGCTTCGTTCAACTCTGCGAAGGCCCACCATAATTAGAGCAGCGAAGGAACTGATTTGGTTCCAAGATGCCTTCAAGGGCACTCCTCTCCTCGATGAAGCGTCCACACTCGAAGATTGCGTGGTTGCCGTCCACACCGCTTCAAATAGCTGCGGAAGCATCCGTGTCCAGAAAGAATCTGTGAAAGATAGAAATTAATATCGCCATGCTTACGATTGACCCATGGTTCAAGCTGCGGTATGAGCGAGTGCGTCCATCGTCCTTTCGTCGAGTTGTCCCACTTTCTTTGCCATCCATCGTGAAATGCTGTTCGCCCTGGATGCATTACGTGGGCCGCGCACAGGTTCGTTTGTAGTGCGCTCCACGACTTCGGCGACCAGATCCTCCAGTGGAAGCATTACGGCTATGACAAGCGCAGCGTCATCTAAGATTGTTCGGAATGAACAGCTGACTCGGATTGCGCTTAATCTATAGGTGGCTCGAATACCTCTACTGTCGCTGGGAGTGGCCATTGCTCTTGACCAGATTGGTGCTGCGTAAAGGATGATGGACCTCAAGACGCTTATAAGGAGAAGAATCCGTTGTTGCTTTGGTCCCCGTGTGTTCAGCATGATTCGGGAGAGTGCTCTACACGAATCGGCTGCTTTCTTATGCACGTATTCCAAGTGCTCACGGAAGGTCAACCTTGTGTCAATCATGACCCCAAGATACTTAATCGCCCTCTTTGACGCAATACTGATGTTGCCAATCTGTATATGGGCCGTTTCCACTTTCTTGCGACTGCTGACTAGGACGACCTCCGTTTTGTGGGCCGCTAGGTCAAGTCCGGCTTTTGTCAACCAGTCTCGAATGTGGCTGATACTTGCGCTGCATATATCCTCAGTATCTTTCAGCTTCTTTCCTATGGCGAGGACGGCGACATCATCAGCAAAGCCAATGGTGTGCGCACCCACTGGTAGCTCCAGGCGCAGTACGCCGTCGTACATAGCATTCCATAGAAGAGGCCCCAGAACTGATCCTTGGGGACTTCAGCTGACACTATGTGAGTTTGGACTCCCTCACTCGTATTGTACATAAGTGTCCTTCCTCTGAAGTAGCTCTTTATTATCTCTTTAAGATATTTAGGGATATTATATTGTGCCAGGGCGGCGCATTTTTCGCATCGATAAGCTTTGGGCATATTTCCACTGGGAACTTTTCTGCCATGGCGCTCGCCTCTATATTAATTTCATTATCCTACCAGCAAAGTACAAAATACAGAGTTTCAACTAAGTCATGCTGTCTGACGACGGCCTTTGTTGGACCTGCACATAACGGGTAATCATTATACATCGACAGCTGCTGTTGCTGCTGGTGCCTTTGCTGTGTACATGGGCACCCGAAAATGTCAACGACATGGAGTTTGTTGTCGTTCCCCCATCTCTCAGCAGGCAGCTTCTCTTTTTGTTGGGTTCATTGACATCTTTGAACTGAATTAAGGGCGACGCCGACATTTGGGGTTGCGTTTGGCCCTTGCTTAGGAACGGGACCTGAAGTGTTTTTTTCTCTCATCTTTACGCTCCTTTTTATGGGGATCCGCTCAAATATGGCGCATGTCGGCGGACACTTTTCACCGCTGGCTCCCAACAATATTATTATTGTTGCGTTACAAGTGAAATACTTATTCATTGTCCATAAGAAAGCTCAAAACGGAAACATGCCTTCCTAAATCCGGCCTGAGTACATACGTATGTACATGTGTATGTATATATGTATGTACATATGTACGTTTTTCGATAAGCTTTTGCTATGGCCCGGCGTCCACTATGCTTCTCAGCATCGCAATTTATATCGTTGGTCTACTTTGTGTGTGTGTGTGTGTGTGTGTGTGTGTGTGTGATTATCTGTTATATGTGTATGTATATGAATGCAATAAGTAAACAGTGGAAACGTCTGGGAGCTGAAACCCAAACAAAGCATCACAAACTTTGAGTTCTGATTAGTCTGCTAAAGTTTCAGATTTGCGTTAATTATAAATATTCTGTTCAATAGCTCAACTAGCCAATGAGTTTGTAGTGTAAAATATCTCAATGAAAGTGAAAAAATGTTACATAAGTATTCACAGACATTATTATATGGACATATTGTGTGAGAGTACTCTATAATTAATTGTGTTTTTATTTTTGTTTATTTTTATAGGCTCCTTGGTCGAGAATTCCAACAAAAAACTAATTAAGGACTATTAAGAGGTAAGTGTCTGCTGAAATTGGCTATCGATAACATGTTGAGATTATAAAATGATCGAGTCATGGTCAAGTACCTACAAACACATATGTACATCTTAACACACACACATATACGCGCGGATGACGCGCTGAGCCGATAGTTAAATTCGAACAGCCGCAACGAGATGCCGGTCTCAATCTCTCAGAGACTCTCCCATATCTATGCAGCGTAGGCATCCATGTGACAGTGTGTGTGTGTGCATAGTACACTGTATACATATGTATGTATGTATGTAAACCGGTTAGCAATTCGGCCGTTAGCTGTAATGCTCTCTCTCTCTCTCTCTCTCTCTCTCTTTCTTTTTATACCCTGAACCCATTGAAAATGGGAAATCAGGGTATAATGTTTTTGTTGAAATGTATGTAACAGGCAGAAGGAGGCGTGGCAGACTCCATAAAGTATATATATTCTTGATCAGGGAGACGCTAGACTTCAAATACATATGTACATATGGATGACATGATTACGCCCAACCAGTTTCATCAAAGTCGTTGGTCTAGAAAAAAAGTTATTAAGCATTGAATTTCCCATATCATTGGCATGCAAATAGCAGCCAAAGAACAGCTGACGTAACGACTTGCGCTTGTGTGTGCATGCGCCTGTGCGTTTGTGTTTTGCTTGGAATGAACATACATATACATATGTATATTTAAAGGAAACGGAGAATGCACGAATAGCGGTTCTTCGCAGGGTTCAGGGTATACCCTAGTCGAGCGGTCTCGACTTGAGTTTTCTTACTTATTTTTCAAAGTTCAGTTAGGAACGTACTGCAAATATATGTACATACTGTCATACGGCTTGTTTGTTTAAAATAATTTTTAACCATGAGTACTGAGAGAAAATCAGCTGTTAATTGAATAATTAGCTATCCGTCGAATTTATGTTAATGTATGTATGTATGTACATATGTATGTATACCTTCCAGTATAATGATTTTAAATTATATGTACTCATTTACCACTCTTATATTAATATTCCAAAACACGCAGTTGCATTTCAAATTTGCTAACTTTCATGTACAGTTGCAATGTATGTATGTAAGTTAATTTACATCAACGTTTGCCATCATCAACGTCAGCCACTGTTAAAAGATACCATAGGTTATGCAAAGACGAGTTCCGTTACTCTGACTGTTAACTAACAGACGTCTTGTGACGTCACATTTTCCCATTCTTCGCTGTTATCCCAGCTGAAGTTTGGCGGGCACTTGAACTGACACCCAGTAAGTGCTTCAAACCAATCAAAGTATAGCATTTAGCGTCAAATTTTATTAATGTGTACCATAAGAATGGTCAATCCATCATTTTATTTCCTTAAAGTAAAAAAACTAAGTAGATAATGGTATAAACTGAGTGGACATTCGGGAGCAGCAATGATGTGCCCAAAGTGGATACTAAGTGGATGCTAAGTCAGAATAAATGGTTAAAAGACGGAATTGACCAGATTTTTTACCATGAGTTATACCTATTTATACCAATATACCAAAATATTTATGTATAATACACATTGAAGGTATATCTATAAAGCTACTGTTCACACCTGCAGCAGTGTCAGAATCATCCAAATTAATGGAATAAAACGTGTGTCGAAGACGATGTATGGTTCTTAGGTTGAAGTCCCAAGAAAGCGATAATCTGCCGGAACCACCTCCAGAATTCTGGGCAGAAGCTACAATGCTGCTCATCGTCGTTAGCCATCAGATTTTTAATATATTGACAGAAAGCGGCAGATGTAATGATGTGGATTGATGGAAAACGAATAATTCTTATTAATACTATTTAGTTTTGTTAATTAAAGCTTTGGAATATAAAGTATCAACACGAAAGTGAAAGCGGCCAGAGGATAACCTGAGGAACGGCTTAGAACTAAAAAAAACGAATTAAACCCTTATATTGCCAGTTTTGGGAATCTTTTCATAACTAGGAAAAGGCGGCCGATTAAGTTTTTTTTTGTCTGCTGGCTATAAGATAGATAACAGTGTCAAAAGTCGTGAATTTTCTTACAAAGTTCAACGCGCACTAGCGAATTTGGGAAAGAGTGACGTTTCACTGTTAACTTAACAGACCGCTGTGCATAACCTAGTGTTACTCAATCGTGCTGTCAGCTGACATCATTTTAGTATTGCCCCAGCTGCAGCTGATGGCTCTGCAGGAGGGCGAGCTGCGCTATAGATGGTCCGCTACACCCACAAATAAAGCCCACGTCACTTACCCACGCACACACAGAGACGTGCAGACTTGTGCGCAGTTTTAAGCTCGGTTGAGCGTTGTATCCTGTATATTGCAATAATTTATGTACATACATACATATATACATATGTATGTATATATGTATATGTATATACGTGAGTATGTGCGCATGTAGACACGTGCTTTCCATCTGCTGCTCACACCTTGACATCTGTAAATATTGGGTATTCGTATGTTCATACATATGTACATATGTATGTATGTATGTATATGCGTATATACATTTGATTATGTAAATTATGAGCGCTAGTTCTTATAAGCTTGCAGTGGAGTGTGCAGCGAAAGAGCAAGATGCGTCAAGTGTATTTAATCAATAAATTGCATATACAATATATGTGACGTATGACAGTAGCTGTGTTGTTGATGCTTATTGCTGATGTTATAAATTTGGTCAGCTGATTGCTTAGTCACACACAGATATACAAAATTGGGTCAAGCTGTGCGACTTAACAGCCTCTGTTATAAATGCGGTACGCACACTACATTCGGGCAACTGTTATGCTTTTTACATACATACAAATGATTTTTTCATTAATGCACAGACATACACGCTCACATGCAAGTTTGTATGCATGTTTACGATTGGCAAGCTTTTCATACTGGCACCTGTTGTATGTTGTTGCCAAGCACCCGCTAGTCCACGAACAGGTTTGTTTACGCATGACAGCCAAAGAGTTCATACACACACATATGTACATATATTCACCAAACAATTACAATGATAGGTACGCACCACATCTCTTTGTTTCAATTCCAAAACGTTCTTAGTGCAGTTATGTTTGCATTCAAACAATTATGAGAAATATTAAAGGCGTATCCATTGGTATTCATAACCTAAAGCGTAACTGTTGGGTAAATCTTGTAGCTGATGATGAAATGTTTATGAATCATTCCGTTATAGAACGTTATAGAACAGCCACTGGCCTGAAATATCGAAACGAATCGAATTGAAACTCGTATGCCGTCTCTGTCTCATCGTTTTTTATTTGTCAACAGCAAAAACAAACTTCTATTCGATATACATATGTATGTATGTACATGTGTATGTATGTATGTATGTATGCATATGTGTATGAATGTATGTACATGTGTATGTGTGTATGTATCCATTAGCAAACTGCAGCGGCTCACTCGTTATTTTTCTCTCGCTCGTCGTTGCGCTTTGCGATCGCTTAATCATTTAGTAAACTTCTTTATTAAAAACCATACATACACACATATGTACATACAAAAAAATTACATACGTAGATATAAACATGTGTATGCACATGTCTGCGTATGAAATATACATATACGATATTATTTCCGCCCGACGATAATTGTGATGTCATTATATGTACATACATACATATGTATAAAAAATGTAATTGAATATGTACATATGTATGTATGGTAATCGCAAGCGTTTTAAACACAATCTAATGCACTCATGCACACATCTACATACGTATTTATGTATGTATGTATGTATGTGTGTATGTATGTACATATGTATGCACTGCAACAGTCTCTCTTTTCTGCAACATATTAAGGCTGTGGAATAGTATAAGAAAGAAATCATAACAGTTGCAGGATGGAGAGAGACCATGTGCTTGTTTTCGGCTGCGTGAGAGAGTTGATATCAAATTATAATACCCAGAGAAGGTGGAAATTTATTTGTTTGTTTTGACGCATTGTAAAGTGGATGAGTAGGTGGAAACGAAATAATAGCTTGAAAGATGTTGAACAAAATGTAGTTACATATGACACAAATTTATCGACCAATATAAATATGGATGTTTTTTTTTTAAATGTCGAATGCTCCAAAAAAATAACACTTACTTATTAGATAATGAATTTATTTTTTAGCTAATCTCACTATTGTATCAGCTGTTTTGTGATTGTTGTGCATTACTTCAACAAAGTATTTAGATACAAACAACGAATAATCAATCGCTCTCTCTCTCTCTCTCTCTCATAAATATTAATTATACCCTGAACCCATTGAAAATGGGAAAAAGGGTATAATGTTTTTGTTGAAATGAATGTAACAGGCAGAAGGAGGCAAACCCCATAAAGTATATACATATATATTCTTAATCAGGGAGACAAGCTGAGTTGATATAGCCATGTCCGTCCGTCTGTCCGTATGTATGAACGCGTCGATCTCAGAACCTATAAGAGCTAGAGACTTGAAATTATTTATGTAGGTCCGTGAATTGCAATAAAAGATCGAGTATGTTTAAAAAAATCGATAACTATTTTAATTTTAATGTTATAAATTTAAAACGTTATCGAATGCTAGTTATTAAATTATATCTCTCACGTTTTTGAAGTTAGATTCCCCAAATTTTTTATACCCTGAACCCATTGAAACTGGGAAATCAGGGTATAATGGTTTTGTGAAAATGTATGTAACAGGCAGAAGGAGGCGTGGCAGACCCCATAAAGTAGAATGTTAGCGGCTCTTAACAATCGCAGTTCTTCGCAGGGTTCAGGGGATCTCTTTGTCGAGCAGTTTCGACTAGAGCACTCTTACTTGTTTTATATTTATTTTATGTAATTTTGATTTATGTTAAATTTGGGATGCCGGCTCCAAATTTCCCCAAATATTTAAATTGAGGTTAGTTGCACTCACAGCCAGTAAATGAATGGGTTTACATTTTTAAAAATTGGAAAAAATATAATAAAATATGTTGATCATGAGCTGAAGATTTCATTCAAATCCATTAATTCGCGCAGAAATTGTTAAACAAAACATTTGGCCAATCGGCCAAACACGTGACCAGCAACGCAAATCAAACTGTTTTCCTATACAGGTGCACACATACACATTGAACTGAGTGCATCTAGCAAATTCTAAGAACTGCAAGTTTTAGTGTACATATTTCCAGTAGATGGCGCTATGATTTGCGAATTATAAAGATAGACGACGCTACTGGCTAAACAATTGAAAATGAACTGAATTTAATTTTCTGTGCGTTTATACGAAATGCTAATTATGCAGTATTTTTAAAAACGCAGATAGCACGGGGTTCAGGGTATTTCCTAGTCGGGACGCCCGACTAGAGTTTTCTTACTTGTTAAATAGTTTTTTGTACTCATGTACATATGTATGTACGTATTGAACGTTAATCACAGTTGTCCATGCACACTTGTGTAAAATAATGTTAAACGAATGAATGCAACGAGAGCTCTTATAGGGGGTGCCTTCTGCTTTGGCATACTCTTATTAGTTGTTATTTGTTTGCTGATAACACTAAGTTTCTAGAAATATGGAACGAAAGCATACATATACATATGTATGTATGTATGTATGTGCATACTCAGTCTTAAGTCCATACATACGTACATACAAACATGTATTTGGCTTTTCAAAAGAAAATACACGATTTATTTCTTAGCATGCTGATTTTTGTAAAGTAACCATTTTTTTGCGATCTTTATAACTTAAGAGAAAAGAGTGAACAGAAAACAGTTGCAGTGTGCACACACAAGTGCAAACTCCCAAATGGCGTCTGTCTGTGTACGAATGTGTGCTAATCGTTTACTCGATTGGTAATGTTAATTTCTTATTTACGAATACTGCGTAAGTACACTAGTGTTTCGTACATGTTTTTCATTTGCCTATCATTCAAGTTAGATTTTTCATATTCTTGTAAGCAGTGTACATATGTATACATATGTATATGTACATATGAACATACAAATGTATGTTAAATAGCAAACGCTCATTGATGTACATATGTATGTAAATACATGTTTACACAAATATGTACGTTTTTCTTTTTGAATGTTTAAACATCTTAAGGGAGTAATTAGGGTCAATCCAGTCAGCTTGCATTATTTGTAATTTGGTCCAATTATATGAAATAACAGTTAATTTTGCACTTATTCAACTATCCTTAGATTACATATGTACATACTTCGTTTGAACATCATTTGCTTAGTCGATTTTATGTTAAGCGAAGTAACTGGAAGCACATGCATACGCAAACACACGCACACACACACGTGCGCACACACACACACGCACGCACGCACGAGTACATAGACATACACACACATGCTGGAGTCTGCGGCAGCTTGGAACCAAATCAGTTCGTTCGCTGCTTTTATTTTGGTGGCGCTTCGCAGAGTTGAACGAAGCCGAAGATTACTGACTACTGTCTAAAATAGTGCAAAGCGCTTGCGAAGCAATGCTTTACGGCAGTCCTGCAACCATTGAGCGTTATTTTATACTTAATAAATCACGTATTTCAAGTAATAGAGACTTGTGCTTTGGCACATTCACACATATGAATGTCATGATCAAAATCGTTGGTCTAGAAAAAAAGTTATTAAACATTTAATGTCTCATATTTTCGGCCTCTTGCAGCAGCAGCGAAGCTGGGTGCGTGCGTCTGTGTGTGTGTATGTATTGCTTGCTACATATGTACATATAAAAGTAACGGAGAATGTTAGCGGTTTTTAGCAATCGAAGTTCTTCGCAGGGTTCAGGGGATCTCTTAGTCGAGCAGTCTCGACTAGAGCACTCTTACTTGTTTATTAACATGTATTTTAAGAGTAAATAAATGAATTCAAAAAAACACATACACGTGCACACACACATACATACATACAAACATACATACATACAAACATACATACATACAAACATACATACATATGTATGTAGGATAACAGAAAGTGGACCATTCGCTCATAGCTGAGTGACAGCCAAGGGTAATACATGTATGTACATACATATGTATGTATACTAACACCAACACACATATGTACATACATGTATGTATAAATACACTCAGTCTTTATCGAATGGAATATCAAAGTCCCCTTCGACTAACAGCCAGAGCTTTATGCAGAAATCGATTGATTTTGTATCTTGTTTATTTATTTATTTTTTTCAATTTGGCAACTGCGACAATTCCTATATGTGTGTATATGTGAAAGTATGAGTGTGCTTCAAAACATGTGTGAATGCCTGTGTGTGTGAGAGAGCGCATGCATGTGTATCGCTGTTGCCATTGCTAGAAAACAGTTGTCATTTGGCCTTGAACCTGAAATTCGAAGTTCAGCAATGTTTTTTTTTTGTGCACGATTTGCTTTGCCTTTTTGTAGCATTTGCACAAACACACACAGATGTGTATATATGAATGTATGTAAATACAGATATACATACATATATATACATATATTGTATATATATATATGTATATATGACTGGCATTTTACATTTTACATTTGATGTTCATTTCATTCCATTCATTTTATTGTCTTATGAATCAAAATGAATGCACCTTTGCTAGTGCAACCCGTTGAGACATTTTTGAGCAAACAATGTATGTTCAAATGGAATGAAATAAAGGCCAATAGGTTGCGACTTTGTTGTATTTAGTGCATATATACATATATATATATAGTGCATATATATATAGTGCATATATATATAGTGCATATATATTTGCATATATATGCAAATGTGTGAATGAATATATGTATATACATACATATGTATGTATGTGTATGTTAAGCTATAGTATTTGTATCAGTTGTAAGATTTTAACGATAATGGAGCACTGAAAGCGGAGGTCGCTCACGAAACTAATTGTTTATGTGTGTGTGAGTTCAAATATTTGAATGCAAAAATATTGGTATACTTATTCAAATACATACATACATATGTACTTAATAATGATGTATGTACATACATGTGAACATACGTACTATGTATGTATGTATGAACAATTCAGATGAGGTACATATGTATGTATGTCGTAGTCGGTCGCCCGGACTTCAACAAAAATACTTGCTCACATTCTAGGTCAATGAACTGACGCATATTATATGCATATATATATATATATATATATATATATATATATATATATATATATATATATATATATATAATATATATAACATAAGCAGGCATTCATGTATCTAGTTGTCGTTCCCGTCGGGAGACTTTCGCTTTTGCGCTTTTACCTCAATCTTTAATTTTATTATACTTTTTCACGAAGTGAAATAAGTATATTGGTCAGTTCCTTCGCTGCTCTAATTATGGTGGAGCTTCGCAGAGTTGAAAGAAGCCGAAGAGAAGCTACCTCTGTTTAAAATAGCGCAAAGCGCTTGCGAAGCAATGCTTTACGGCAATCCCGCAAGCATCGAGTGTTATTTTATACCTAATTTTATTAACATGCATTTTTAAAGAGTAAATAAATGAATCCAAAACAACCCTCGTCTGGTGAAGTGTCAAGATTTTCCCGATACGCCCACTAGCGGCGTGGCAAATCGGAAAATGCATTTTCCTGTATCTCAAAATCACTACTTCTAGAAGGGCTAGAGATTTGAGATTTGAACTGAACATTCACGTCGACATCCCAAGATCAAAAAACTATGGCGAATATATCTACGCCCATCGGGGGCGTGGAAAATCGTGCCAAACTAAATTCTATAGTTTTAAAGCTAGAACGCCCAAATTTGGCCCGTAGGTTACGGTTACGATCCTACAGCAAACAATTTTATGACCACGCCTACTAGGGACGTCGCAAATCGGATCCTAATATATAGTGATTTTACTAATTCTATTATATTTTGAGAACTATTGATGCTAGAGACTTGTTACCTGTGACTTTGGCAAATCAAAAGACAGGGTCAAAGGTCACAAAGTCATTATATGGCGCGTTATTAGCTCAGAAGCTGCAGATGTTTCCATTTTTTATTTGCCACGCCCCCAGTGGCCGTAGACCCTAAATTTTTGGCATGTTCATAGAGTGTGTGTTCAGGAATATAACTGTAAAGTTTGGATGCTTACACTCAAAAAATCCGAAAATTACAGGGCATTTTTTGTTGCTCACGCCCCTTTTGGGGCGAAACAATCATTATTAGGGAAATATGTACACTAAAACTTGCAGTTCTTAGAATTTGCTAGATGCACTCAGTTCAATGTGTATGTGTGTATGTGTGCACCTGTATAGGAAAACAGTTTGATTTGCGTTGCTGGTCACGTGATTGGCCGATTGGCCAAATGTTTTGTTTAACAACTTCTGCGCGAATTAATGGATTTGAATGAAATCTCCAGCTTATTTTCAACATATTTTATTATATTTTTTTTTTCAATTTTTCTAAATGTAAACCTATTCATTTACTGGCTGTGAGTGCAACTAACCTCAATTTAATATATATATATATAATTTATAATATATAAAATTTAACATAACTCAAAATTACATAAAATAAATATAAAATTAACAATTTTGGGGACTCTAGCTATAAAGACGTGAGAGATATAATTTAATAACTAGCATTCGATAATGTTTTAAATCGATAACATTTAAATCGATAACATCGACTTTTTTAACAAACTCGCTCTTTTCGTACTATTCACGGACCTACATAACAAATTTCAAGTCTCTAGCTCTTATAGGTTCTGAGATCGACTCGTTCATACATACGGACAGACGGATCAAGAATATATATATACTTTATGGGGTCTGCCTGTTACATACATACACATTTCAATAAAAACATTATACCCTGAATTCCCCTTTTCAATGGGTTCAGGGTATCAAAATATCGACATAACCACGCCGGAACTCTAACCCACACCTCTACGCTCACCAACGGGTATCTCTCTCATATTGAGAGATGCCATCTTTGTGCGTGTCTTTGCTAAACTTCGATCCAAAATGAAATTGCCATGGCTACCTCTGATGAAAATTTTTAATCGGCAGCTAATTTGAGCGACGAGAGTGGGGACTTAAGATTAATTTAAAAATATAATGTGATAGATGCGATGTATTTCGTAGTCGGTTGCGTCCGACTGCAACAAAATGGGCAATTGCCAAAATGGCAGCCATTTTTGTTTTCCTGCTCCTACGTTGTTGTGAAATAATTTCGATTTCGATAGAATGCACCTTACCTATTAAAGTATACAGTATATACATATGTACATATACACATACATATGTACATACTATGTACTTACATACAAACATACGCATGAACATATCCACGCAATCGTGTACACGCTTGTGTAGGTGAACTGCGCAGATGCCTTTGTCTCTGTGCATATTTGAAATCGCTTCGCTGGGCAAAATAAATACTTTTACATTTCAACTGTGTTGTATTGAAATTCAAGCAATGAGCACACACATTTGTCATTTCATTTGCATATTATTGTGCATTAAAGCTTTTTATTGCTTCCTATTTTCGTTTCGCGTATCTGTCTCAATTTTGTTTGTAATTTGTTTTGCATACCCTGTATACGACAAGTATATATATATATATATATATATATATATATATATATATATATATATATATATATATATATATATGTGTATTCAAGTAATGAATATAATTTTATTTCCAACTGTAAATGACGTTAGTGCATCGATGTCGATCGTATTCGCAGGGTATTTGCAAGTGCATTACTTGACTCTGCTCATTCGATCTGCTGGCGCTGGCTGCAGTTAAAACAAGTAAGAAAACTCTAGTCGAGACCGCTCGACTAGGGTATACCCTGAACCCTGCGAAGAACCGTTATTCCGTGCACTCTCCGTTTCCTTTATATACATATGTATATGTATGTTCATTACAAGCAAAACATACACACACACACACACACACACACACACACACACACACACACACACACACACACACACACACACAGGCGCACGCACACACAAGCGGAAGTCGGTGCGTCAGCTGTTCTTTGGCTGCTATTTGCATGCCAATGATATGGGAAATTAAATGCTTAATAACTTTTTTTCTAGAGCAACGACTTTGATAAACCTTGTTGGGCGTGATCATGTCATCCATATTTATGTATGTGCTAAAGCACAAGTCTCTAGTATTTGATAAACGGGACTTACATATTTGAGGCGGAGGGGGCGTGGCACCCAAAATTTAACAAAAATTGCGAAATTGCGTGAGGCTTACATAACACTAAATGCAAAATTTGAAGACTCTAGCTAGAAAGATGAATTAGATAGAATTTTATAGCTGACTTTAGATTTTCGTTTTTAATCGATAACAATAAAACGATAACAGTTATCGAATTTCTGAAACAAACTCGATATGCGCGCCCTATACAGGGACCTACAAAAAGTCTCTAGCTAAGTCTCTAGCTATTGTAAGTTCTGAGATCGACGCGTTAATACATACGGACATACGGACAGGGCTAAATCGACTCGGCTTGTCTCCCTCATCAAGAATATATATACTTTATGGGGTCTGCCACGCCTCCTTCTGCTTGTTACATACATTTCAAAAAAACATACCCTGATTTCCCATTTTCAATGTGTTCAGGGTATAAAAATAGGCGGGCAAAAGCGACTACAGCAACAGAATGCGACTTACGCATGCACGAGGACGCGTTGGTGTGCGTGCGTACGCATGCATGTGCATCACACATACATACACGTACATATGTATGGGTGTTATGGCTTCATACGCTAAATAAGCGAACTTAAAACCATGCAAATGAAAAATGTTTTGCAATTAAATTGATCTTTCAATTACAAAGTAAATTAGAGTTCATGAAAATTTCGTTCAGACTCATCTGTTATGCCTATGTCTGCATACATACATATGCATGTATGTTTTCTTTTATTGGGTCACACAAATGCACACATGTATTCATAACAGTTGAGTAGATGTGCATGCATACATACATACATATGTATTTACGTGTGTACGGTACAGTTCTTTTTATACCCTGAACCCATTGAAAATGGGAAATCATATTATAATGGTTTTGTTAAAATGTATGTAACAAGTCGAAAAAGGCGTGGCAGACCGCATTAAGTATATATGTATGTACATACATATACACTTGATCAGTGAGAGAAGCCGAGACGATTTGGATTTCAGAACTTATCGAGAGCTAGAAACACGTCTTAAGAGCTTGAGTCTCGCAATTTATTATTTAGTTTTATGTATGTACATTTTATGTAATTTTGGTTTTTGTTTAGCTTTGAATACCGGCTGTAATTTTCCAATTATTTTTAAAATTGAAGATCACTTACAATTACAGCCAATATACATACATATGTATGAATGAGCTTTCATTTTTCTCAATTGGAAAAATGCAATAAAATATATAGATCATGTCCTGAAAATTGCATTAAAATCCATTAAGCTACACAGAAGTTATTAAATTAAACCTTTCGCCAATCAGCAAAAGCACGCGACCCACAGCGCTAGGCATAGACTATTATCCTATACGTGTGCATACACCAGTGATGCCAATGTTTTTTTTATTTATTTATTTTATTTTTTTATGGCCAAAATGTGCGGAAAATACGGAAAACAGGCTGAAAATCTAACGTCCTATGCGAGCCAAACACTAATACATAAGAAACATCTATCCAATTCAATTTATTACTGTTATACTCATTTTGGCACTGTTCTTAACCAAATATCGGTACAAAAATGTATATTTTATGTTGAATTTCTGTTCAGCTGTTCTGCAATATTTATGAATAGAATTCTGCTACATCCAAAACCGAGCAATGGGGAAAATTTGAACACGATTCGTATTCAGAAAAAAATGACAGATTTCCGGATAGGGGATGTTTGATATTTTTCCGGCCGAAGCGCTTAAAAAAAAAGGACAGATCTGTCCGGAAAAAGGTCAAATCGGCATCACTGACATACACACACACAACTGCGTGCATCTAGCATATGCTACTGCTACTGTAAGCGCAATTTTTACTGTATGTCTACTAGATGGCGCTATGGGTTGCGAATTATCAATTGCTCTTTCGAATCAAAATATAGATCGTCATCTATTGGATAAAAATTGAACAATTTATTGAATTTCGTATGCTAGACGAGAGCTCAGTATTTCTGAAAATGCTAATCGCAGGGGGCTCAGGGGATCTCCTAGTCTGGACACCCGACTACAGTTTTCTTACTTGTTTTTTATTCTTTTCATTCTTTTTTTACTCTTCTCTTTTGCTCAGCTGATTATGAGTCATGTGTAAATAGTTGCCAAAGAGAGATATGAACCAATAATAATAACAATTTATGAATAGTCGAGCAATCGTTTGTCTCTTTATTGAAATTTGATTGTAGATCCATATGTATATAAACACATGCGTAATTTGCAACAGTGCTTGTGCCATATTGTAGAATGCAAAGTTAGAATTAAGGCGCTTACTGCCGCCACACGATCTACAACATTTCATTTACATTTTACAATTTTCGCTAATATACAATAACAATTTTTGATTTGCACTTGCCACTGTTCGTCCGTCTGTCTGCCTATCCTTCCGTTCGGCCGCTTTAAAAATAGCACTGCGGCACTTGCGACTTCACATTGGCTATCGCACTCGCACTCCCATATGTGATATTCGGTCGCTTGCCTCTGTGTATGAGTGTGAGCAAATGCATCTGATTTTGGATGCTAAATGACGAACTGGCGCGCTGCAAGCAACAGCCGCAGCTTGGGTCTGTGGCGTCAACGTTGTGCGCAATTGACATCGCGCCACATTGTGATGCCGTGTGTGCCACTTTTCGCATGCCGTCCTTGACCCAAAAGCTGCACCGGCAACTAACAAATCGGCGCCTCGCCTAATAGCTTCCACTCACACATACTCTTACATGCATACATACAAATGCATTTAGTACCAGTCTCGCCACCCCAGGCAATGTAACTGGGTTAAGGTTGAATTTGCTGTCGCTGCTGCTGCAGTTGCTTTACGATCCTATGAACTGTTAACGAACAGACTGCTGTTAGCAACAGCTGTTAGACGTGCTCAGCTGATGTGAGTGTTTTCCGTTGTTCGTGGGCGTGTAGAGTGTGTATGGAGGATGGTGTATCGAAGTGTGTGTGTGTGTGTGTGTCTGCAGGCTGTTTAAATGTGCATTTACTTAGGCATGTATCGATGTATATATTTACTTATATTCATATGCTGTACAGGCATATCGATAGCTATGGGCGATGTAGATCATCGATTCATTGATATTTTATTTTGCATGCATCAGCTGCAGGCCGCGCTGCGCCGACGTCAGCGTCAGCATCAGCTACCTGTTGTAGTATCGGCAGTAATTGGCAATTGACGTTTGACATATCTTTACATCTAAGCTGGGCAAGTGTTGAGAAAACAGATGAAAAGAAAATATGAAAGCAGACAGGTCTTACTTGCTACGCTCTTAACTGTTATTAATATTAATATTTCAAAATTGATTTGTATTTGATTTCTTTTATATTGCAGACTGTTAACAAGGAACAACAAAACAAAAGAGAAGAAACCCCCAAGCTAAAATCACATAAAAAGGAGAAAGAACGGAAGACTAGCAATAATTATAATAATAATAATAATTTTAATAATAACAGCCACAAATCAAAACCTAATTTAAATCTTAAAAACAAAAAAACAAGCAAAGTATTTGTTTTTGGTCATCATTCAAACTGCGGAATTAACAAAAATCACGTTAGCCTTATATACAATAACAACAACAACATAACTAAAATATTACCAGAAGAAATTGCATGCACAAAAGTCGAAGAAGAAGAGAAGAATTAAACTGGCCACGCTCTAAGCAAGATAATATTAACGGCTATAGCGACTGCGACTAGAGAACGGAACAAAAAGAGAACTGCAACTCTAGCAGAGAGCGAATATCACAACAGTTGCCAGCTCTCTCTCTCTCTCTTCTGGCTCTCTCTCTCTCTGCCGCGAACATCAAGAAAGAGAAATAACAAAACACGCTACAGGCAGGCAGCAGCAGCTACAACAGCAACAACAGGAAGCAGCAGCAAAAAGAAAAAATCTTAAAATACGGCAACCCTGACCTCAGTTGCAGTTGCAGCAACCACGAAAAGCAGCGGCATTCAGAATTAAGCGCTACAATTGTTAGTTTCGAGCGCCGTTAACTCTGCCGCCGCCGCCGCCGCAGCCGCTGCCAGAAGCACGCAGCAGCAGCGCAGCAGTAGGCAGCGATGAGTACCCAGCAGGAACAGCAATAGTGACGTTACCCCAACCGCATAAGAATTTGCTACTCTGACACGCACACACACACAAACACACGCGCTCTCACACTCTCTCACACAAACACACATAGACACAGAGGGAGAGAGTGCAAACTGTTATAAGGAGCGAATTACGTTTAACAGAAGTGTGAGCAGCGGAGGTGGGGGGTAGCAGCCTGATGCAAAACAATATGGTAAGCATACCAGTGGCCAATCTGAACGGCGGCCTCAAAGCAGCCAGCGGCAGCGGCACAGTCGTCGGCGTCGCCGGCACTGTGTTGACCAATGCGCAGCGTGTCTACTTAACGCCCGCGTCCAGCTATCATTTGGCCGCACGGCAAACATCGGTCAGCGGTGCCGTGACCAGCGGCATGGGCATGGGCGTGGTGACCACAGCCAAAGCAACCACCAACAGCCTGGTCGGCGGTGGCAGCAATGTGGCCAGCGTAGGGGCATCCACGGGTACGACGGCGGGCACAGTACGTTACTTTTCGCAGTTCAGCAAGCTGCAGCCGGTGCAGCAACTGCAGACGAGTGTTGGGCAGCGCAAGCTGCTCAATGGTGATACGATGGTGTTGGTTAACGGCACTAAGCCGCTCATCTTTGCCACTTCAAAGCTAGCAACAACAACGACAACAGCAACAACTGCAGCAACATCAGCATCGGCAACAGCAACAACAATAGCAGCAACAATATCAACAGCAGCAGCAGTAACAAAAACAGCAGCAACAACAGCAGCAACAACAACAGTTCCTAATGGTAACAGGGTGTTAATTAACAAGCAGCAACAACTACAAACACAACAGCAACAACAGCAACAGCCAGTGACTGTGATTGATGAGCTGCAGCATGAAGAGCTGCAGCTGGAGGACGATGGCGATATAATCGAGATCAAGCAGGAGGATGGTGAAATACAACAACAATCACAGCAGCACGGTGATCCTACGGGTGCGTCCAACGCCAGCAAATCCGGCGATCCGGATGCCGAGCCGGAGCTGGACATTGTGATCAACAACGTGGTTTGCTCGTTCAGTGTGCGCTGTCACCTGAAGCTGCGCGAGATCGCTCTGAACGGTTCCAATGTGGAGTATCGGCGAGAGAACGGGATGGTCACGATGAAACTGCGGCGCCCCTATACCACGGCCTCCATTTGGTCATCCGGCCGGATAACGTGCACGGGCGCCACCTCCGAGTCGCAGGTAAGGCAACAAATAAAACAGCCGTCTTGATCCTTGATGCTCATTTTCTTACCATGACTTGATTGCAGGCCAAGATTGCAGCTCGGCGATATGCGCGCTGCCTGAGTAAACTCGGATTTCCGACGCACTTTCAGAACTTCCGGATTGTGAATGTGCTGGGCACCTGCAGCATGCCCTGGGCCATCAAAATAGTAAACTTCTCGGAGCGACACCGTGATAACGCTAGCTACGAGCCCGAGTTGCATCCCGGCGTAACGTACAAAATGCGCGAGCCGAAGGCAACACTCAAGATCTTCTCCACGGGCAGCATAACAGTAACAGGTAAGCAAATCCCAGAATGTCGACTTCTTGATATGGTAAATCCTAGAGCATTTCGTTACTAATTCCAATCCGCTGACTGCACAGCCGCCAGCGTGAATGACGTAGAATCCGCCATACAGCACATATATCCCTTGGTGCACGAGTTCCGTAAGCAGCGCTCCGCCGAGGAGCTACAGCACCTGCGCCAGAAGAATCGCGCCCACGGTGGCGGCAGCGGCGGCGACGAGCTGAGCGAGCAGGAGCAGCAACTGGCGTCGGAGAACAAGGGTCAGGGCATGGATAATCTGCTATCGAACTCGAGCGCTGCACGTACGGATGCCAGCACCAGCCTTTCCTCCGCCTCCATGTATACAGCGGGTCGCGGGGATCAGTGCAAGGGCCATCAGGACGAGACGCAAATGGACCGTCGCAACGTGGCCAGTAGCAGCAGCAGCAGCAGCAGCGGCGGCGGCGACAACATCTGTGCCAACGCACGCCGTCGGGCCACCGAGTGCTGGGCGACAAAGTTGCAGAACAAACGTCCGCGCTACAATGATCCTGGGTCAACGGGGACCGGCTCCAGCGGTGCCCTGGGACGTACTGGGAGCAACACCAGCAACGCCACCAGCACCATTGTCAGCAGTAGCTACAGCGCCAACTTCAGTGCAATCGGCGTGGCCAGCAGCTCGGCGAGTGCAGCGGCGACGACGCACCTGCGCCTGGCCAAGCCCCTAGTGCCCATCGATGTGATTCTGAAGCAGAGCACATCGCGGGCGCGCAACGCGGCGACGATAGGCGCAGCAGCTGCAGCAGATGGGTTCTATACGAAGCGTGAGCCGTTCTCCCCAACGGACTTCCAAGTGGACGATTTGATCGAGGAGGATGACGATGACCTGGATATGCACTTTTAGGAGTATCCAATGGAATGGAGTATCAAATGAAGCGAGCGAGTTTTAATTTGTTGAATCAG
Organism: Drosophila repleta; assembly: GCA_018903745.1. Classification (NCBI taxonomy): domain Eukaryota; kingdom Metazoa; phylum Arthropoda; class Insecta; order Diptera; family Drosophilidae; genus Drosophila; species Drosophila repleta. The sequence goes on along the minus strand of JAEIGN010000204.1, from coordinate 651,693 downwards.
AAGTTGCCTATGCCAAATTTATCGAAGAGTTTACGAAGGAGAGACTCAAAGAAACAAGCAAAAAATGCAAACACACACATACACACGCGCAAACACTCACACAGTCACAGAGAGACAAATATGCATGCTATGGATTTTCTTATGTGCTCTTAAATGCATTTAACATAAGCTTCACATAATGTTAACAGACAACAGCATAATGTCAAAAACACACACATACAAGCATACATAGATTCGCTGTGCATGCGAACTGAGCAACTGCAGCAGCAGCAGCATCAGGATGGCGAATTCAAAATCCAAATCAAATATTTTCTATAACAAAATAAATCAAGAGCCAAATATTTATATTTAAGGTAAGTCGAAAAGGTTATATTTATTTGACAGTTTTATATGTTCGAACTATGTATCTGTGTATATCCACAGATACATAGTTCGTACATTTCCTATATGGCAAATAAATTGAATACACTGAGATAAACGTAAACATTTTGTATTTCCTTTGCAGATTATGTTTAGACAGAGCAATGTACGTAGTTGAATGTACAGCGAGACTACAGAGAGCGCGATTAGATCAGCTTCTACGAAATGGTATAAATTGACTTTACCATATGTATGATCACTTACACACACATATATAGACTAAATGCAACAAATATCAGCAAATATGTGCGATACACATACGTATAGATAAATACATACATATATCATTTACATATACGTATTGAAACCCTCAATAACTGCAGTTACGATAACCTGAAACAGCGACACGAACTCAATGGAACAAGTGGAAACTGGAACTTAAGCAACTATTACACACACACAAACAAACAAACAAACAAACAAACATGCAAACATACAGATCAGATCAGATCGATTGCTTTCTCGATACCAATTTGTATCGTAAACACATATGTATGTAATTACGTATGTCAGGAAACCACCGCCTAATAAATACTGTTACTACACATTTAACAAATACAACAACAAAAACAATAACAATAACACTATGGAATAACTTAGCCCTATGTTTTCATTTACATTTATTTAGTTCAATGGTAAACGGAACACTTAATCCTTTGCTGTAAAGCCGCTGCTAGTTACGTTTAACTTATTTAGCAAAAGCAAATGTAATGCGGCTCTGACGTCACAATTCAACAGCCGGCATTGCGTATAGCGAATCCCAACAAAGAAATACAAAAAACATATAATAAATTCTTAACTAGCACACTTAATTAGTTTTTTTTTTTTAATTTTTTTAATATAACTTATTTGATTATTAGTTTTGACAGTTGAACTCTTTCTTATCTAATGATAAACAGCAATTCGTTTTATACAAATTTCAAGTTCTTGACACAACGAAAAGTCTCGCTTGAACTTAAATGTAGTGCATTATTATTATTGTAAGGGACTTATTTTAATTTTTTTTTTTGCATTTTTAAACTGTATTTTAAGTGCTTCTTAAATATTCAGACCTAAGCATATATTTACATATACTACACTTATATCTGGTCACTTGTAAACCAATAACAAAAAAACGCAAAATATGCTAAAACAAATTATAATTAATTCATTAAATTTATACTTTATACATTGCATACATACATACATATGTACATACACATATGGAAAAGGCGGACACCAACAAACATCTGATATGTCTACTATCCGTTCATTCAGTAAGAGAACAGAATCTTACGAATGTCCAACATACTTTAATTTTAATGTTTTTTTTTTATAACTTTTAAGAATTCATACTTGTTCCTGTGTTGTTAAAATGAAAATGAAGAAAAACAAAGTGAAAACAAAAATATAGTTCATAAATTAAATGTATTTAACTTGCGTATTCGCACGCGTTCACATACACACAGGCACACACACACGCACGCACACACACATACACAAACAGACTGTCACACACATACACCAATGCTTGCATTAAAATTTAACCGCAGCAACAACAAGAATAACACCAACAAAATCATAAGCAATAAATATTGTTCATTAAACATAAAATATAATGTGTAAAACAAAGCAAAGAGCAAGAAGAAAATATAGCAAAAGTACGTAAATGCTTGCATGCATATTTACATATGTACATACATACTTACAAATATGGCTAAAATGAATTAACAGCAGCGGAAAGTACAATAGAACGGACTAGAGAGAGAGAGAGAGAGAGAGAGAGAGAGTATAAGCGCGAATGAGTGGGTGTGAAAAGGAGTAGGAGAGTTTGAGGAGTACAAATTAAAACGAGCGCCAGTGGAAACGCATGGCAACGTGCATTGTACATTTATACCATTGTATACATACTTAATAATTGCATGCATACATACAAACATAGTGGTTCTCTGCGGTTCACTAGCTCTCTTCACTACAAAACATCAAATGGCAATTTTACAATTATAGAAAGAACAACACCATAACATTATGCTTTCATGCCATACTTTGTCGCTGTTAACATTTGGTGGCAGAACAAACACAGCAATTGTTCAATGAACATAATTTGTACATATGTAATTATTTAGACACACATATGTATATACACACACGCACACACATATACATATACCAATATACATATATATAAATGTATGTAAATACAAATACAAAGCAGATCAAGTTTACACGCTACAAGCAAATGTGAGAAAAAGACCAGCACAGAATATCAATGTCTTACGCATGAATGTGGGTGTGCGTATATTAGGAGAAGCTCTGCATATTACATATGTATTTATGTACATGCATGTGTGTACATATCCATGCACGCTTGCAATTGCAGTTAGTATTCGTAATTTCTTTTGTACTGCTCCTCATAAGCTTGCAATTAATAGCAACTGTTGGTGATATCTCTTCCAATCCGTTTGACTATCTGTTGTTCTGTCTCTTTCTAATTGGGTTCAGTTTGCATTGGCCGGCTGAAAAGTACTGTTCACATTTATATATATATATACATATGTTCTAATTGCTGCATTCCGAAATTTATTTCTTCTTTCTATGATTTCCATTCGACTAGCCAACATCCTCAGCGCGGAAGTCCTTCAAAATCAAAACTTCGTTCATATCGTTCAATTTTATGCATAATCAGAATACAAATCATTAGCAGAGGTTATAAAACTAAAATGACACATACATACATACATACCTACATACATACTTACATATGTACATATACTAATGATATCAATTTGGCGATATTAACTACAATTTTACAAACAAAATGTTTATTCGAATGTATTTGGTTTTTTTTTTGTTATTGTGTAAAATTTCATGTACATACATCGATGAAGGCTTAAATTATACTAAATAATGACAAATACATATACATACATACATGCATGCATAGTTATACATACATATGTTGGTGCATGTAAAACCCAACATAAACAAATTGCCTTTAGGGAACAAATAAAAGTGTGAGGAAGAAATAGAAGATAGGAGAAGACGAAGCCAAGCAGGAAAGCAAAATTTATTTTTGTGTGAATGCTAAGCAGTTTGAGTAGGGAGGTCGAGAAGCCGAAGGAGCGAGAGGGGAATATAAAGTCTTAGATTACGTAAATTAAATACGAAACGTAAGCGAAAGCACGCAATCTAAATGAATAAAAACAATTTACATATGTACATTTGCCTAGTGTATGTAAAGTAACTGTTAATAATTCAATGACGAAACTCTTCAAGAAGGGAAGCAAAAATTATAACTAAACTTAAGTCGAGATTCTTCTTGAAAGTGAAATACACTTCTAACTGCCTTTAAAGAAAAAAAAAAAAAAAAACAATAACAAAATTAACTTAAATGTAATTAGTGAGGAGAAACAAAAAAATTATATGCAAGCTTCGATTTTAAAATGCCAGCAACAACAAAATACAAAACACAATATAAAAACCAATAAAACCCACTTACAAACTTTGTTCATCCGTGCTATACTTAATATCATTTATTTCACTTCTAATAACAACAACAACAACAAGAGCAGAAGACGAAGAAGAAGCAACTGGCGAACGCCTAAATAAGTGTATTTGGTTTCATAAACTCTAAAAGCAAAAAAAAAAACCTAAATATTTATATAGTATACACATATATATTTTTTTATTATTACGTATTTAAAATAAAGAAACAAACAAAAACAAACAGAAAGTAATTTAAAAAGAGTAAAATTAAAATTCACACACACACACACACACACACACAAAACACAAAAAATCAAATAGCATAATTATGTTTTTGTTTTGCCGTAAAGACTGCATTATACCAACAACTATATATATATATATATATATATATATATATATATATATATATATATATATATATATATATAAATTATATGAAAGAGAAAATTGTATGAAGAGAAGAGAACAGAAGAGCAACAAAATTTGTAATGAGAAAAAACCAACTCTAAAATTAGGCGTTAAACTTAAAATTAAAAATTACAACTAAAGAAAAAAACTATAAAAAATAAATCCAAGAAAAAAAGAAGATAAAACTTTTATTTATTAACACTTAAGCTGTACAATTATATAGAAACGCAAATACCAAGAGCAAAGTCAATATTTTAAAACGAAAAAAATAAAACAAAAAATGAGAATGGAAAGAAAAACAGAAACTAACAAAGTCAACTTAAAAGAAAAGACAAGTGCGAGAGTCCCAGTCGGGCATTACCGACTACACAATACTCATTCACGGTGCGAAATCAGTCGACTCCCCTTCGGTAAAGGAGTCGGGGAGCAGTCTGCAGTAACTTAAATATGCAAAATGTAAATTTTTCCAAATTCGCACGTCCCGAAATGCTGCATCAATCGGAAGGTTAACAGTAACTCGTACTTAAAATTTGGAATTACTGGAAAAGTGTAGCATCTACTGTTTTACCCGATTGGCCACGCCCCAAGTCGGCGTATGGGGGACGGATACTGCACAAAAAATATACATATTTATATGCATGTAGATATTTCACATCGTGAATGAATATAATAGAAATGAATTCATACATATATTGAAAATACAAAGAATAAACCAATTTAATCTAAGCAAACGAGTTGATAAACAATAATATATCGGATAAGTTTTGATTTAGTTAGTCGAACGCCACTTGCATTATTATTTAAAGGATATATCTAAAGAAAATTCAAGCTATAGCGCGCACTACAGAGCGAGAAAGAAAGAGAAAGAGAGGCAGGCTCGACTATATACATACATAAAATATTTATATGTGAATAACACACACATACACACACACACACACACACACACACACACACACTTGAAAGAGAGCAAGGGAGAGAGAAGGAAACTTGAATATAGTTGAATTCTTTCGAATGTTGCCTCAGCGAGAAACTTAAACCACAAACAAAGTGAGACGGAACGCTATGAAATGAAACAGTTAATTAAGTACAGTACCGTTCAAAAATAGTACAACTGCCTTTAGTTGCAGTCAACTCAACAATAAATATAAAACAACCAAATGAACCCCAATAATTTGTTTCAATAAAACACGATTCTGTATCAATGGGCTTTGCTGTGAACAGCAAATAACGGTCTTACATGTATTTATAAAATATATGTACATGCATGTTTAAAGTGTTTTTTCTGGGCTTTTGATGTGGAATATTTTCCTAGGTGCCATGTTTCTTATAAAATACAATGACATGAACCATAAACCACGCGAAAAATGTTAAGTCTTACAAATTTTGTAGAGTATTTGTGCTTTTTTCGAAATATTCCCATATTAGCTTTCTTTCGGCCGGATTTGTATTTTTTTAAGCCATATCGGTCAAATTGTTTTGGAAAACGTATTTAGTATTCAATATTTTTGTTTAGAAACTGACTAGCACAACTTTCCCCGAAAAAAACACAAGTTTGACGATTTTAGCTCAAGGTGGCTTAAGTATATGAGCAGAGCGCAATCCTCTTTTTGGACATTTAGTCAATTTTTTGGTAACCCTTGACTTCCTACTCATCATTTTTTACTGTGATCAGCTGCTTAAATAATAATCTTGCAATATGTGAAAATTTCAGGGCGAAAAAAATATGTTCAAAAAAGTTATTATGAAAACAGTTTATGGTAGTGGCAGTGGCTTAAGTCTATGAGCACCACTGTACATATGTATGTACATATGCCATGTATGCATATGTAAGTCAAGGCTAAAGACTGCTAGAAATATTCGTTTAAAGTCGGTTTACAGCGCGAATTGGAGGATACCGTACGGTTCAGTGGTTCTGTTGCCAATGGTTCCAATGGTGGTATAGTTTTCGTTGGGAATCAGTGACTCTAGGAAAGCCTCGTAACGATACGTTGCTTTAGTTCACGAAGCGAACTACTAATTCGGTTCGTGAATCTGGTTTTCTAGATTTGTTTCATGTCCATTTTCTATGCTCGCAGAAAAAAGAGCTAACTTGAACCGACTGAATAGGTTTTGATTTGGTTCATTACTCTTCCGTCTTGCCATAGAAAACCCGATGCTGCATTTAGCTCCAATTCCGATACTTGAAGTGTTTTAGGGAGCTTCGTCTAATTTAAGGCTATGTTTAATTTAGGTATACGCAGAACTTGAATAGAAATGAAAGAGAGCAGCATAGGTTGTATTGATCAGAAAGAGATGAGGAGATTTAGCTACGCACATCTATCCGTATACGCAAGTCTACGCTAGTCTAGGCCTGTATAGTCCAAATACGTAACATCCCTGGCCGAAATGGACACACACATTCAGGTGGTGCATCTATTAGTCGGGTACTCCCGGACGGAGCACGGTTAGCCGTTCACGATTCATCAATCGCTGACGCTCGGAAATGAATGTCGAGCCAGGATTTGTTTCGGATCATCATTGTTATAGAAGAGAGTCCTAGTACACATATTATTTAAGTTCCAAACGAGTCAAAATTTAAAAAATATAAAATTATTTCTGGCGATCTGTGTGAAAAGTGAGTTAACAATTGAGATATAATATGTCGGAAACAATTGCAAAGGTCATCTACGGCACCGTCCTGCTGGCGATGATCCTGCAATCGCCGAGGGTGTCTATTGTGATCACATTCGACCCGAGTCGTTCCCATCAGTTCTATGCCGGGATCAAGGGGTTCCGGCAGAGCTTCCTGCTCGCCGCGCTCTTCACAGTGATGGCCGTGCTGCCCGTCCGAGAGTTCAATGGCATCATTAGGCCCGGCAAGAAGCTGTTCGTATTGCTCGTCCTTCCATGGGTATTCACCTGTTGTGTGATGTTCGTCTCCAACTCGGTGCTGCTGTTGAGGATAACCCAACGAACTCTCCTCTTGAGCACCTGGAACTCCTTCGCCAGAGCGCTGCTGGCCTACTGCGTTCTCTTCGGGTTCGCCGCAGAGCTGATGCTGCACTGGTATTCAATTTATCACCTCCACAGCTGGCACCATACCATTCTCGAGAAGTATCCAGCTGCGTGAGCCTGGCATTCACGACATTGGTTGATCATGATTGTATTATTGTAGTAAATCCCATTTATATGCATGTCTTTTACGATCCTAATCATAAATGTCCCCAGTTACGGCGTGAAGTCCTCTTTGTTGAAATTACTTCGAGAACGAAATTGTGATCGAATAATTTCCGACCAATTTCGCTTCCCTTCAAATTTCGAAGAAAAGAAATTTCATTTTCAATTGTATATTTACTGTTTTTTCTATTATTTTTTTCTCTTCCCTTTTGTTCCTGCTTTCGAAAATTCAGTTTTTCTTCCAAGTTTTTGGAAAGCTTGCACCATGCAGCAACAAAAAGCGACAAGAGTAGGCTTCGGTTAGCCGAAGAATTGATGCCCTTACAATCACAAAAGATTTAATCAGATTTCACAATCACAAGCCAATTTATAATTCCCTCGAGATATTAGCAAACGTTTCAGCTAGGAAAGGTTACAATCTTGTTCTCAATTTGGTTGATCCGACTAGGTTGTCCAGTTAACACAGACGGACAGACAGAGAGATGGTCGTGTCAGAGATCATTTAATGTAAGGCTCTGCAAGGGCATCGACGTAGCATATATGATTAATAGCTCTAGCTCAAGACATTTGATTTCTCGAGTTAAACAGTTTGTTCAATAATTGGACGCAACATTTGCACATTGGTTATAACTAGGCATTACATTCTCCAATATTTTCATTTAGTTTTTAGTTATATATATATATATATATATATATATATATATATATATATATATATATATATATATATATATATATATATATATTATTGTACATACATATGCACTCAACGTTTATATATCATTTATATGTAGTATACATTCTAAAGCATGTAAATAATTCTCTTACTTTACAAAATATTTGAATTGTGTTTTGATCAAATTGTATGTTGTGTGTGTACAATGGAATTGCTTCCCAATTCTGGGATACAATTTCTTTTAAAAAATAGAAATATTACCAATCATCAATTTTTATATTTCCTTTTTTTGTTTTTGTTTGTTACTTTGTTCATACTTTTCTCTATTCATGTGTCGAGCCGCAGCGGCAAATGCGGCCATTAAAATTACAATGTTAATATTAGTTCATATTTGTTGTTTCTCTTGTTCTACTAGTAGTATCTGTTTTGAATTCAATTTGTTTTTATATCGCAGCGATAATTTAGTCGTAGGATTAGGAGTAAGCCTTCGATTAAACTTAATTAAAAAGTTCTTAACTAATGCATATTGCATATTGGAAATTGGTGAATGGGGACTGATTGATGCATGTCTCTGGCTAGCTACTATCTAAAAAATCTCTTTGCTGGGCGTCGAAATGCCCACCGGCTGATCGTACTCCAATGCGGGCGTCTTGTGCGTCCGCTTCTCCTTCTCCTGCTTCTTTTCTTTCTGTTGTGATTTGTCCTTCTTATGCTTCTTCTTATGTGTCTTGACATCAACGGCTACCAACGAATCGCCCTCTGCCTGGGCAGCGGGTGTCTCCCCCACGTCGATTATGTGCGTCGAGCCTGTTGTGCTTACAGCCGCCTCATCATACGATGACAGTTTGCTTGATTTGTGCGCCCTCTTTTCACTTCGTTCGCTCTTCTCGCGCTTCTTTTTCTTCTGATGGTGGCTGTGAGCAGCATCGGCTTGGGCAGTGTCGTTATTGTTGTTGTTGTTGCCATTATCTGTTGCTGTCCGGCAGGGACTGCTCCCCGTGTCAATCAAGTCGGCCACAGAATCCGGCTGCGATTGCGGCTGTACCTTGCGAGTTTTATGATCGCCGCGTATCTTGTCCTTAGACTTCTTTTCCTTTTTGCTATGCGCTGCACCCGTTTCAGGATCTGTGGATTTGGTCGCGACTGGCGTGGTTTGTGCCTTCACAGTATCTTTGCCACTAGTCGACGCAGTCTTCGATGCCTTTGCTGGTGCGTCAAAGACAGCCCTGCTGAGAGAGTTGAATAAAACACAATTTCGATTTGGCTTCTACACAAGGTCTTACATGTCTAGCTCGATATCGAGCGCACGATGCGGATCATTTGGATCGTATTTGCCATCCTTATCCTCGCTGTCGGACAGCGTTACGCCCTCGGGCATGTCCAGCGAGGTGTTCACAATATGCAAAGGCTTCGGTTCTGGAAGATAAATTGAATCTATTTGATGCACTTCTTGCTCTTGAGGCTCTGCGTCGCACTGCAGGGGCTTACCAGCATCCGACTCGGAGCTGCTGTTGTAGGCAACTTTGTTTTTTGATTTCTTGCTCTTCTTGCTCTTTTTATGCTTCTTTTTGGCATCTTTGTTATGTGCCGCCGCCGCCGCCGCGGCCTGCTGCTCCTTCAGATACTTGTCCGAACGCTTCGTGACTGCAACAGTCGTTATAATAATTAATCAAATCTAAACAAATTACTTGCATTCACTTACTGCCCACTCGTAGCGCAGCCACGCCCTCAATATCCAGCGGGAGCTCAGTTATGGGTATGTCATCAATATTGTCGTACTGATCGGCATTCGAGTTGTTGCTGCTGTTCCCGATGGCCGCTGACGCCGAGTTCGGCGTTGACTTCAGGTAATGTGGATTATTCGACTGTTCGATGAGACGTGCCATGCGCTGACGCTCCAGTTGCTCAGGCGTCAGCTCGAGACTTTTGCGTCTCTTGCCGCCCGAGTGACCGCCGTTTCCGCTTCCACCGTCGCCGGCACCTCCTATGACATCGTGGCCGTCATGAGTAGAACTCACGAACAGCTCATCCTTGTCATGCTCGGATGACGTGCTGCTAGCGTCGTCCGGTGGCGGCGCATTAATCCACTCGTCCAAATCGAGTCCATCCGGCAGCGGCACCTTGCGCTGTGCCTTGGGTGCCACAGGTATCAGCTCGCCAGCGAACAGTAGGGCCATCTCCTGGACAATCTCAATGGCCAACGTTGGTATCGATCCCGTTGATGCATTGTCTGTTGGCACAGTTAATTGCTTGCCCAGCATCTCGATCAACATGCAGGCAGAGTTGGCACGCTCCTGCACCTCAATATCGTTGGACCCATTGAAGTGCTGCAGCTTTTCTAGAACGTGTTCACATAGCTGTAACAACACAAATTAAAGCGCACATTAATTAATTAATGCTTGTTTAATGACCTTCTAGATATAATAGAGATAATTTTAGGATCATTGTGCGAGTTTCGATGTCAAACGTAGCACCAAGTGCATCAGCTAGCATCTTATAGCGTTAAAGCTCAACTGCAGTATACGGATTGCTATAATGAATTATATAAAGGAGTCGTGGTACAGGTGCGAATGGATGGACTTACCCGCACAATGCCGGGCAAATCCTGCAGTTCGAGGCAGGTGGTGGCCAGGCGGGCGAAAAGCTTGATCACATTCTGCACGTAGACGCCCTGGATGTGCCCGGGCAGCTGGCGCGGTCGCAGCAGAATGTTGAGAGTCTTCTCGGCATCTGCCAATTCGCCAGAGAACTCGCCGACAATCCAGGCGGCGGCATAGAGGACCTCGTACATAGAGTTGCTCTGGGTCGACACCGCAAACGTGTCCAGCAGATTGGTCATTTCATTAACGGCAAACTGACGGACCACGGGCACACGAATGGCCACGTCCAGGAGCTGTTCGGCTATCAGGCGGCCATGCTTGGAGCCGGCCTCCAGTTGGATGAGCTCGACAAGCACGGTCATATACCACTCGAAGTTGGTAACGTACAGGTAGGAACTTTGGGCACATATCTCGATCACTTTATAGAGCAGCTCGTCCCGATACGCTGAGCCCTCGGCGCGCTCCATGTGGCCCAACAATCGCTTCACAATCTCCATGAGATTCTTTTTCGACACCATGCCATAAAGGAGGTCCAAGGCGCGCAGTCGTATCGACTCGTCCTTGTCGTCCAAACATGCCAATATCAAATCCTTGTGCGTCTGCACGCTCTTCGGATGCGTTTTCAGTATTTTCGACATCGCTAACAGGCCCAAGTATTTGACTGCAAGTAAACCGAGTGAGCCGGAAATGAGATGATGGTGCATACAACGAGACATTTCAATCGAATATCATATCAGAGAACTTGTAATCTATTTCATATGAGTAGCATTTAAGACTTTCTCTGGATGAGCAATCGCCCAAGATATTCGATATATATATATATATATATATATATATATATATATATATATATAATATATATATATATATATATATATATATATATATATATATATATATATATACAGTGTCTGGGTATAGTGGACTAATTATTGCACGGCCTGGTTTCTAATATCGAAGTTATACACTTTATCCAGACTCAAATTTGTTTGCTCAAAAACTCGTTTTATTTGTTTAAACAGCAAAAACTAATTAACAACATTGGTAAAAAAATAATATATATGTTCTAAAAGTTTGATCAGAAACGTTAGTCTATGAAAAAAGTTATTAGGCATTTAATTTCTCATAACAAAGGCGCCTTGCAGCCTGAGCGCAGTTAGCAGTGTGCGTGCTTGTGCCTGCGTCTGTGCAGAGCACTCTTACTTGTTATACCCCGAACCTGTTAAAATTGATTGGGGAAAAAGGGTATGTTTTCTCTTTTAATTTCATTTTCTGTTTTTGGCTACTTTTTCGTAAGAAAATTGCTGTAAAAGTGCAGTTCATTATTTAGAGGTTTTAGATTTTCGACTATTTAGAATACTCCATGTAAAAATTTTGGGTGGTCACTATTTAGGGATATATATATATATATATATATATATATATATATATATATATATATATATATATATATATATATATATATATATATGTATACTTACGATTCTGATCGGAGTCGACAATTAGGATGCGCAGCTTCTGCACACACAGCTGAATGGAGGCGCTGTGGTTGGGCATGCCGCTGCTGATGCTGATGAGGACGGCGATGACCGTATTGATGCACTCGTAGAGGAGGCTCATTGCCGAGGTGCTGTTGGGGTTGGACGATTGGACACGGGTTCGCGGGTTAGGGCGGCGTTATATAAAAAATTTCAGTTCGATTAAAGCAGAACAAAAGAAGCAACAAGAACAACAAGAGCAACAATAGCAATAGCTACAACAACAACAATAGCAATTAGCAATAAAGAATAAAACATAATCAAATTGAAAATAAATCAATATTTACAAATTCTACTTGAGTAAGGAAATACATATGTACAATAGGTAACAGAACTAAAGGATAAACCAAATGAAATATAAACTCGGTTCATTTCAATTTTGGTGCTTGAAGAGTAGAAGAAGCATTCAACGTAAGAGAGCAAGCGCAAAAGAGAGAGCGAGCGAGCTGGAGGGAGGGCGCAAATGTAACTTAACAAAAAAAAATAAATAATAAAAAAAAAATAATATATATATTATATATATATATTATATATATATATATATTTATATATATATATATATATATATATATATATATATATATATATATTCTTGTTTTTCTTTTTCTTTCTTTTGCTGTTGTTTTGTTTCTCTTTGTTGTGATTTTACATGGATGAATCAGCTCTCGATCTTCTTTGTGTTTGTTTTTATCTTTCCAGAGTTTTGTATTTTGTTTTTGATTTTGTTTTTGTTAAATTATAAGAACTTGCCTATGAATTAGATTTGTGAGTGGCTCTATTAATTTCTTTCCTAGCCGGGGTTCTAAGGGAGTTAAAGCGCCAAACTGCAAATATGCAAAGAGAAAAGAAACAAGCAACAAATTATACCATAATACACAATATACACCATACATACGATTGCATTGAAAATCAATCTCTTTTTCTTTTCATCTCTCTTTTGAATACATAAATCTAAATAATATCAAATGATTATCAAACAACACAAAAGGGAAAAGTTAAAAATATAAAATGCTGAAATCAAATTTGATAAAAAGGAAGATCAAATAATAAGTTAATCTTTACGTGTGTTTGCATACATATGTATATATATGTATGTATGTATACACATATGCTAGGACTATTGGTTTGGCTTCCTCGACTTTTTGGCATATCAGAACTTTTTGAACGGGCAAAGTATAACAAATAATATATATATATATATATATATATATATATATATATATATATATATATATATATATATAAAAAAAAATTAGTGTGTGTGTGTGTGTGATATTAAAAAAAATATATAAAAAAGCATAAAGTATGCATATGTGGAATGATTTCATCTGATTCGTCTCTGGAACAGTCAGTGTTTCATATACATGATATGTATAGATATAGATATATGTGTTTCCGCCTTAAAGCCAAGCACAGTCTAGGTAAGTTAAAGGCAGTGTTGAAGTTATCTCTTTGTATGTTATTACTAATTAAAGTTAGTTAATCCAAGTTCTAAACAAGCAACAAGTTTAATCAAATGTTCTTTTTAGGCATCTGAAACACATATAAATATGCATATACATAAATAGATATGTATATGCGTGTGCATTGGAACATGAGAGTCACGTCCATAACAACATTTACAGTTCAAATTATGTTTTTTGGGTGTAGGTGGACAATCTTTCCAATTAATGTTCTCAAATTGGCCTTTGAGCAGGTAAGCAGGTGTAAGTAGGAACTGTGATGGATCTAACGAACTGAAGCGGCACTTGAGATACAAATGAAACGGAAACAATAAATGCGTTAAGTGAAAAGAAGAAAATTAAACTAAGAAACGATATAGTAAAGCGCGTGCTGTTTTTTGTTTGTTTTTAGATTTATAGTTTTCTTGATATGTGGCTTCTTGCGTCAATTAACCGATAAAAACCTGGAAATAATTTCAATTAGGGGCTGAGTCAATTTACGTCCCAGCGCCGGTTCGATTGTCGTGAGGCTCGCGAACTGTTTATTCATTTTGTTTTTATATTTTGTTCATTTTGGTTTTTCATATTTCGATTTGTGGACAGATAAGGGAGTGGAGGAGTAGGAGTTGTGTTAATTAACTTGTTGATAGATAAATATTCAGTTCGTATACATATTATTGTACAGCAAAACAATTAATATTATCTCTTTTTTTCTTTAAACCATAAATTGAAAACTTATTTCAAATTGCAGATGCGGCACTGCGAGTACTCACCAGCTTAATAATTTTAATCAGCATCCAATTGTTTGTCGACGTGGTCATGAGTTTGAAGAACACCGGCGCCAAGGGCAGATAGTTCTTTGGATTCTTGCGTGCCAGCTCACAAATGACATTAACGGCAGCCGATTGTACGCCTAGCAAAACAAATGTCTTAGTTATTATAGTACATATGTATATATATGTACGGGATTGGGACGCACCTGGATCTGTATCCTCGAGCTTCTCTTTCAGTTTGGGAAATGCAGGTCGCAATGCTTCGGGATAGCGCAAGAACACTTTATACATCATCAGCACAGCCTTCATGCGCAAATACGGTTTGGTCGAGCTCATCTATGGGCGAAATAGGATAATTGATCAAATCGAACTACTTTTTCGTATGCATGCTCTACCAGTGTCATGATATCATTGGCCAGATCACGCGATAAGTCTGGCGATATGAAACAGCTGAGCCCGCTTAGAGCTACGCCCGCATCGTATTGATTCTGTGAATTGAGGTCCTTGCGTATCATGTTCGTTGTGAGCATCAGCAGCTGTAATTGAATATATTTATTACTAGTTTGTCATTCTGGCGTTTGCATCCGATGGCACTCACTTCGCTGTCCGGATGGAAACACTGACTGGCCGCCAGATAACCGATTCGCTTGCAAGTAAAGCGCGAAGAGCTCATCACCTCAATTATGTTGAAGCCCGCCCACGAAATGTCATAGCCGAGCATTTGTATCTATTAATATAAAATCATTTATATATGTACATAGAGAGAGGAAAAATCAATAAAGAGTATATTTGTTTGGTATTCAGTAGACTCGCAATTGGCGAGCCAAGCAAAGGCCCATTTTGTACAATAATTGATGACCAATTCAATTCGATTTCATTGGTCCAACTAAACAAATTTGGCTGGCCTGTCAATTTAGGCTTTAACGAAAACTAAGACAAAGAGCCCTATAATATATATGTTATCTCGTTCAGTTCACTTTTCCCACATGAAGAAAGGGGATTAAGTATGAGAGCTATGCGAACGAAGCTTTAGCTGCTAATCTAAGCGTTTCTATGGAATGTTAGCTGCTCATCAAAATTCAATTTAGGCACTTTTTTTGTCTTTCCCCACCATTTAACAGCAGCTTTCCTGCTTGGATTTAATACGAACTTACATAGGTCAGCTTGGCCACTGCATTGCACTTGACATTGATATTGTCCTGACGCAGCTCCTGTTTGATCTCCTCTATGCATTGAGATATGTATTTGGCCTGTAAAAAAGGAAAACACAAAATCATGAAAGTAATGCAAATGCAATTGCCAATAGAATTCACAGTGAAAGTTCGCATATGTAGGCATGTGTGTGTGTGTTGAGTGCAATAACAATTTAAAGCATGTCTAATCATACTAAGATTTCATGGGCAATCTGCATGACCCAAGGCGAACCGAATCGAGCACAAAATAGAAAGGAAAACAAAATATTTTGAAAAAATTACACTGAATTTGATGCATTAAACTTGTATAGGGAGCAAGGGAAATGTCTTGTGCTATCAGTTGCACTGATATATATATATATATATATATATATATATATATATATATATATATATATAGCCAGATACTGTTCAGCGAAGCAGACTTTATATACATAAGTATATGTATGTATGTATATCTTTTTTGGTGACAGCTGCTGCAATGTTTTGCGAGACAATAGAATAAGATGTGTTTCATCTGATAAGGAAACACAAGCTTAAAGACATTAAGAAAGTTCGACTTCGCACTAACAGAGCTATTAACTGTGAGTGCGAGTGTGGGTGCTTAGGTGTGCGTGTGTAAGCTCCCACATCAAGGAAATGAGCTGAAAGAGCAGATACAAAAAAGAGAACAAGATAGAGAGAGTGGGAGATGCAGCGAAATGCCGCTAATTGAGTCAAGCTTTTGAGCCTTTGGCAGATGGTGACAGTAACACTCACACACACTCTCACAATACACACATACACGTATGTATATGCTAATGCAAATGAAATTTGACAGCTAATTAACAAGTAATGTTTTGTTGGCCCATGGCATGAACGACAACTTGGTGCTGCGGCACTTGCCTCATTATCCTTATTATTTCGTATTCCGCGCACAAGGTCTGTCAGGTTTTTATCAAACATGCGCTCGAAATTTCCCTTCACTTTTTTTAACGCCATTTCGTCGACGTCGTCGTTGTCGATGCGTGTGCTGCTTTTGTTGGTTTCGTTGTTGTTGCTGTTTTGTTTGCCTCTAGAGCAGCAATATGTTTGCTTCAAATTTGTAATTTACAAAAAAATGAACCAAGAGACAGCGTATTTTAATAATGTATTATTAATAGTCGAGCTGCCGGCAGCGTCAGCGTTAGCTTTGATCTTTTCATTCGTTCTTTTACTGCTGGTTTTCCGCTTTTGCTTTTGCACTTGCAAAAATCACTGCCAACGCGAAGTGCACACCAAACTTGCTGTGAGTCCAAACTGTTGACGCCTTTTGCTTCTGATAAGCTTGTTTATTTGTTTAACAGATTTTAGCGTTTAATTGTTTGCGACAAGTATTTTGGCGCAGCTTGCACTCTTGTATGTTATTTCGTGAAATTGATTTTTTTGTCGCACTTTTACAAGTTTGTTGTGCTATTTGTTTATCGTCCCACAAAAAAATAAACTGCAGTCGATATCGCTGAAGTTATCGATAGAACCCGCTCTTCTTTCACATTTTACATCGATAGTATTTGTTTAATGGTTATTACGGTCATACTGATAAGTTCCATTTTCCCGCCAACCCTTGTAATTCGATAAAAATTCTAGTACTTTAATAATTTAAGCTGTTATTAATAAAGTCTTACAAATTGAATTTAAAATACATAACCATTTATTTAGAATTTGTGGAGTTGCTTTAAATATATTAACGTTTAAAATCGTTTCAATTAATTCAATCACATACTTCATTTTATATGGCATTGATCTAAGATTTGCTTATTTTTAATATGTGCTCGTATTTTAAGATAATTAAAAAAAAAATCGTATGATAGGTTTAACAATTTATGTCAAATACAAAACAGAAAAACGCACACATTTCCATTAATTAATTTGACGTAGGCGGCATTGTTGGATGTGCAGGCAGTTTAAGTTGGCTGCAAAACAGGAGCAGAATGTTTCATTTTAATACAACGCAATTTTAAGTGTTCTAATACTTTTGGCACAGCAAGCAATTGTGCTTGATTACATAAGAGGAAAATAAAACGGTGCCATTTTTCCTTTCCCACTCAAATTGCAAAGGGCGTTAAGACGAGCGAGCAAAAAAATACTTTTATAGATACTTTGACAATATTCTATTTTTGTTTTGTTTTGTATTTGTGTGTTTTCAGATCCAGGTAGCTAGCGTGCAGTGTCTAAATATTTGAATCTTTCTAAATATTGTAATCAAATGATAATGAAAATAACTGCTATCTACAGGACATCGCAACAATTTGAAGCCAAGACATTCAAATGTGATCGTCGAGCCATAGGAAGTGCGTGCTCACTTTCCGTATTATTCGAACAATAGTTGTTATTGGCACTGGATGGGCGTGTTCGAGGAGTGATTGATTGTTAGTCCCACGCTAAGGACGCATGCCCTTGAACGAACTGTGAGGCTGTTTGGGGTTGCATGCTGTAGCGACCACCCATGTGGCTTTTGGAATTGGCATATACATTGCTCATGCGCCAGTGTTCGAAGGTTAGCGGCTTGCTGAGATTTGTATCCCGTTTCTTATAATATTCGTTAAAGTCCAGGCGTGTGCCAAAGAGCTGCAGATTGGGTTCATCGCTGGAGTTAAGGGCCAACAGAAAGCCACCAACTGCTTTGCCATAGGAGCCAGCAAAGCCTTCGAGTGTCCGACAGGACGTCAAGATCTTCTGCTCGAATATTTTGCGCTCTTGGTCGCGTTCCATCTTCTGCTCCGTGGTCAATCCAAACCGCCCGCTCCCTTCGGATGCAGTAATTGCTCTTTGCATTCGTTCGCGTGCCTCCAATTCAGCGAAACAGTCCCTATAAAAGTTTGCCTGCCAATTTTCTAGCGAAATTATATTCTCATAGACCACTTCCAGATGACTCTCCATATTCGTTGAGGTGTTCACGAAGCACCCAATGGTGATCGCATTCAAGAACTTGGAGTGTGCATCGAGTATATCATCCAAAGCCTTCGCCTGCTGCATTCGCTTCTGCAGCTCCACCCAATTGCATTCGATTACTTCGAAGAGCACATAGTATTGCATTTGATGAACGAAGTGCATAATCTCTGATGTGAATAAGTGCAATCTGTAGGTGGCTTTGGTAATCTCTCCTTCCAGCGAGCGCAGTGCCTGAAAAACATGTTAAGAGACTTTAAAATTAGGGAATATCACATAAAAATATAATTAAAATGACTCAAGAACATATGTATCATCCATACAGAAAAGCATCAGTAATAAAGTCCAAAATTCAATACTTTTGTTTCTAAACAAGTTGGTGAACCATTCGTATTTAAACTGGACTCCAACTATCGATAACGCTTCGCTATCGATAACAATAGCGAGAGTGAACAAATTAATCGTAGATTGTTTATCAATTGTTTACATATGCGATTGCGAGTGTGGAATTGAGCAACTGCTGGCTCCCTTATCAGTTTTAATACTTTCTAATGGCTTTGTCAATTTTTAAGGATTTGCCAGCCGAACACCCACGTAACTTAATCCCAGCACTATGTACGCAATTCTATCACCTCGGCTGGGTGACCGGCACTGGCGGCGGCATGAGTATTAAATTCAAGCAAGTCCAACTCAGTATTGTCACACATAGACAGATAACTAACTCTTAACTGATTTTCGGAATAGCAATGAAATTTATATCGCACCATCGGGCGTGCAGAAGGAGCGTATGCAGCCAGAGGATCTTTTCGTGCAAGACATAGATGGCAAAGACTTGCAATTGCCACCAGAGATCAAGGGCCTGAAGAAGAGCCAATGCACGCCTCTCTTCATGCTGGCCTATAGGCATCGTAATGCCGCCGCCGTCATCCATACACATTCCCAGCATGCGGTCATGGCTACGTTGCTCTGGCCAGGCAAAACGTTTCGCTGTACACATTTGGAAATGATAAAGGTACCAGCGGCAGAGCTAGCGCTGTGCTATCTGTATGCTTCTGTACTTAGCTTTCGTGACCTCTCTGTTTTAGGGCGTCTACGATGAAGCTGATAAGCGATATTTGCGTTACGACGAACAGCTGATCGTGCCCATCATCGAGAATACCCCCCACGAACGAGACCTGGCCGACAGCATGTATGCGGCGATGATGGAATATCCCGGATGCAGTGCCGTACTTGTACGGCGCCACGGCGTCTACGTATGGGGGCAGACGTGGGAAAAGGCCAAGACTATGTGAGTAAGAAACTGTATGATTACATTACAGAAATAATATAAATTCCCGCAGGTCGGAGTGCTATGACTACCTATTCTCCATTGCCGTCCAGATGAAGAACGCCGGCCTTAATCCGGAAAAGGAATAAAAAGTTTTAATCTTAATTGAATATTGATATTCAGTATATATTTCTGATTAAAACTGGACTATATATAATCTATATATATATATATATATATATATATATATATATATATATATATATATATATATATATATAATTTGTTAATTGATTGATTCTATATTTAAAATGGTATATGTATATAATTGCGTATCCAATTGATAATTGAAAGAAACTGTTAGCCAAAGCAAACTGTAATCCATAATCTGGCACTTATCTATTTCCCCATATATAGTATTTATGATCTTCAAATTGTTGGCGCACTTTGTACAGTGCACAGTACGAATACAGAGCACCAACAGCTGTGCTCATGTTATTTAACAGTACGTCAAAAGAGAGACATATAGCGAGAGAGAGAGAGAGAGAAGAGTGCAAACTCCAACACATCTATCGATTTTTTTATTAGTTGCGTGTGTGTCACAAAATGAATGAGTATCGAGTGTGAGAAAGCGTGAGTAAAGCAGAATTAGAAGAGAAAAAAGCACATAAATATCAACGAGTGCCGTTGTTTGTTCACTATTTGACGTTTTTCCATTCAGGTGTAAGCATTTTGACGCACTGTTAAATACAATTTCGCATTTCGAATCACACTTATTTGTTGCTTTTCTTTTCTAATTAACGAAATCGCAGTTCAATAGAGCAACAACAGCAATAATGTCACTGCAATCGGATGCCGTATTCCAGAAAATCATCGATGGATTGAAGGATAATGCTGCCAAGGCAAAGGCTGTTAATGGAGTATTTCTGTACAAAATCACCAAGGACGGCAAGGTGGTCAAAGAGTGGAGTAAGTAATTGCGCGCAACGTTTGCTAATCACACGTCTGTCTGCCTGCCTGCCTGCTCAAGCTCGCACAGTTCAAAGTGCGCTGAAATATCGTGCACTTCAGCACCGGTGAGATTTATTTGCTAATGCTTGACATTTGCATTTTGCAGCCCTTGACTGCAAGAGCGCCAAGGCTTACGAGGGACCCGCCCAGGGCGTCAAGGTCGACACCACACTGACGGTCTCCGACGAGGACATGGTTGACATTGCCCTCGGCAAGCTCAATCCCCAGGCAGCGTTCATGAAGGGCAAGTTGAAGATTGCCGGCAACATTATGCTGACCCAGAAGTTGGCTCCTCTGCTCAAGACGGACGCCAAATTGTAAACTGGCATTCGGCGCTTTCACATAAGGCAAACGCACATTCCCCAGTTTCTACGTTTCGCACGTTCGTTCGTAATCGCACATTACTCTTGCTGTCATCACAATTGCGATACGTCCGTCGGCCGCGTTGCCACAATGTGTGTTCCGTTTCTGTTTCTTACATTTTTTTGTATGTTTATAATTGTAATTAGAAAATAATACATAAGCCTAGAAGAGGAGCCTGTGCCTGATTTAATATTTCATTATATATAGCTAGCAATAAGTATGGCGCAGGAATGTGCACTTTAAACCTACGCCCAGATACCCAGATACTGATAGCTCAGCCCTTATCATAGCCTAGGACGGCAATGGCAAGTGTGCAGCAATGCTTCAGCAATGCTTCAGCAATTTCTCAATGACGCGGATTAGATTGTGGGCTAATCTTATCCATAACTAAATAGCTTAATTTTTTATTGTTTCGTGGGGGCTTAAAGCTTGCAGTTAACATTTAGTCGTCTCAATTAACTGCATACCCTGTACACCTAGTAGCTAAAAGGTTGTATAATTCCATGCACCTGTCTGTACTTATCATATTCTGTTCCTAGCCTAGCCATGTCTGTCGGTCTACGCAACATGGCCAACATAGAACTGGAGGGGCGAATATCGCTCTGGAGTAGCGAAAATCCCACCTACCACACGTATGACCGAGTTTGATTCATTGCCAACCCTTATCGATATTTCGATAGGTTCCAAAATTCGTGAAAAACATTTTTTAATGGGGGATCAACGGGAAGAGTTGATATTGGGCTAGCGTAATATTTATTTAAGCAAATAAAAAACTTACCTTGGCATTGCCCATTTGTAATTTCCAAATTTTCGTTGATAATACGAATTCCATGTGCTTGATGCGCCAAAGCGGCTTGAATAGGGCCTTATATGTGGGCATAGCGGGCTCCAGCATGGTAGCCAATGGTCCACGAACCGTGTATTGTAGTGAGATGACATCCCAGCCGCAATCGCCGGGATACGGCGTTTTGACCACAACGTCCAAGTGATTCAGAATATCTGGATCGTCGTACTGGGCATTCGTACAGCGTAAAGCGGCATCCAGCATTGCGGAGAGATCATGTGAGTATATTTCGGTGCCAATCTTCTCTAGCTCATCCCTGCAAAAGCAAATCAACTAAGAAGCTGCACATACTTTGGACTTCGTTGTTGCACTCACTTCATGTTTTCAATAAATATGCTGACAAAGTCTCCCTGGCCAAGCAACAGATAACGACGCATGCCCTGCAGATGATCCAATAGTTTGTGTGGTCCAACCATAATGTCCAGCACGTGTTTGGAAGTCTGAGAATAGCAGGTCTCGATGGCTGCATGCCAGGTCGTGTCCGGCACATATGAAAATATGTGCGAAACTGAATGAAAATCCCATCGAAAATAAATCAGAAATTGAGATTGAAGTAGTTCATTTTTTTTTTTTGATGTGGACTCACCATGATTATCAATTACATACTTCAGCTCCTTGCGATCCTTGACAGCTTCTTCTACCTTGCATATCTCCCGCAAAAAGTTAATGCTCTTGCCGGTCTTAAGTATCTTATCGGCCAGCTCGAGTGTCACAAATTTAGGCAGCATGCTGTGCCGCAAACGAAACTTATCGTGCCACAGACGATCGGCGCCGACCTCGTCTAGTGACTCGACAAAGAACTCCCCATGGCTATCCTCGATGCCGCCTTCGAGCATCCATTTTGAGATCATGCGCACCAGCGGGGCACAGGTCACGGTCAACAGGTCGGTGGCCAGCTTGTTGACCATGGGGTCGCCATAGTTAAGAAATGTGTAGATCACGGACGCCAGATCGCCGCCCTTCTTCAGTTGGCAGGCATCGCCGATCTTTGTCAGCCATTGCATCCGACGCAGTGGCTCCATATACCAGCAGAGAAGCTTGAATAGGGTCAGATGCTCGGGCTGCCTGTCTAACCAGCTCTGATCGCGATCGACAAAGTCTCGCATCTGCTTCTGCCGAAACGCGTTCAGCTGGTCCTGCAAGATTGCCACACGGCCATGATAGTCACTCAGCTCGAGCTTTAGCTTCGCCATGAATGCCTGACCCATGATGCCCATCGCATTATAGCCGGTCATTGTGTTCGCGAACTTGGAGACGCGATCATGATAATACCCTAGCTCGGACAGGCGCAAAAGCATACCAGCCTGCACAGTCGAGATGGACTTCATGGTCACCGGATCAAGCTTGAAGCGTCCTGTAACAACGTCCTTCTTAAGGTACTTTCCCTGCACGCCCAAAAAGGCATAGATCGCATTCTGCACAATGTTGTGGTCGGTATTGATGGTGCGGTGCTTTGTCATCTCGTAAATGTAATTCGGCAATGGCAGGCTACCCAACCCAACGCTGTTCTGTGACGAGTCGTAGCTGCATGGCTTCATGGCCACGCCATTCTTGTTGCCATTGAGGCTTAGGCCATTCGAGGTAAGGATGTGGCTGCGTGAGCTCCTGTTCGTGGTGACTGTTTTGGAGCGCTGACTTGACATCTGCAATGCAAACCCCTCCTTCGAGTACGACGAATCTTGTTCCAGGCTGAAGAGTATGAGATTCGCCAACAGATCTCGCATACGATGATCTTCAATCTAAAATAAAAGTATACAAAGCAAATGCAAGTTAGAATGCTCGCTTGGGAAAACTCTATACCTCGTAAGTACTTCAAATTAGAGTTTTCTTTCGGAAATTAATATGGCTAATGCGAGCTCATATTATTGAAACTTGATACCGATTGAATACAGATTTCGATCGAGTTTAGGGTATACGCGTCTTAGTGTGAGTAAGAGTATGTGTCATGTGTGCGTCACATAGTTAACTCCTACAACTCACCTCGCAGGAGGCCACAATGTAATGCTCGTGGAATACGGAGCCAGGCTTGTCGTCGTCTCCCCACAGTGGATTCAATTCCAATATCGTCATAATCTTGTCTAAGCAGACTATCTCCGGGAGTGGCGGCGCACTATCAAATATATCGGGGCATTTTTGTATATACTGCATGGCCAGGGGCACCATTCGATCTAGGGAAATAGAAAGACCCGTATGATACCGCTGGTTACTTATTGGGAGCTTTCTGATTTACCCATCAATTCCTGTGAGTCCTTGGGATGCACGCCCTCCTTGAGCTTTTCGATTAGGCCCTTAAATTCGGTTGCAATAGTATTGCAATTTTTGTTGTTGTTCGAGTGGGGCATTGTATTTTGTCGTTGCAATGGTGGTATACAGGACGCGGGAGTTTGGGATTCTGTAAAAATTGGCGGTGAGCCGAAACAAAAAAAAACAACTGCTGGACGAATACGTGAATAACGCAGCTAAATGGTTCTCAGGTAAGTTCTCTCGTCGAATGCCTTAATTCACATGCTAAAAATGGCAGCTTAAAAGTTAAACTAAAACGTTAAAAAGACTAAACTGCTATTTGTTAATAATAATAATAAGTTAAGATCGCGTTTTGAATTTGTTTGCTGCCAAACAATAAAGAAAAAACGAGGGATGCTAACTGGTTCTGAACTGAACTTTTCGCATTAACTCGGAAAATACTCATTTAAATGAATTGCTAATTCGTTGGAGTGCAGGTGCTACTGCATGTATCATTATCACATACGAAATCATTTAATTTGATTGCTTAATAGTATTACCATTTAAAAACATAAGTTCAACAGAAGTAAATGATCTAATAACACACAAACGATTCTCTTACTTAGTATTTCGTTTCGATATATTTCTCTTTCATTGGTAAGTTGGCAGCGCGTTTTGCAATTTTTTGGCATATTCGTGACAAGTAACGGGTACGTGTATGTCACCCAAAGCGATGCTCAACAAGCACAACAGATTTAAATGGCAACGTTAAGCAATCTGAAAGAAATTCCTCCGGTGTCGTCGCCAACGAGTGTGGGACACTGCTACAACTATATACCTGAATTGGACAAATATCCAACAATTAATCTACGCAGCGAGCTTACCAATCCATCGGTTAACCGCTTCACAATTGGTCAAAGCTTCATACCGGTCGAAACCGAAAGCGTGCCCAAGCGCATTTCGCGCACCTTTTTCGATGGCGGCTTCTGGGAGTCGTTAGCGGAGGCGCGCAGTGGGAAGACGCGCGAACAGGCGCCGCTAATAAGTAAAACGGCCGATCAAATAGCACACATGCTAGATGTATACAGCAGTCTCAAGCTAAAGGTATTTCCACACACACAGCAACTGAGCGCTGAGCGAGTCGCGCAATATGCAGAGACGAGGTTCGATATATTATTATTCTATTTCGTGTGTGTATTAATTGGTAAGCATTTTCAGAGACTGGATAAGCAGCTCTGTGCGCTACATTGCTTGGCACGATCATCTCTTCAAGCTGGCCGTAGCCGGCGTGGATGACGTCGTTCGCGTCTATGGCAGAATAACGGATAATAATGCCGGCATGGGCCCTATCCTGAAGAGTCCAACACAAAGTCAGATCACATGCATGGCCTGGCGACCGCTGTGCGCCTTTGAGCTGGTCGTTGGCGGTAGCCAGGGCTTGTGCTTTTGGATAATTGACAACAATCTACACCTGGGTCGCACCATCAATCCCAGCTTCACATTGAAACAGTGCGTCAATCGTCGTCAAGCATTTGCCCTCTATCTTGCTTAGCTAACTTTGTATTGTATTTACAGTCCTACTAATCTGCCCATCAGCTCGCTGTCGTGGAACAAGGATGGCACATTGCTGGCCAGCTCGTCCATTGGCGATCGTGCCATACTCATTTGGCATCCGGATAGCAAGAGGATGAAGCCACTGAAGCGTTTCGGTCCGCCTGGCTCGTTGCTCAGCTGGTCACCAGGCAACGAGTGGATCTTTGCGGCTACTGTAGATCGCGTGTTTCGCGTATGGAAATGCAACGAGAAGTGGACTTCGGATCGCTGGGTATGCAACGACGGCAACGTTCAGGCAACTTGCTGGTCACCCTGCGGTCGCTTTTTGCTATTTGCGAACACTGCAGATCATGTTTTATATAGGCTTCAGTTTGTGCAACTGGTTCTTATGAAATGTAAGTCGCCTAGATTCCATTCCAGATGCACAAAACTTCAAACTTATGGGTACGCAAAGCAGCGTGCTTGCCGAGAACTTTGTGGCAGCACGCGCTATACAGTTTACCCGAGAGTAAAGCTAAAACTTGTTAGGTTGGCATGCAACAGGTAGGCGACTGCGTAAGCTTTCAGATCGTCTGTATAATGCTGCCCACAATCTTAATACTAAGTCAATTGTTGATTGAAATTGAATTTGGTTCTTATTCGAAATTTGGTATCTCCACAGCGAAAGGGGACGACAAGGATGTGCTGCCCATTGCCGATTTGAATGCCTGCAGCCTGGATAGCAGCAGTCACACACTCATTGGCGGCACTGCGCAGCAGTTGTCATGGGATCCTCTTGGGAGATATGTCGTGATCACGTTCAAGTCAACCAATTCCATCGCCATCTTTCGCACCTACATTCAGAAATATGACGTGCAAATATCGGGTGGCTACTATTTAAATGGCCAGTCGCCCTCGGAGTATCCCAGCTTCATTTGCTTCCAACCATTGAACAAGGATAACGATCGCTCGGTGCTAACCATTGGCTGGTCAAGTGGTCGCGTACAGTTCTATGCCTTAGATTGATCGACTCATATCAAATAGCTTTTGTTTATTTTTATATATTTGGTTTTAATAAGCGTTAATAAAGGTACACAAATAACATTGTTGGAATTAAAATAACAGTCCGCTGACAAAGTAGCATTTGATCTTGTGCTAGAGTTTGACTTAGATCCTAATAGTCTTTGTTAGTGGAAAGTACAAGTAATTGACAGAAGCTCGAGCTGAAATTAATGAATAGTAGAGTAATAAATCTAGTCGGTGTTTGCAAACCGGTCAACAGCATGTAATGCGACTGTGGTTCTGATCACGCACAAGACCAAATTTGTCGCGTTTTTAAATATATATATATAAGTACATATATGCCTTAAAAGCATACACGATCAACAGAACAATTAAGTTAAATGGTTATCAAACATAATAAGGATACAAGAAGGCGTACGCGGGATCACATCTCGAACAAATACTAAATACTACTGGTATATATGCGTGGTGTGGTGGTATGGGTGTTTATACTTAGTAAATATCAGAGCTGCGTTAATATTGGTCCCATTTGCTGCAGGACCCTTTTGTTTTTAGATATCGCCAAAGAAATAGCCTAGCGCTTGGGCAGCCCGCACCCGCACCGTTACCTGCTCATCCTTGAGCAACACCGCAATCTTTCCGGCCACTGATTCGGTCTGTGCATTCCGCTCGCTGAGGAAATTATGCAATATGCCTACGAGTACAAATGTGGTTAATAGATTGTGGTTAATTGTTACCAGCTAGCTGATAAACACCCACCGATGACAACGGCTGCGCTCCCGCGCACTTCTGGCCACTGGCTGCGCATCTTGGGCATGCACGAATCTATAAAGTCCTGGATGTGCTCCGTAAGTTCCAGTGCCTGTGCAATGATGAAACATTAGCATTAGCAGCATTGCTATTACTATTTTTAACTTACGATCACTTTGACAAAATCGACAACAAAGCTGTTGTAGTTGAGCTGGTCAGTATCAGTGAGCAGCTGCTGCTGGGCAGTCTCATTGACGCGCACCGCACGCAACAGGCGGCAGACGCGGCGCAAGGTGCCCTTGCAAGCGCTCACAATGGACGGCTCACTCTCGCTCAGATGCAGGATCAGTGGGAAGAGATTGGCAAGCAGCTGCTCGCGCAATGCCTCCATTGAAGAGGTGGGCGAACTGCTGCCATCGTCATGCTTCGATTCGCACAAGTCTCCAAACAGAATAATTGCCACCTCACGCATCTCCATCGAATAGCTGCCAAAGAAGGGCCGAATGCGTATGGCCAGCGACACATGGAAGGGCTCAACCCGATCACTGGGCAGCGCCTGCAGTATGCGGGACAGACCGCGCATGCTCTCTAGCGGTATATTTATGAGGCCATCGCCAACGGTGTCGTCCACGCCCTTGAGTAATGCTTGAATCGCCATTTCTGAGTAGCGCGGTGCCTCGTGCTCGCCCAGCTGGCCCACATAGCCCATGCCCTGCAGGCTAAGTCCACGCACTACAGCATTTGGATCGCTGAGAGCGCCGCCCAGATTCAGCATGACGCAGCTGACCAGCTCGCCGCATGGCTTAAGCGGCACCAGTCGTGAGAACAGGCCAACTGCTGCAACTCGCTGGCCATCATGAGGCGAGGCCACATATTTACCTAAAGCATTAACCAGCTGGCGCATGCCGGGGCTGGTCAGCTGCAGTTGATTCGCCAATCCAATGGCCATGGGAGTCAACAGCTCAATATAACTGTGCCAGTCAGTGCTGGCTGCGAGCTGAGTATTCACTGTCAGCACAGTGGCAATTTGCTCCATCTCTAGATTGTTGAGGAATGCTTGGAACGTTTCGAGTGCTATTTGGCAGGGATTCAGTTTGATTAGGTCCTTGTTGGGCACAAAGCCAAACTTACTGGACGATTTGTTCGGTTGGCTGGGACTTGCTGGCGGTGCCATTGGCAATGGCGGGGCAAGATTCGTATAGCTGGACAATGAAGTCAACAGCATGCTGAACATATCCGCAAATCGCGCTTCCAATTGCTGCACAATCAAAATTTCATATTAATATGAATGGACAACTTTTGAATGCTTCTACGTACGTCGTGTATGTCCTTGCAGGGCATCATCTCATGCATGGCACAGAATATAGCGAACGGCTGCACGCTGGCCAATCTCTGGCGATCGCTCGATATGTTGCTTACATCCTGCTCGCATAAGCTGGCGCCGCTTAGCAACTGCAGAAAGTTGTCCAGCATCAGACCGGTGAGCTCTGTATCATTGCACACCAGGTGCCAATACTCAACTAGATGCTCATCATACGGTAGCGGCTGCTGCAGCATCTCTGCGCACACAAGCTTCGGATGGTGCTTGGTCAACGCAACCAGGGCCTTCAGCACGCCCGACTTGGCGCGCGGCACATCGCACAGCTGCAGGGCCAAAAGACTGCCCTTCACCAGATCGGGTATCGCATGGAATAGCTCCGAGCCCTTCTGCTGTATGAAAAACTTTAGAACAACGCTCGCGCCAATTGTGGAGCTTTGTTCCGGATCTCGTAGCGACTGCAACAAAGTTTTACTGCAAAAAAAGGTAGAAATTTATTTTGTTTGTGTTCAATATTAGTTTGTAACGATCGTCAATTCAGCTAAGCTGGCTAAGGACAATAAACATGAGGATGAAACCGACGAGACCTAGCAAGAGGCATACTTTGTGAGAGGCACAAATTGGGAATTGCGTTAGTTTGAAAGAGATAGCGATATATAGATGTTGCGTTTCTTTTTCGAGAATTCAAGATGGCTCTGTAAAAATGTAAATAACAGGGAGAAGGAAGCGTGAAAGACTCCGTATATATATATATATATATATATATATATATATATATATATATATATATATATATATATATATATATATATATATATATATATATATATTCTGGATCAGGACGATGAGCTAAGCTTATCTATAACTAAGAACCCTCGTAGAGAGTAGACATTTGAAATGTATGTATATTGTTGTATGGTATATGGAAGCAGAGTTTATAACTCATATTGACATCTTATCCTGTTTTCTTATTATTGATAATAATACGTTTTTTAAGCGTGTTGCAGCGATGAATACTTGGATATTGGATTCCTTCAAACTCCTAACAAATTAAATACAATCTATTTTAAGTAGAGACTTGGTGAGAAGACACGTATAGTTGTTACGCCCTGATCGTTTCATTAAGAAAGTTCACCGAGAACAAAAGTCATTCAACAATTGAGTTTCGTTTTATAGCTCATGACGCAGCTGCTCGTAAAGTGCACAATAAGCAAACCACGTAAAAGTGTGTTTATGAATTGTTTGCTATCCATGTATGGATGTAAAAAAGAAGCGTAGAATCATTGGAATATCAGCTCTGGAAAGAGTTCATGTAACACCTAGCGAGGCACTGCCGAGTATATTACTAGCTTTTATATTCTCTTTTTATATCTTATAGGAGTATTGGAATTAATCTTACCCTGATTTAATCTAAACAAGTAAGAGTGCTCTAGTCGGGACTGCTCGACTAAAAGATCGCTTGAACCCTGTGAAGAATTGCTAATATTCTCCGTTACTTTTATATGTATGTAGCAAGCAACACATACACACACAAACGCACGCCCAAGCACATAGTCTCCTAACTGTGAATTTTGACTCAGCAACTCAGCAGTGAGCTCAGTCTGCAAGGCGCCGGTAATATGATATATTAAATGTTTAATACCTTTCTTTCTAGACGAACGATTTTGATCAAACTTGTGGGCGTGATCATATCATTTATACGTGTGTAGTCTCTAGTACTTGAAATACATGTTTTACAAATTTGGGGTGAAATGGGCGTGGTATCCAAAATTTAACAAAATCCGAAATTGTGTAACGCTAACTGCAAAATTTGAAGACTCTAGCTATAAAGATGAATTAGATAGAATTTTATAACTAAATAAAGACATCGGGTTTTAATCGATAACATTAAAACTATTACGCTTATCAATTATTTGAAACAAACTCGACCCTTTCGTGCTATACACAAACCACAAAAAATTTGAAGTCTCTAGCTCTTATATGTATGTTCTGAGATCGACGCGTTCCAACATACGGACAGGGATAAGTCGACTCGGCTTCTCTCCCTGATCAAGAATATATGTATATACTTTATGGGGTCTGCCAAGCCTCCTGCTGCCTGTTACATACATTTTCACATTTTCAAAAATCCAACAATGATAAAAATGAGTTGAATATTTAACATATATCTCAATTAAGATACTCTGAAATTAAGGGTAGTTTTCTATTTACAATTCCAAACACGCAAACAACTGGACTTAAGACGCAGTTAAGATTCAGCACCAAGCAGAAAAGAACCTTATACTTCAGCTCCAAATGATCTAATATGATAATTTTCAAATGTTTTTAACGAGAACTGTGACAAACTACAGCTTTTGACCCTATCGATGAAAATCAAATGAATCAATAACGAAAATAATTAAGTATTATAGTAACATTGTCCCTCAGAGCGGGACTCAGTAGAGCTATGCTACGAGCAACATGTAGTAAGAGTCAAGAATGACTCTTTCTAGGGATACTGACCAGAATTGCAAATACTGGAAGCTCGAAATGCGTAGCGCTATAATCTTGGCAATGTCTCCTGCAAGATTATAGATTTGTTTGGGCTCGTCCGTGATTATGTGTTCCTTGATGGACTCAATCTCTTTCAGCCACTCGGCGCTACTGTCAATGCTCGCAATAGTCAGCGTCTCGTAGATGCAAGCGATCTCTAGTGTCTTTTGCAGTATGTCTACCGAAACCTGGCGTACAGTGCCATTCGAGTCGATACAACGCGGCACAATCTTGCCCAGCATTTGGCCTGTTTGGTTGAACTTCGAGGGCGCCTCGCAGCCGCCGATTTTCATGGACTTAATGTAGACCTCCAGTGTGTTATTTAGCACATGGCTGGCGCAAATGCGCACCTCAGAGTTCTTGTCACGCATCCAGCACTCCAGGA
This sequence comes from Drosophila repleta, assembly GCA_018903745.1. Classification (NCBI taxonomy): domain Eukaryota; kingdom Metazoa; phylum Arthropoda; class Insecta; order Diptera; family Drosophilidae; genus Drosophila; species Drosophila repleta. Next base: position 619,860 of record JAEIGN010000204.1, on the reverse strand, counting down.
TGCCAATGATTAGGTCAAGCGTTGAGGGCGATGCATCCAGTTCGACAATGGCACGCACCAGTGCGTTTAGCTGTGGCAGCGATTCGTTCAGATGTTTAGCGAGAAAGCTGTTGTGTTCATCCTCCTCCTGTGAGTCAAACTTCATTTTGAGCTGTCGAGCGCATCCGAAGAAGTTTTTGCAGGCTATTTCAAAGATAACGCTGCCGTCGACACACTCGGAGCTATCGCTGCCACCTGCCATGAGGAGTGGAAAACATTAGAATCGATATGATGCTCAAGCACTAAGCAATCACTCACCGATGCGGATGAAATCGGTTCCTAGCTTCAAGATGGTGGGCAGCAGGGGCAAATCCTGAAAGGGTGATTCAATAGGTATGCTGAAGACGGTTTCCATAATTTGTTTGCGATGCTTGAGAGGCGCTGGCAGCTGCTCTTTAGTAACAATAAGCTGGTTGCAAATGCTGAGCAGCGTTTGCAGTATGGCCGACATAATGGTCTGATCCTTGTGGCCGGCAAGCTGTATCATCAAAAAGTTGAGCATGGCGTCGTCCAGATGCTGCAGCGATTGTAACGGATCCGCCTCGTCCATGATGCGGCCAAAGGCTTTCACCACCAGCAGATTGCTCTTGTAGTTCTCTAACTCCTTGTGCGTATCCTTAATGAAGTGCAAATTACTAAAGAAACCTGTCGAATGCTTTCGGCCGCCCATCAGCGCCAGTTCAGACAGTTTCTTGATTACATGCGCCAAATGCTGGCGTGCTATATAGCCGAGGGCACGAGCACAGGGTTCAATGCGTTGCTCGTATTCTGCGTGTTTGACATGCTTGTCGAGCCGCTCCTGTCGCGCCGTCGTCACAATCAGATCGATCTTTGTATGAATGCAGGCGACATCTGTCACCTGGCAGAGTGTGAGCGCCACCGACTGCAACAGCATGCCGCGCTCGGCGCTCAGATCGGGCAGCTGCCACTCTGAGTGCGGCAGTTGCATGGGATACAAATACATTTGATCGGCTAGCTTGACAGCAAGGCGTTGGGGGAAATGCTCATCGCGTGCCGCTTGGAACTCGTTCGTCTCAATTACAAAGTCCTGCAGCTGCTGCAGATACGCCTGCGGCTTGTTAATGTGCAACAGCATATCGGACAAGCGACGTTCCCAGAGCTCCTCCAGAGATGGATTTAACTGCGGATGATAATACTTAAGAAAGCTCAATATATTCGAGGCTCGCTTGATGCACTGCTGATTGCCCAGCAGCGCTAGACAGCGGGCATATATGCTGTCGGCACTGGGAACGATCACCTTGCCGCGCTTAACTGCCGCCCCGCGATCCTCGTTGCTCGCCGCCCCCTCAACGCCAGCTGTCACGGGCAACGATTGCTGATCCTCATCGCTGGCTATGTCATACTCAATGTGCGGCGATTTGGCAAACAAACTGGCCAAGCATTTGGCCAGATTTCCGCAAATATCTGTGTAGTCCAACAGGAGAAAGTAGTTGAGCAGCTCCCGCTTAAGTAGCTCGTCCAGGGTGCCCACTGTTGAGGCGAGCATAAAGAGAGCGTTTTCACAGCTGAGCACCAGAGTGGCATGCTCCTCCAAAGTGCCGTGCTCCTGGCTGACTTTGCTGTATTTGCAACTGTGGCGCACCACAAACCATACGAACTCCTTGTCCCGTATGAGTGACTTCTGTGCCAGAGCCACGATCGTCTTAAGCAGTGTAAGTTTCATTTTGACGCTGCGCTCAGCTAGTATCAGCTGCTTGAGGCACTCTATGAGTGCCTGGATCCGACTCTCAATGTGCACCGCACAGCTGTTGAGCAGGTGCGTCAATATGAGCAGCGACTTGATGCGCTCCCGCTCGCTGTTGTTACGCAAATGAATGAGCAGCGTGTCCATTATCTTAGCGGCATAGTTACCGGCCAGCAGATGGAAACAGCGCAAGACCTCGTAGTGGCCCTTGACCGTTTGTGGCTTCTCGTAGTCAGGATAGACGCAGACGAGGTCGAACAGGTGTGTGATGAGCGCATCAATCACGCCATCCAGCACCTGGGCGTGCATCGAGAGATTTGTTTTTAGCACAGAGCACAAGAACTGTGTGACAGCATTCCGATCGACGCTGCGCCGATAGAGTGTTAATATTTGAGGCACTAAACGCGGCGCCTGATCCAATATACGATCGCTAGGCAACAGCGGATACATGCTGGATAGCGCCTGCAGTATTTCCATGCACACCTTGGGCTCACGCGAATGGAGCCACTGGTTGAAGAGTACGTCGTAGGCAACGCTGATTTCCGTTGCGCAATTGGCGGCTGCCTTTGTTTCGCCAGTGTGCGTATTGGTGCCGTGCTCTAAAAGCGCTTCACTGAAGCGTCCGATTGCATAGGCGTAAGCGAGCTTCACATGATCTAGCTTAATGCCGCCCAAATGTGGCAAGGAGCCCGCTAGGATTGTCTTGATGTGCGGAACCACGCCCGCTGTATTGGCCATGGCCATCTGGCCAAGGCACTGCATCAGCATAAAGTGCGGCACGCTACCAGAGGAGACGCTGTGCGCCTGCAAAGCTTCGACGACCAGGTTGCAATCGTCGCCACGACCAATGCATACGAGTATATGCAACGAGGGATTCTGTATCAATGGCACATGCTGATCCACGCTGCGTGTAAGCTCCTCGATAGAGAGGGCGATCAGCTTTTCGTTGGCGGCCGTTGGCAGGGGTGTGTCTGCCCCAACAACTCGATGGACACAACTGCAACACATTAAAAGAGATTACTTAAGCAGCAGTAGCAGGATATGTCGGCATCCACTTACTCCAACAGCATGGCTACAGTTTGTTCGCTAAGCTTAGGGTTTTTGGCTCTATAATCAGTCAGGATGAGCGTGGCACGCACTGGATGCGTCTCCAGAATCTTCACAATCGCCTGCTGCATGGCTTGGCGAACGTGCTCATCCTTGTCTGTCAGCCCATCAAATATGCTGTACATCACGCCTGTGAAATGCAGCAACAACAAGAAACAATGCGTTAACGGGGGCGTTTCTGAATGAGATTGCAGCTTTAGCTCACATAAAAAAACGAATGCTGCCTTGATTAGCTAAGAAGGGCAACAAGCACGAGAGTTATAGTAAATATGTATATAAATATACATATGTATTCTGTATGCCCGTCAAGTTCAATCTGTTCAGCATAGTGACATTATTATCGATATGAACAGACTTCTATATATATGTTTGATTCCCATTTTATGTATGCCTCTTGCTTTTTGTATTTCATTTAATTCAAGTCGTAATGTATGCTAACTTCTCCTATGGAATGCTATTTTCTTTCGCCAGATAATGCTACATCATCAAAATCTAGATAATACCAGTAATGTAGGGGCTGGGTGTGGCCCAGAGAGAAAGCAGGCGACATGGAAACTGTTAGAGCCCCGGTTGGAATCCCGTTGGATGCTTATGTTTCATACAGAGGCCTTACCTGCCCAAAATGAGCTAAAGTAAATTAAGTGATAAATGCGCTTATAAGAGTCTTTGACAACAAAGCAGCAAATAATCTGATTACAAAAATATTAAAATAAAAACCAGTAAAATATATTGTCTTATTGCTTATTAAAGCAACGAAAACTAGAAGAGCGAGCACCACCACAACACTCCGAATCAAATCTCTTGTTATCTAAGTTAAATCTCAAGTCTTTGTTCTGAGTATTTAAATGTTTTTAAGGTAAAAGACCACTAAATTAAATTGATGAGATTCAAATTATAAAGTGTAAAAAACTCAAATATCCTAGGCGTTGGAAACGAGAGCGTGCCACAGTGATGCTATTATAATTTTCGCCATTGGATATTCTCATCGTTCATCGTTGTATAGGTTCAACTAGATTTAGCTTAATTATACTATTCATTGATATATACAAATAATAATAATAAAAAAACACGATATTAAAATTATTGTCGCTAGCTTCGCATAGATAATTGCTATCAGGTGGTTTAAATCAATATCGGACACTTTTTTTATGAATTTAAAAATTAAAGTATGCATTGGTAAATGTACGAGTATGTGTATGTAAGAGCTTAGGATCTGGTCTAATCTGTCTGTGGAGGAGATTTCATCAATAAAAGCATTAACATTAACATTAACATTGACTGCCAGACAGATGAGTGAGCTTCTTTTGATGAGGCTCAAGATCAAAGTCGACTCGCAGCTCTAAATGGGACTCTCATAAACATAGCTCAATCAACAGGTCACACGTACACGCGTATATAGGTATACATATGTATGCAGATATATATGAACGATTGTGCGCTTGTTGTGTGGACGTACGTGTACGTATTCCTTGCTAGGATACGAGAGCAGCTAATGCGTAGTTTTATTTATAGACTTGGCCTGTGGGCAGTGGGCAGGAGGCGAAACCCATTCTGTCTGCTTTGTTCTCGAGCTATGCTGATAAAAGTAACCCCAGACAAAGTGGCAGTTAGTTAAATATATATATATATATATATATATATGTGTGTGTGTGTATAAGTTTACATGTTGGCTAGTGTGTCATGCATTTGAAAATAAATACTCACACATACATTCGTTTGTATGTATGTATATAGGTAATTATAAAACTATCTACATATGTATATAATTATATACATGGATATAAGTGCAACTGGCATATACCTTCCAGAACTGTGGGCTTTTCGGTATTTGACGTTGCAGTCGCAGCTCCAGCTGCAGCGGATGATGCACCAGCTGGACTACGCTGGCGTTTGTCCATCTTCTTAGTGGAGTTGCGAGTTCTCTTCCACTTCTCCAGTTTGGCAAATGTGGTTTTCCAATGGGTTTCGTTTGTTCAAATTGAATTTCACAATGCTCTCTGCTACAGACGCTCAGCCTCAGCAGTGAGCTGCAACAAGTTGGTTTTTTTCTGCCTTAGTTTAATTGGGAACTTTGATTTGCAATTTAAGGCTTCCCTTGAGTTTTCAGCGGAGCAGTTTGATAGCTAGTCGCCACAGCCAAAACAAAATAAGAATAACAACAAACAGACGCCCTCGCTTGCACTGGGTAATTGCCGTTGCCGAAACTATGAAAATCGAGTGTTCGGTGCAAATGACGTTCTGATAAATACAATTTGTAGTTGCTGGCGGTCGTCGTCCAACCGCGCAGCAAAGCGCAGGCGAGTGGTGTGGCGTGTTCGACTGTGTGAATGGTTGGAGAAGCTATTGTGTGACGTTGGCATGAATCAGACTGTGGACGCAACGTCTGCACGCGCGATTGAGTTCGACACAAGTTATTAAAAACTCTGAAAATATCATTTGTTTTGCTTTTTTATGCAATTATCTTGCTACGCGCGGTAGCACAAACGTCTAAGCAACTCTGTAATTTGTAACGATATCGGTATCGATTTGTAAAACAAACAAAAGACCTCAAATTGCTAATTTTACAAGATCAGTCGATAATTCACCTATCGTTACGCTGAACTTTAATGAAGAATTGTTAGTTGAGATTTATAACGGAAAATCTATTATCAAAATTTATAGTTGGCTATAAAATGTTGAATTTCAAGTTAACTCATTCTTTAAATAACAGTAAAAAATACAAGAGTGGGTTTAAAAAACAATTGCCGTTAATCTTTTTAATCACAATAACACATTAATTCACAAGTAAAACGTATTTGTCTTGCTGCAACGGCAAGTATATCGATAGTTTTCGATAGCAGAAACAAATTAGAAAAATATCAAACTATCACAACGTAACACATTACTTTCGATAATTAATCTAGACCTCGGAACGAAACGTAAAAATTTCAGAATTTTATATTTTGTTGCATAAACCTGAATTAAATTATTTCTTATAGTGCCGCACAATGCGTTTGCTTAAGGTAGGCAGTCGTATGACAGCATTGCGGGCGCGCTTGGATGAGAAATTTACGCTACCGGCCCGCTTCAAGGGCACTGTCGTCGAGAAGTGGGCGAACTACTGGAAAGGACTGTTGCGTGACTACACCGAAGTTGGCCTTGGTGTTATCAAGGAGTCATATTCCAAGCCCAAGAAGTCGCTCGCCTACGGTACAGGCATTGTCGCTCTATACCAGATGGCCACGCACAATCCAGACAACCTCGCCTTCCTGACGTTGCTGCGCAAATATACAAACCGCATGATAACCCTGCCACCGGCCCAACAGAATCCAGAGTCAGCTGAATACCTGATTATGCTGGAGCGTGCCATCAATCAGAAGAAGCTGCGTCTACTATCGCTTGGCTTCTTCACGCTGATGTGGGTGGACCTGTACGACGAGGACGACTGCACATACCCGGCTATCTGTGAATATACGACAGTGGGCTATATAAATTTCTACGAACGCATCATCGACGTGGGCTTCTGGAATCAGTTTTGGCGCCTCAAGTGGAAGATGCGCAACTACGATATCAATTATCTGTGATGCCGTTCTCCCTGAATGTTCCACTGAGTGATCGCATCTGTTACCTCTGCTTAGTTATGTTTAATATCATCAAATGTACATCTTTTAAAGAACAACAAAGCCAAATAGTACAAAATAGCATTTATAATGTGAACACTTGTGCCATTTTACGAGGCGGTTGCCGGATCTGGGTTCGGTTTCTTTGACTTAAAGTGCGCCTCCAGCAGCGCGTGGCAGTCCTGCAGCTTGGCCAGGTTTGTGATCTTGCCCTGGTAATTGTTCTCCTTGCCGTTGCCCTTGCCCTCGAGCAGCTCCATAAATTGCGGCCCGAACTGCTCCACCAAAGATGTAGGCCCGCGTAGGACCATATGCCCCTTGGCACCGCTGCCACTGGCCACACCCTCAGAGACGGTAAGGAAATAGAAAATTTCCTCTGGGGCGTTGCGCAAAAACGTGTTGATAAAGTCCACTTCGATTCCGTCGCGTCGATGCAGCGCAAAGTATTTGGGCCGAGCGGCTTTGGGTAGATTCTCAAGGCGCTCAGCTTCTAAATTGGCGAAATCCTTGAGCAGCTGTTGAAATGATTTTCGTGTGGATTTTACATTTTGATTCAGCTTTTGCACCAGCTCCAGATGCTGCTGCGGTCCACCCCTGAAACACTTCGATTAATTAACAAGAATTTATCTCGGAATGATGCTTATTACTTAAGGGCCGCTGTGAGCTGCTGCTCGCGTGCGAAAACTTCACCAAGCTTCCTCAATGCACGTTCGCCGACAACGAAATAAACCAAAACATTTGTCCTGACTTTCTCGGCGTAGAGCAGCTTGATGCACTGCAGCTGTGACAGATCGGTGACGTGTGTGCCGCAGCACATGTTCGACTCGATGCCCTCGATGCGAACAACTCGTGCGAGTCCTTCATGATCCTTGGGTAGTCCTCGAGGACTGCGTGCATCTTGGAAATCTTGCGCCACTTCCGGGTCCATAAGCTGCACGCTGATAGGACGACCCTCGCGTATAAGATCATTGGCTTGTCGCTCAATCAAGTCGAGGGACTCTCGGCTGATCAAATGTGGCGTGCCCAGCTGTATGTGAGAAACGCTGCTGCCGAGCGACCAGGACGTGGTGTCATACTTGAACTCCCTATCAAATAGAGCGGTAATCAGATGCTGACCGGAATGTTGTTGCATGTGGTCCAGACGTCGGGTCCAGTCCAAGTGCTGCTGCACTTCGGCACCCTCCTCAAAGCTGGTCGACGACTCCACAAAGTGAACTGCAGTGCTTCCCTTACGCAGGACACTGCGAACAGGCTGCCCATTGATGGTGCCGTAGTCGCAAGGTTGGCCTCCGCCCTCTGGAAATAAAATGGTATCCTCGCAGACCACATTAAAGCCGCGCAGCTTTCGTGGCTCTGTGCTGTTCCTATCATCGCCGGTCCATTCTAAGGTGGCGTAGTCACAGGAGACGACGGTCGTCCTAAACTGTAAGGAATTAAGGTGATAATACCTTTGCTTGCTGGCTTTACAGGGATTTTCGCTACTTACCTGTTTTAGAAAGCTGTCTTCTTGGCACTTGAAGACCATGTTGCTAGCAGCAGTTTGCTTGGGTTAATTATGAAATCTTTTGGCAACTGGTGCAATTTACAGTGCCTGTAAGCGGCGCCAACAATAAAATATCGTAACGTGTGATTTACTTTGCGCAGTGTTAATTCGATATTTTACGTTACGCATTACTGTAGTGATATTTGTTGATTTACTTTTCTGACGTTATTGAACATGTGTTTTGTTTATAATTGTCACAGCTGTGTTGGAATTTGACGCATCACGTAACCGTTACATATGACAAAGCACATGCCACGCCGCTATTTTTATTGGCGACTCACAATTGATTTAATTAATAATGCCTATTTGCGGCGGCAGCCACAAAAACAAATGTGGGCACGAATCGTATAGCGTCTACGATTGCGTTACGTTTCGATTATTATTTCTAACGTAACGTTTACATTGATTAGCTGTTAAACATGTGTTTTTTTTCTTCGATGTCATGTAACGGTTGTTGCTATTTTTGAATTTGACAATTCAAGTAATCGTTGCACATGTGTAAAATCATACGCTAATCAGCTGTGCTTCGGAGTGGTGGCTGTGGCCTAATTTGTTGCTGGCCATTTCTCTGTTTTGGCCTTTTCTATTTACACAAAGCATTCCCCATTCAGAGCGAACGCAGAACGACCTCCACTGCTGCCATCTCGCTCTGACTGACGCTGGCTGCCATCAGGTATCCTGGTTGTGCACTGCGCGCGCGCTTAATTGAGCAGCAGAACTCAGTGAGTGCGACTCCTGGTGTTCATCCCGTTTGCTCAACAGTTTCTTGCCATCGTCCTGCAGTTCCAGCAGTGCGGCGCGCGTCCTTGCGTCCCGTTATTAGGTCTTAAGTTGATTAGCTTGTATGAGCTATACGTACATATATACGTAGATAAATACGTACGTCTTAAGGATATAGTAATGTATCTGTATATATACATATATTTATGTGGCATATATTTACGTACGTAGTATGGCTCTTCATCGAGTCCAATGCCTGGACACTCACCTGCTTAGCAGCACGTGTAGACTATCTCAAAAAGAATCCTTTGCCCTATGCTCGACTCGCATTTTGTTATATAAGGGCAAACTAATTCGAGTGAACGTTCGAGCATATATGTATGTATATTCATATACATATGTACATATGTATAAAAGTGACATCCGAAAAATTGCACGCCGAACTAACAGTTTATGCAAATATAGTAAAATTCAGTGATTGCACGAGTTTATTGATAACATAAAATAAAAAATCGTTAAAGTATATACATATATAGTGAATCAGTCAAGGTTTCATTAATGAAAAATTAAGATTCAAGTGTCGCACTTAGATATATCTACATAATTAAGTAAATCCATTGTTCTGGCTACAATTGCTACAGTGCGCCTTATCAGCATGTTGGATTTAAACCCTTTCGTATAAATCTGTGTGTGGGTGTGTGTGTGTGTGTGTGTGTGTGTGTGTGTGTGTGTGTGTGTGTGTGTGTATAGTCAAACTTGCTTGATTGATTTATTATGGCATTCACTCTGCCAATTGTCAATTGTCCGTGGGTGTCCTGGCGGAGGTTCGGGCGGAAGGGATGTTTGTTGTCTCTATTATTTGTAATTAAACTGATTGATTGTTATGTCTGCATGATACGTTAACATTCCATTTAGTTATTTTACGTTCCTCTTCATTTGCCTGAGCAATTACATTTTGTTTAGCACTTTCTCTCTCTCTTTCTTTCTCTCGCTATAAAGAACAAAGGATATAGACACGAACTGCAATTAAGATGGCGTCTAGTGATAGTTTTACTTAGCGCACAAAAGTATGCAACGCGAATGCCGATCGAGCCGTTAGTCACTTGAAGAACGCACCACAGCAAGCAGTGCCTCAAGCAGTAATAGCCAGCACCCAGCAGCAAACAGTATTTCCATTAGCACCTGCACGAAAGCAAAAAGCACTTTTATCTTACATTAACAACGATTTTAATAAATAAAAAACAAAAACTACAAGAACACTTTTACCGTTTTACGCAACATCGACTATGGCGAATACAGCGCAATTGTTACGGCGCCAGAGCTCGCGCGACATTGTGCTCAAGACCCAAAGAAGCATTGATCAATTGGAACTGCGCGTGAGTTGGTTTTATAGTCTGATCCTCTTGTGCTTAAGTCTGTTTCTCTGCTCTTAGGAGCTCCGTGGCCGCCTGGTGCCCAAGGAGCATGGCGTCAGTCATCATCATCATACATCGCTGCATCACCATCATCAGCCCATGTACGGTGCGACGAATCAGGGCTTCATGTCCGATGCCTTTGATGAGTCATCCGAATTGGAGCAAGAGCCAACTTTCGGCTCCGATGCCAGCACTAGCAGGATTAAGGCCGAACTCTCCACTGGCGCAGATCAGCAGCAGCCGCAGCAACAGCAGCAGGACATCGTTGAGGGCGAAAAGGAGGGCGAGGAGCGTGAGAGCTGGGATAGCAAAATTATGTTCCTCCTAGCCACCATTGGGTAAGTTCAGTAATTACCTTAACACACTTTGACTTTGAAACACTTTTATGCTACATGGATAGAAGGCGGTCTGAGATTATCTTAGAGTCCCGCTGCCAATGGCGTGTCAGGCCCTGTTCAAGTGTTTGAAACATAAGAAGGAAACATGTCAGACTCTGTGCAGTCTTATACATATATTCTGTGTATATTATTCTATGTATATGTACAATTTGATACATACTGTTTTACTGTTAATGTTTTAGGAAGTATTAGCAGAGCCCAGTTTAGCGCAGAGCTTAGGGTATTCCCTAGTCGGGCAAACCCAAGTCTTGCATATATAAAAATCCCATTATCTTCTTCTCTTCTTTTGCAGCTACGCAGTTGGCCTGGGCAACGTTTGGCGCTTTCCGTATCTGGCGCAGAAGAATGGCGGCGGTGCCTTTCTGGTGCCCTACTTCATAATGCTGTGCGTGCAGGGTATACCGATTTTCTATTTGGAACTGGCCATTGGTCAGCGACTGCGCAAGGGTGCGATCGGCGTGTGGAGCCAGGTGTCACCATATCTTGGCGGGATCGGCATCTCGTCGGCGGTGGTCAGCTTCATTGTGGCCCTCTACTACAACACGATAATTGCATGGTGCCTGATCTATTTGCTGCACAGCTTTGAGTCGCCGTTGCCATGGGCCGACTGTCCGACTCGGCTCTATAAAAACTATACCTACGATCATGAGCCGGAGTGTGTGGCCTCGTCGCCGACCCAGTTCTATTGGTATCGCACCACGTTGCAGTGCTCGGAGAGCGTCGATATGCCGGAGAACTTCAACTACCACATGGCCATAGCGCTGATTGTGTCCTGGTTCTTGGTCTACATTTGCATGGTGCAGGGCATCACATCGTCGGGCAAAATCGTCTACATGACAGCCATCTTTCCGTATGTGGTGCTCATCATCTTCTTCTTCCGCGGCATAACACTCAAAGGGGCGGCCGATGGCGTGGCTCATCTGTTCACGCCACGCTGGGAGACGCTGCTTGATCCGGTTGTGTGGTTGGAGGCTGGCACCCAAATCTTCTTCTCGCTGGGGCTCGCCTTTGGCGGCCTGATCGCCTTCAGCTCCTATAATCCGGCTAACAACAATTGCTATAGGGATGCCATTCTGGTGTCGATGACCAACTGCGGCACCTCCATGTTTGCCGGCGTTGTTGTCTTCGCAGTGATTGGCTTCAAGGCAACGGCGACCTTCGACCGCTGCACAGAGGAACGAGCCGGCCTCGTGGCTCTGAACCGTACGCACAATCTGCCCGTTTGTGATCTACAACAGGAGCTGGCTAATGTAAGACATGCAGAAACCTCTTTGATCCCCGTTGAATGTTTCATTCCTTTTGGCAGAGCGCCTCTGGCACGGGACTGGCTTTCATCATATTTACGGAAGCGATCAATCAGTTTCCTGGCGCCCAGCTCTGGGCTGTTCTCTTCTTTCTAATGCTCTTCACCTTGGGCATCGACTCGCAGTTTGGCACGTTGGAGGGAGTGGTCACATCGCTGGTGGACATGAAACTCTTTCCCAATCTTCCCAAAGAATATATAGTTGGCGTATGTATCAAAACGACTCAGCTCTCAAGTCTTTGCTATATAGATTCTGCTCTCTTTCGTAGGCGCTGTGCCTCTCCTGCTGCTTGATCTCCATGTGCTTTGCCAACGGCGCCGGCAGCTATATCTTTCAGCTAATGGACAGCTTTGCTGGTAATTTCCCGTTGCTGATCATTGCACTGTTCGAGTGCCTCTCGATTAGCTACATTTATGGGGTTAGACGCTTCTCCGATGACATTGAGATGATGACTGGCTCCAGGCCGGGTTTCTATTGGATGTTTTGCTGGAAGTATCTGTCACCCTGTGCCATGGTCACCATCCTATTGGCCTCCTTCTACCAACTAGTGACCGAAGGCAGCAGCTATCCGGCCTGGATCGCGGCTACGGGTGCCACCGAGAAAATGGAATGGCCACACTGGTGCATTGTCATCGCTTTCATGCTGATCCTCTCATCCATACTGTGGATACCACTTGTCGCCATATTACGGTAAGTCGCCAGCGTCCAGCAGGAATACCTCCCCATGGGTATTTCTGTATTCAGTATCAATTTCTAGAGAAGTCTCACAATACTCTAGTATTAGCTAACAACACATATGCATCTAAATATCTCAATCAAGATGGGAAGTCTGTCCGTCCAGTTACATGCAGATGTTTCTCTGCTTGAGCTGCTGACCGCCCTTCTGTTTGAGCTCCTTGAAACGTTAATCGTTTGATCCTCTTAGGTATCTCAAATACGATGAGCACATCTAGGAAACTAGTAGAAGACTTAGGGCGTATTATAATATCCTTAATATGGAGTACATGTTAGATGCAATCAGAGTACATTTAAACAATGTATTTCCAATAATATTAAATGTATTATGACATGCACAGCATATGTACATAGGTAAGGAAATATAGATAGTTTTATGAAACTAGATAATTGTATTGTTCAAACATTGCGCGACTTATTCTCATCTTATATCTCAATTTAAATGAAAGAAATATTTAATTAGCTAATGTTATAAGTAGTTATATCTCGATCTGATCGTAAACCGTTACTAAATAAGTTTTTCAATTCAAGTCTGTGCGGCATTAAAGTGGTCGAGGACTCGGATCCCGCCTGGTTTCCTGAAGCAGAGCTCAAGGAGGTGCATGGCATTGTGCCACATGAGCCCACCGAGCTGGAGCGCAGTATCTTCTGCTTCAATATGGATGGAACGGAGGGCATGTGCTGTCCCAAGTACGGCTTGCCCGAGAAGTCGCTCGAGGAGGAGGAGGAGTAAGTGCAACAGCATCAGCTGCAATCCATGACAATAATAACAACTTATAAGTGAAACAGTTAACTGTAAATATGGACAATAAGCTATCCAAAAACATAAAAAAACAAAGCCGATGGAAGGCAGCGTCGGTATCTGCCATGTATGTATCTATATGTTTCCAAAGACTGCTCCAAAGACAACAGCAACAGTAATAGAAATAGCAAGACACTGCAAGAAATACAGGAACTCCAAGAAAACACAGATAGCAAAAAAGGTGAACTTAGCGCCTTCTGCGCGGTTTCAGCAACTTTAAAAAATGGAAAACTAAAGAAAGTCTATAATAATAATATTAATGAAAACAAATGAAAAAAATATTTAGAAAATGTTTTCGCATAATTCCATTCAGTAGGTTCAGTGTACTATAACTAAATATCTATGTGTATAAAGCAGTTATCATAGCAATCAATACGAATCAGAATACTATAATATAATTACATATATACCCTATAGCCAGAATATCGGTGTATATCGAGAACTACAAGAGCTGGAACTATGAAATCCGGTAGATTCATTTATTATCAAACGCATTTTTTATTTGGATTTTGTAATTTTGTAGAGGTATGTTTGAATGATACGATAAGATCAATTCGGATCATATATATATATATATATATATATATATATATATATATATATATATATATTAAGGTGTGTGACGTCTGGCTACATGGTATCTACAAGTCGTGCATTCTCGACTATAGCACATATTTGTTATCTTTCTGCCTCAATAGAGCTAAAAGTGGGACATACCTATACAATGCTAGAGCTTTGTTTTTTGGCATGACCCACAAACAGACAGACAGACATACATATATGTAAACACATTTCCGATTTCCATTTTTGAAGTTGATTCTTGAATTTGGTTGACTTCAAAGAGAAGAGACGAAAGGAAATGAAAGGCAACGTGAAAGTGATGCCAAGTTAATAAAAATAACAACGTTTGCTGACTATATCTAATATATAAATATATTACATTTTATTGTAATTGTAATGTGTCTAAAGCATTTAAAAATGTTTTAAGCTAAAAAAAAGCAAAAAAAAAAAAACAAAATCAATATCTAACGGTTTGTGAGATTTCTTTATGTTGGTGTGTTTTACCTAACTTATACAGTATATAGTATGTTATATTGAATGTATACGTATATGTTCATTGACTAAGCAATGATGCAACCTTACCATATCTCTTTTATTTATACACGATCTAGATACATGTGCATATATATAAATATCGAATAATGTAATACCAGAGGTTTGGGGCATCCAGCACTAACACTTGTTAAACATACAAACACACATGTCTATATCTTTATGTCAATATACATATATACATATATTTAGTTCTCTGTTGGATTCGCTCAGCTTTTTGTGTTGTTGCTGATGAAATGATATGAAATTATATTCCAATGACTAGAAAAATATTGTATTCCTGTTAGATGAGTATGCAATTTCGCTTCTTTGTTCTCTGAGTCAATGATACGAACTTAGCTCTTAAGTCGCCCGATCAAAAATATGAACATATCTATTGTTGAAGAATACATACATCTATTTCTTTATTCATATTACGAAAATTTAATGTTAAAGACGAAGCCTAAATGGTAGAGGACGGTGGGGGCTTGCGATCTCATGATATCAGCTAATATATAGTATATATTCAAATTATTTAATATAGTTAGCGCTCAACGTGATAGGCGACATCCGAGTATGCATATTAGGCATGTGTGCCACATATGTACACACACACACACACACACACACACACACACACACACACACACACACACACACACACATATATATATATATCGGGTCTTTACTCATAGATTATACCTACTCGATCCATGCCTAACCATAACAAACGAAACCGTTCAACTAGAGTACTACGAGGGTCTATAATTATACAAAATATTATTAGAGTTATATTTATAATGAAATATATCATCTCATGACTATAAAAGAAAAGTTCCACATACATATATGAAATATAAATATATATAAATATAAATATATTTATATATATATATATATATATATATATATATATATATATATATATATATATATATATTTCTATGATATTTAACAATATGTACCTATATACATATGTATTTATACATATGTACATATGTCCTTATGTGTGTTTGTTTATTTGAAATAGTTGTGCAATATTTACATCTACATAAATCCGAGCATCTATTTATGGTTGAGATAATATGTATATATATATATATATATATATATATATATATATATATAGATATATATATATATATATATATATATATATATATATATATATATAAGTATATATATAAGTGTTATCGATGTTGACAATAATTATGGACGAAGTTTTCAACCCATATACAACTATACCAATACCTAATACCAATACCAATATACTAAAATATACCTAGACATCCCAACCGCCATAATGCAAATCCAACCCACAATTTGCTTAAATAAAAAAGAAAACAAATCGAAGCGAAATTATAAGAAGTATTTATCGAAAGTGTTTATTGTTATAAATATTGTAATTTGTTCTATTGTAAAGAAAATGAAAAAAAAAAAATTGAAAGAATAATATGGAATATGATATGATAATATATATATCCTCTAACTCTTGAAGAACATTTGATTATCATTGCGATTGCTTATGATGAACAATAACAACAATAATAACATTAACAATAACAATAATTTACCTTATGACAATAAAGCAATTGTGTAAAAAGCTGAAGCTGGATTTCTCATTTTCTACTCAAATTAGACTTTGTTTAAAACCTGATATCTCTCATGTGTACATAAATAAGCTACAAAATTTAACTTGTTGAAAGAAGTATTTTAAGTTTATGATGTGATGCCACTGGAATATATGTATTGCTGCTCGTGTGAGCTTCTTGTTTGATTGAGTTTTATGATTATATATAAACTATGGCCTTAGACCGACAATCAGATCAGAGTGACGATCTCGGAAGTGTGATGTACACGCATCACACTTCCGAGATACACGTCCTTTTTCCATTTTCTGTGGCGGAATTTGCGTACAGAGTATATCGCACACACGTGTGGGGCATGTGGCCTGAGTGGTACGAGTTTTGTTTAGCTGAAATTTCGATGTTATTCCGTAAACTTGTATGCCGTCTCTCCAATGAGGGCCAGTATAATTTAACACATAAGTATTTTGTTGCTTATTGTTTATTGTTGTCTGTCCGTCCGTCTGTCCGTATGTATGAACGCGTCGATCTCAGAACCTATAAGAGCTAGAGACTTGAAACTTTTTATGTAGGTCCGTGAATAGCACGAAAAGATCAAGTTTGTTAAAAAAATGTTAGTTATAAAATTATATCTCCCACGTCTTTATAGCTAGAGTCTCCAAATTTTATTTTTTTAAGTTTTATATTTATTATATGTAATTTTGATTTTTTGTTAAATTTTGGATACCGGCTCCAAATTTCCTCAAATATTTAAATTGAGGTTAGTTGCACTCAAAGCCAGTAAATGAATGGGTTTACATTTTTAAAAATTGGAAAAAATTTAATAAAATATGATGAACATAAGCTGAAAATTTCATTCAAATGCATTAATTCGCGCAGAAGTTATTAAACAAAACATTTGGCCAATCGGCCAAACACGTGACCAGCAACGCAAAGCAAATTGTTTTCTTATACAGGTGCACACATACACACATTCACATTGAGCTGCGTGCATCTAGCAAATTCTAAGAACTGCAAGTTTTAGTGTACATATTTCCAGTAGATGGCGCTATGATTTGCTAATTATCAGCTGTTCAACACCACAGATGACGCTATTGGCTAAACAATTGAAAATGAATTGAATTCAGTTTTCTGTGCGTTTATACGAAATGCTAATTATGCAGTATTTTTAAAAACGCAGATAGCGCGGGGTTTAGGGTATCTCCTAGTCGGGACCCCCGACTAGAGTTTTCTTTCTTGTTATACCCTGAACCCATTGAAAATGGGAAATCAGGGTATAATGGTTTTGTGTATGTTTTTTTTTATACCCTGAGATCCCATAAAGTATATATATTCTTGATCAGGATGACAAGCCGAGTTGATATAGCCATGTCCGTCTGTCTGTCTGTCCGTCTCTCCGTCTGTCCGTCCGTCCGTCTGTCTGTCTGTCCGTATGTATGATCGCGTCGATCTCAGAACTTACAAATAGAAAAATTTTTTGTAGGTCCCTGTATAGGGCGCGCATATCGAGTTTGTTTCAGAAATTCGATAACTGTTATCGTTATATTGTTATCGATTAAAAATGAAAATCTAAATTCACCTATAAAATTCTATCCAATTCATCTTTCTAGCTAGAGTCTTCAAATTTTGCATATAGTGTTATGTAAGCCTTACGTAATGTGCTTTGGCACATACATACATATGGATAACATGATTACGCCCAACAAGTTTGATCAAAATCGTTGCTCTAGAAAAAAATTTAACTTCCCATAACTTTTGGCATGCAAACAGCAGGCAAAGAACAGCTGACGCTCCGACTTGCGCCTGTGTATGTGTGTGTATGTTTTGCTTGTAATGAACGTACATATGCATGTGTATATAAAAGAAATTAAGAATGCTTGGAATAGCGGTTCTTCGTAGGATTCAGGGTATACCCTAGTCGAGCGGTCTCGACTAGAGTTTTCTTACTTGTTTTTAATTATTTTTGTGACCTCCACGGTAAGCCACCATTTAATTGAAGGACCGAGATATTTGTTGATGTAGACTTGGGGTATGACTATGCCGTGTAGAAAACACCCCTGATTTTTGTCTCTTCGTAATATCTATGTAGCGATAGCACATTTGCTTCATTGACAATTTGTGCTCTACGTTTTTGTGCCATTACCTTCAAATTCCAGGAGAAGTGTTCAAGGCGTAGGATGAGGCAAGTTTGATTTGTATACCCTGAACCCATTGAAAATGGGAAATCAGGGTATAATGTTTTTGTTGAAATGTATGTAACAGGCAGAAGGAGGCGTGGCAGACCCCATAAAGTATATATATTCTTGATCAGGAAGACAAGCCGAGTCGACTTAGCCCTGTCTGTATGTTTTAACGCGTCGATCTCATATAACATATAAGAGATGGAGACTTGGAGACCAATTTTTTGGAGGTTCGTGCATATCACGAAAAGATCGAGTTTGTTTTAAATAATCGATAACTGTCATAGTTTTAATGTTATCGATTAAAACCCGATATCTTGATTAGTTATAAAATTCTATCTAATTCATCTTTATAGCTAGAGTATTCAGTGTTATTTAAGTCTTGTGCAATTTCGGATTTTGTTAAATTTTGGATGCCACGCTCCCTTCGCCTCAAATTGCTAAAACACGTATTTCAGGTACAAGGGACTTTTGCTTTGGCACGTAAATACATATTAATAACATGATCACGCCCAACAAGTTTGACCAAAATCGTTCATCTAGAAAACAAGTTATTAAACATTTAAAATCTCATGTTATCGGCGCCTTGCAGACTGAACTCAGTTGTGTGTATGTGTTGCTTACAACATACATATAAAAGTAACGGAGAATGTTAGCGGCTCTTAGGAATCGCAGTTCTTCGCAGGGTTCAGGGGAACTTTTAGTCGAGCAGTCTCGACTAGAGCACTCTTACTTGTTTATTTGTATCTATCGCGAGATAATGAGTTGCCAAGCACTTTGCCAGGCAGGTCAGTAGCCGCAGGCACAGCTGCAACTTATTCTACGCATTCCTAACGGTTGGCACAACTGTGATTTTTTCTTAACTCGTTGTCCATCCAACAGGCGGGCGCAGCATCGGAGCGCAACAGGCGGAAACAGTTGCCACCAACTGAGCAGAGTTGGGAAACGAGAGCCAGGTAACCAGGTAGCAGCAAGCTGGGCAAGCGAGCAAGCACTCAATAGGTTCTAAGCCAAGCTCAGTGTCCGTCAGCGTCTTGGGCATCAAATTAGCGGAAAATTATAGCTGTTCGTTGTTGTTGTATTGTTGCTGTTGGTGTTGGTGTTGCAGTTGCCGTTTCGCTAACGCTGCTCATGCGCATTGGAATAACTTTGTATAGCCTGAACCCACTGAAAATGGGAAATCAGGGTATAATGTTTTTGTTGAAATGTATGTAACAGGCAGAAGGAGGCGTGGCAGACCCCATAAGTATAAGACCCCATAAAGTATACATATTCTTGGTCAGGGAGACAAGCCGAGTCTATTTAGCCCTGTCCGTCTGTCTGTCCGTATGTATTGACGCGTCGATTTTAGAACCTACAATAGCTAGAGAAATTTTTTTTTGTATGGCGCGCATATCGAGTTTGATTCAGAAATTCGATAACTGTTATCGCTTTAATGTTATCAATTAAAAACGAAAACTTAAATTCAGTAATAAAACTGTAACTAATTCATCTTTATAGCTAGAGTCTTCAAATTTTTGCAATTAGTGTTATTTGAGCCTTACGCAGTTTCGGTTTTTATTAAATTTTGGATGCCACGGCGAAGGGGGCCTCAAATTTCAAATACTAGAGAATTGGGCTTTGGCACATACATACATATGGATGACATTACGCCCAACAAGTTTGATAAAAATCGTTGCTCTAGAAAAAAAGTTAATAAGCATTTAATTTCCCATAACATTGGCATGCAAATAGCAGCCACAGAACAGCTGACGCTCCGACTGGCGTTTGTGTGTGCGTGCGCCTTTGTGTGTGTGTGTGAGCGTGTGTGTGTGTGTGTATGTGTTGCTTGTAATGAATATACATACACATATGTATATGAAAGAAACGGAGAATGCACGGAATAGGGTTCAGGGTATACCCTAGTCGAGCGGTCTCGACTAGAGTTTTCTTACTTGTTTCTTTCTGTTTGTGGCTCCGTTGATTGCACACACAAATTTGAAAAGCCTTTGCATAAATGTTAATGGATATCCAGCGAGGCGAACACAATTAAAAACTAAACTTCAAATGCAACAATATATTGATGTTGTTGCTGTTGGTGTGGCTCTTGTAGCTGCTGCGGCGACACCTGCACACAAATTGTTGGCATAGTTTTTTGTGGCAGCTCCAACGATAACAGCGGCGGCAGCAATCGACAAAAGCCAATCCACCGATAACAGACATGTTAAATGGTAAGCCGAAAACAACAACAGAAGCAGCAGCAGTAGTAGCAACGACGCTTACAGCGACGTCGATGCCGACTACTAGTTAGCCTTAGGCAGAAGAACCTAGGAGAGACAGGCGACATGCGTCAGCAGCAGCAGCAGCAGCAGCAACAACAATAACAACAACTACAGCAATGCAGCAAATGTATGTGCTGAAAATAGAAAAGAGAAACGAAGAGAGTGGAACTGAGAGAAAAAAACAATGAAGCCATTGAGCCATGCCCAACTGTAAGCTACGTACACACACACATGCACGTATGCATGTATTTGAGGCAGGCGAAATATAAATAAAATAGCTAAGACGAATGCCGCCACAAAAGCCGACGTTTATATGCGACCGCGCGACCGACAGAGGAATTCACAGTGGCTTCAAATAGCGCGCACATGTTAACTGGTTCTGTGAGCTGATAACAGGTTTGCCACACTTTGTTGCTGAAAACGGGAAAAACGAAAATAGAATTCTATATTATTTTAAGTATTCCATGAGTTATCAAAGAAGGCAATATGCATTTTTTTAGCAACATTTCAGGTTTTTAAGTAGTTTTTTGTATGCAGGCAAAAACCGGAATATTATTTGTGTCTGTTCAAACTAAGCTCACTGCAAATGCGAACTCAAACGTTTCCTTGTTGCAAAACAATAAGGAGGAGTTAACTTGGGCGAAACACTTTAAGGAATAATCGAAGATAAATAACTTAAGTAAAATTAATTTTACACGCAGTTTGTGCTAGCCCGGGGCACTGTGCGGCTAGCGGCAACTGCGGCAGCCGCACAAAATTAACTTTGGCAACAAACGAGTACTACAACAATAACAGTCGCTGCGTCAGCAACAGCAACAGATGGAATGTGTGGCGGTGGCGGTGGCATGGGGGTGTGCAAAATGCGATGCGAGCGCTGACTACAGCTGCGACTGCGACGGCAACTGCGACGGCGACTGCGACTGCGGCTGCGCCTGCGCACGTAAACAAATTCTCAGCTCACATTGTTTTTACCGCTCTGCTGGCGCTGGCGTTTATGACTGCGATTGCCTGACTGTTTGTTGTTGTTTTTCATTTTTTCTTGTTGTTTTAAGTTATTTTGTTCGCGACGACGTCGCTGCTTCTGCTGCTGCTGCCGCAGTTTTTGCTTTTTTGTGGATTTCTTGAAAGCAAAAATTAACAAGTATGAAAACTCTAGTCGAGACCGCTCGACTAGGGTATACCCTGAACCCTGCGAAAAACCGCTATTCCGTGCATTCTTAGTTTCTTTTATATACATATGTATATGTATGTTCATTACAAGCAAAACATACACACACACGCACAGGCGCACGAACACACAAACGCAAGTCGCTGCGTCAGCTGTGCTTTGGCTGCTATTTCTAGACCAACGATTTTGATCAAACTTGTTGGGCATGATCATGTCATCCATATGTATGTATGTGCCAAAGCACAAGTCTCTAGTATTTGATATACGGGACCTACAAACTGGAGGCACCCAAAATTTAACAAAAACCGAAATTGCGTAATGCCCAAATAACACTAAATGCAAAATTTGAAGACTCTAGCTAAAGATGAATAACAGTTATCGTATTTCTGTAACAAACTCGATATCCGTGCGCTATATAGGGACCTACAAAAACAATTTGAAGTCTCTAGCAATTGTAGGTTCTGAAATCGACGCGTTCATACATACGGACAGATAGACAGACGGACAGACAGACAGACGGGATAATCAAATCGGCTTGTCCCCCTGATCAAGAATATATATACTTTATAGGGTCTGCCACGCCTCCTTCTGCCTGTTACATACATTTCAACAAAAACATTATACCCTGATTTCCCATTTTCAATGGGTTCAGGGTATAAAAAATAAAAGCAACAGCAGCCAACGCGGCGGCGACAGAGGCACGTAGGAAAAAAATGTATACAACAAACAGCAGCAGCAACAACAACAACCATTCCTTGGCCAAGCATACCAACCCACCGCGACTTTGTTGCTGCGGTTTCAGTTGCCAGCGTGATTTTGAATGAGTTGTACGCGCCGCGTAGCTTCAAAACTGAAATCGAAAACCAAAAACCGAAAAAAGTCGATCATCTGAGCTTGAAACTCTTCAGAGTATCGTACGTGCGTGTGTGCGTGTTTGCAGCCGCCCCTTAAATAACTGCCAGCATATTTTTGTTACATATTTTTTTTTTATTATTTCTGTTGCTTCAGTTATTTTTTGATATTTGTTCATATTGTTGTTTTTGCCGCCAAGCGAAATTCGTGTGCAGCTATCGGCGAATGCAGGCCAACAGCAACATCAACAGCAACAATCACAACAACAACAACAACTGTAACATTCAGAGTCGCCGTGTCCACCCGCTTCAAATATATACGAACTGGGTATCCCAGCAACTGGTCAGCGCCAGGTTCAAGTGTAACCAGTTACCAGTTTTCAGAAAGACAACAACAAAAACAACTACAACAGAAACAACGACAGATACACGCTCCTAGAGCCGCAGCCCAACATCCACTTCAAATGTATGTAAATCTGGTTCTTAAAAGCAATTTTTTGTTCTTCTTGTTTTTTGTACTCTAAAAGTATCGATGAGATATGCTTTAAAGAAATGAAATAAATAAGAGAAGCTGTTATCTTCGCATTCCGAAATAAAGAACTGCCTGTTTGTCGTCGTTGCTCCAAAAGCTTCGT
The DNA here is from genome assembly GCA_018903745.1 of Drosophila repleta. Lineage (NCBI taxonomy): Eukaryota > Metazoa > Arthropoda > Insecta > Diptera > Drosophilidae > Drosophila > Drosophila repleta. The sequence continues at coordinate 596,720 of JAEIGN010000204.1, read as the reverse complement.
GGATTATGCCATGGAACTAATTCCCTATAGACGCCACAATCAATCAATCATATTCCATTATTCTTATCATTATAATTATTATCATTATTATTCCTATCACTATTCAATATATACTTTCATTATAATTATCTTTCCTGTATATATAATGTAAATGTACTTGAAGGATAATGATAAGGCAAATGTAAGATATTAATAATAATAATGATAATGCTAATTATAGTGATGATAGTGACCATTATAATAAGTATGATAATGCTAATGACAATGAGCAATAATAAACGTAATAGTTTTTTCATTGTGGTTAGTCAGTTCTTCAGTCTGACCTCCCTTGAGCTGGAATACACAGAAAGATTCAAAGCCGGGATGACAACGTGTTTATCTTCATGGTGGAATTCGCACAGGTGTCCAATCTGAGCACTGTCATCCGTGACCCTGCGTCCTTATTCAACTATTTTGATTGCCATAATTTCTCGGCCAAGTCACTGACTCTTTTCCAAGCTGTTTCATCTTTGCTGCTGAACCATGTTCTCTATTGTAGTTATTGCTTCTGTCTATCTAATGGTAATCAATGTTCCACAAATTATAATGATATTGATCATAACAATACTAATAATCACATGACAAAACGATGAGCTTAGCTTCGGTTTTAGTTTGCTGTTCTCATCATCTGGCTAACCGAATCTTACTATTGCTGCGTACCAACTGCCGCTGTGCCTTAGAATCTTTAGAAAAAGTATAGATTTTGTGGTTTTACAAAAAAAGAAAAGGAAAAATGTTAACCGTTGTTAACAGCTGTTAACATCCAACTAGAATTGTGAAATGTTTTTTTAAAGAGATATCATAAATATCTTGGATATGATATTATATGACGACTGTATATTTTATATAGCTTTTATCTTTCTGATGTATAGGGTATATTTAAGTCGATGTAATGAAATGATGTAATTGTTGCTGTGGTTATACTATTTCACGTAGTGATATAGTATATTGGTTTTGTGCAATGCCCGTCATGCTGTCCGTCCGTCGGAAAATGCATTTTCCTGTATCTCAGAAACACTACTTCTAGAAGTGCTAGAGAGGTGAGATTTTAACTGAACACTCATGTCCACATGCCAAAATCAAAAATCTATGGCGGATATATCTACGCCCATTGGGGGCGTGGCAAATCTGGTCAAACTGTATCTTCTACAGTTTTAAAGCTAGAACTCTTGCAATCCTATAAAGATCACCTAAAAAATGTTATGTCCACGCCTAATAGGGGCGTGGCAAATCGGATCTGAATATATAGTGATTTTACTTGTTTCGTTATATTTTGAGCACTAGTGATGCTAGAGACTTGAGACTTGGTATATATACTCGGGTTAACATCCCAAAATCGAAAAATTATGGCGGATATAGCTACGCCCTCAGGGGGCGTGGCAACTAATATCAGCTTATATCTCCCACAGTTTTAGTGCTAGAAAAATTGCATGCTAAGTTGCCGGGGGCCTCCTCTACCGATTCCCCAAAAATGATTGTTATGGGGCGTGACATACAGAAAAATACCCTGTAATTTTCGCATTTTTCGAATGTAAGCATCCAAACTTTACAGTTATATTCCTGAACGCCCACTCTATGCACATGCCAATTATTTGTCTACGGCCACTGGGGGCGTCGCAAATCAAAACTGAAACATCTGCAGCTTCTGAACCAAAAACGCGCCACATAAGGACTTTGTGACCTTTGACCTTGTCTTTTGATTTGTCAAATTATATATATATATGTTTGAAAAGAATATTTTATTAATACAAAATAACTAAATAAGGAAAATATAACAAAAATATCAACATGACCGCACCGGGGTTCGAGCCCACACCTCTATGCTCGCCAACGAACTTATATCACATTTTCAGAGTTGCCACCTCTCTTATTTTGAGAGATGCCATCTCTCTCGATTTAGGTGCGTGTGTTTGTTAAGGTAAGGGTACTAAGCTTCGATCCTAATTGAAACTGTCTGGCCACCTCCAATGAAAAGTTTTAATCTGCAGCTAATTTGAGCTGCGACAGAGGGGGTTTAAGGTTAAATTTTAAATAATATAATGTGATAGATGCCCCTGTGGGCTGCTGGGACGTGAAATAGTATTTCGCTGTCGGTTGCGTCCAACTGCAACGTTTTTACTTTTTTTTTTGCCTTTTTTCTGCTGGTTTGTTCTCTTCTTTATTGTTCTGAGAGCTTTGAATGCGGTTTTGCGCTTATCATTATTACGATGATTTTTTATACCCTGAAAGGGCTTGAGACCTGAAATTATTTTTGGTGATTCGTGTATAGCAAGAAAAGATCAGTTTATTTAAAAAAATTGATAACTGTCTTAGTTTTATAATCGTTATTTATTTATAAATTCGATCTAATTCATCTTTATAGCTAGAGTCTTCAAGCTTTACTTCTAGTTTTATGTGTGTTTTATACAATTTTGATTTTTGTTAAATTTTAAATTTTGCAAAAACGTATTTTAAATACTAGAAATTTATGCTTGTCCAACTGTATAAATGACATAATCACGCTTTGCACTATTTCTAGAAGGGCTAGCGATTTGAGGTTTGAAATGAATACTACGTCGACATCCCAATATCAAAAAGTTATGGCGGATATATCTACACCTTCTACAGTTTTCAGGCTAGAATGTCCAAATTTAGCACGTGGAGTACTATGACGCCTACTAGTGATTTTACTAATTATGTTATATTTTGAGCACTATTGATGCTAGAGACTTGCTACTTGGTATATATACTCGGGTTAACATTCCAAAATCGAAAAATATGGCGGATATATCTAACTTTCGCATTTTTTGAATGTAAGCGTCCAAGCTTTACAGTTATATTCCTGAACACCCACTCTATGAACATGCCAAAAATTATATGCCTACAGCTAGAAAGATGAATTAGATAGAATTTTATAGCTGAATTTAGATTTTCGTTTTTAATTGATAAGATTAAAACGATAACAGTTATCGAATTTCTGAAATCGACGCGGTAATACTAAATAAATAGACTCGGCTTGTCTCCCTGATCAAGAATATATATACTTTATGGGGTCTGCCACGCCTCCTTCTGCCTGTTACATACATTTCAACAAAAACATTATATCCTGATTATATAAAAAAATATCAAAAATATTGACATGACCCCGCCGGGGTTCGAGCCCACACCTCTAGGCTTGCCAATGAGCTTCTATCTCAATTTCAGAAATGGCACCTCTCTCAATTTTAGAGATGCCATCCTTCTAATTTTTGGTGGTGCGTGTTTTTGCTAAGGTAGGGTTCTAAGCTTTGATCGAAGTTGAAACTGACATGGCCATCTCCAATGAAAATTTTTAATCGCCAGCGAATATTGGGATTTAAGATTAATTAAAAAATATAGATGCCCCTGTGGGGTGCTGGGACGTGAAAAACTATTTCGCAGTCGGTTACGCCCGACTGCAACGTTCTTACTTGTTTTTGTTGTTGATTGTTATTTTGTTGTTTTGTGTGCTTGTGGCAGCGCTTACCATTTATTAACCAGCGCTTCTGACTCTGAGCTAAGCACATCTTCGGCTTAAATGTCAAGCTCATACTATGCGCTGGCAGCATTCACCCAGTCAACCAGTTGGCCAGTTAGTCAGTTGTCCAAGTGTCTCAGTCTCTCTGTCTCTCCCTCTCTGTCACTCGCTGACTCTGTCTATGTGTTTCCTCTCTTTTTTGCTAATGACATATACTATTTGCTCTTTTGTTGCAGGTACAATCTGCATGCGGCCAACTAACTGTAAAACGCGCTGTGCAACGGTCAGTAGCAACTAGCACAACTGCAACAACTGCTTGTAGCGAGAACAGCAACAGGGACAGAGAGACACACGAGGCAATTGCATAAAATTTGAAATTAGATACTGGCGGCGCATCAAATTACCGAATGCTGTTGCTGTTGCCAGAATTATGGTACCAACCACAACAGCAGCAATTGCCAGTATGCAGCAGCGACAGCAGCAGCAGCAACAGCAGAGGCCGTTGCGCGGCATTTCTATAATAATTGAATCTGAACAACCAGCTAAGCCGGCAGGCAGCAACATTGAAAACGACGAAATGTCGCTTAAATCACAGGGCATGTTGTTGGCATTTGGCGACAGCAGCAACAGCAACAACAGCAGCAGCAATTTGCAGACGCTGCAGTTTGACCATGCAAGCAATGTGGATTTGGAAACCAGTTGCAACACAGTGGCACTAATAGCTGCAACCACAACAACATCAGAAACAAAGTTATATCCACAGCTGCTGCTGCGCATTGGCCAAACGGAGAGCGAGGCCGAGGTTAACTTGGTGAACGATGTTGCCGGAGCTGGTGAAATGGCGCCAACGCCGACCATTATCAGCTGCAATGTTGCCGATGACGTTAGAAACGTGTTACGAGCGACAGCTGAGCAGCTGCAATCTGAAGAAACTGTTGAGAGAGACGGGAATGCTAGTCAGCTAACGCTAGTCGACTGGCCAGCGGGTGCATCGACCGAAACAGTTGGTCTCTGTGCGCCTCAGCACACGGTCAAGATTCAGATAGCCAACGACAACGACAAGACTAACACCAAAAGCAACGTCAGCGGGCCGACCAGGCTGGGCAAGCAGATAAGCGTGGTCAAACTGAACGACAGTCAGAGTGATAGCGACATGGTATTACGGCTCAAGCAACAGCAACATCAGCACCAGCACCAGCACCAGCAGCAGCAGTTGCAGTTGCATCTACCGCTGCAGCAGCAACAGCAAATGCAAGCGGAGGCACAAACTGTCACATCGCCCTATCAGCTATGCTGCTTGGTATCCAGCGGACAGTATTCGCCCTGCGAGACCTTGGACAGCGGCACAGGCAGCGATCAGGAGAGCATCAAGTCGCCCAGTAGTGAGAGCAATGCCATCAGCAATATGAGCAACATGGGCAACAGCAACAAAGGCAGCACGGGCGTGCCCAAGCTGGAGCTGCACTTGAAGACGACGCGAATACGTGTGAACGCCTCTAGTGGGCAGCCGGGAAACCATTCTCGCGCCCACAGCCTGACGGACAGCAGCGAGGAGTGCGACGAGAGCAGCTCCTCGCTCAGCTGCGACTCACTGCACGATTCGCACGAGACGGCGCCTCTAATTAAGCTGGGCGCATTGCTGCCCAGTTCGCTGCTGCGGGACATACGGGGCAGGGATGCTGTGCGGGATATGGGCGACTTGGATCAGTCGGTGACCGCGACCAAAATCGATGGACGGCCTCTGCAGTATGAGGCCGATCAGTACTACAATTTCCATGTGAACGAACATGCGAATTACCGCAGCTTCGGCCCGGATAGTTGCAGTTTCATGCCGCCGGAATACGAATCGCTCAGTCTGCCGGGTGACGTCGAACAACAGCAGCAGGAGCATTTGGAGCAGGAGGACGTCTTTGCCGGATATAAAGATGTGCGTCGCACCTCGCAGGCATCCACCATACGCTCCTCCAAGGGCACCGTGCGCGGCGTCAAGAATCGTGTGCGCAATGGAGTAGCCACCTTCTTGCAGCTGCAGCAGCCGAATATCAAGGTGAGTGAGAACTGCCTGTATATCAGCTAAGAATTTGGATATGCATCTAGAAAACACTTGTTATATATCAGTATTGTTGTATATAGTATTCATATATATATATTCATATTCCAAATATTCTCCCACTAGGAGGGGGACTTCATAATAAATTTGCCAATCTGTGTCAATCGGTGCCTTCCCAACTGCTTCTCCACTATATGCAGATTCAAGTTACGATTGAGGGTAGTTTCTGTTGCCTTTATACCGGAGTGTTTCTTCCGGTATTATAAGCGAGTTTCTTATTCATAATATATTCTTATACGAATATCCTATATAGAGCCCAATCTTTTGATATAAATGTTAGTTAAGGGTTCCAGGTTCGAGCTTATCCTCAGAGACTGTTGCATACTTTGCGGCAGCGGCCAACCTGTTGGCCTGGGAGACAGGTGAGCTGAATTCGAGATTGTGCACTGAGTGCGTTCACATGCTATTCAAAATATTCAACAAAACTTAAAAAAAAATATGAAAAAATTATTTGTATCATTTTATACCCTGAACCCATAGAAAATGGGAAATCAGGGTATAGTGGTTTTGTTGAAATGTCTGTAACAGGCAGAAGGAGGCGTGGCATACATTTGAATCAAATGATGACGCCGTGCTAGTTCGATTAAAAGCGTTAATCTTCAAAAAAAGTTTGTAAACATTTCATTTCCCATAACATTGGAATACAAATAGCAGCTCAGCTGACGCACCGACTTGCGGTTGTGTGTGCACGCGTCTGTGCGTGTGTGTGTGCGTTGCTAGTAATGTACATACATATACTTGTGTATATAAAACAAACGTAGAATGCTCGGAATAGCGGTTCTTCGCAGGGTTCAGAGTATCTCCTATTCGAGCGGTCTCGACTAGAGTTTTCTTACTTGTCTTACTTGTTTTTGGATTTTCCTGCATGCGAGATTCATTGAGAAAGTTGCCTTTGTGTTTAACTTTTGTCTGCGGCAGTCAGTGAGTTGCGTGGGCGTCTCTGTCTGTTTGGGTCGCTGACTTACACATACACACACACACACACTCACACGCACACACATTATGCAACGTATTTGTGTGTGGATTACTTGTTGCTTGCCTGTGTGTCTTTCGGTTTCTGTCTGGCGGCTACGACTCCAGATTGACTCACGTTTCGTTTTCAATTTTTATATTATATTTGGACAACAACAACAGCAACAACAACTCGCTCAAGTTTAGCCCACTAATAAATCATTCGATGCGCTTACCAAAAATTTTGTTGTTAAATTAAGAAATGCGAAAGAAAACAAAACAAAAATACAAATTAACACTCTGCCATCTATTTAAACAAAGTGTTGTTGATGTTGTTGCTATCTAAATTTACCGTTAATTGGCTTAAAATACTGCACATGACGAGCTAAGTTGGCAATCTCCAACCAATTGGGCAACCAATCAGAATTTCCATACGCTTATAGAGGCGAAAAGCCGTTAAGCGTTCGCCCAGTTGGGAAAGTTTTTGTTTTATATTTTTGGTATAGTGCCAGCTGGCGGAAGTGGATGGAGAGATACGTAGATGGTACGAGCACTAAATGCCATTGGGGCTCTGACTAATTGTAGGTAAATTTTGATTTCTAACTGGCTTTCTTCGCGACAGCTGCGCCTCGGTTCTTATTGGCACCTGGAGCGCGTACCGTAGCGCTATTGCGCGCGCGCCTCTGTCTTGGCCCATTTTCAGTCCGATTGGGCAATGGTCGCGGCAGTCACAATGGGCAGACCCAATTTGCAGTGTTATTGAAATTGCATTAATCACGCATTGCTAACAAAATTTTCAACTCATTCAACTAGATTTATGTGTGCGTGTGTGTGTATGTGCGCGTGTGCGTGTGATGACTTGGTATATTTTTGAGCTTGTCTCGCTTGTTTAAGCCAATGCTGTTAACGCATCTGAACTTCATTTGCGAAATCAATTTGTCCGCTCTTAAAGTGGAGGTTGAAAATAAAGTTTTCTACCCAAAATCAAACTGGACTAGTTACCCATGTGGGCGTGGCGCTTAGTCATTAGCTAGCTTTCATTTTTCCCCTGTGCAATTTTATTTCTATTTAATATTTCGTCAACGATCGACTTAATGCGACTAAGCGACCCAAACACGCACAGCTAAAAATAAATATAAAAAAACAAGAAAAAAATATATATATATATATATAAACGTAAATTATCTCGTTGTCGACTGACCAAAAAAAGAAACAAACTTGAAAAACCTCTGCTGTAGGCACCCCTCCCATCGCCGTCCATTCGGGTTAAGTATGTTTGACTTTTTGTAGATGCGCATAATTAGCGCGTTAGTCGCTCTTTATTATTATAAAACATCTACACACACACACACTGAAACATTATTATAAAATATCTATACACACCGCGATACAGTATTATAAAGCATCTATACAGACATGGTTGCTATTGGGCTTTCGGCTTTGACTTTGCCTTTTGGTTTCTTGAAAACTTATGCAATCCATTGTTTCGCCAGCAATTTTAACTCTGTGTCGTTGTTGTTTGTTTTTGTTAATAGTTTTAATATTGACTCGCTGCTCAAGGTTAACAGCGCCAATATCCGATCAAATTATTTATGCTCAGTTGCCCCAAAGCTGGCGGTTTGTTTCTTTTCGTGCATTATAATCAGAAATACGAAACATTTCTTGTACACGGAGTATTTTCAATATTTCATATTTTTTGCATTAAAGAAACTCATTAAAACCTATAAATCCCTTTTCCTTCTTGGAGGAAGACACGTACTCCCTTGATGACGACTCAGATATTGATGTTTACTTTTCACCCGTTGATCCTATTCCGATCGCTTCAAAAGCTAATCAGGATTCAGCTGGATATATTCACTACTTGCTCAAGAATTACATGGGCCAGCTGCTGCTGGTAACCAGATTAACAGAATCAGATTACATATTCTTCGGATAGTTTACGTTTCGGTAGACTTATACTAAGCCGAAACAAAAGTAAGTCTCTTGCTCACCTTTCGGGTACTTTTAAACTTCCGTTATATCAATAGATATAGTTTGTTTTCTACAACAATTTCAAAAGCATTTTAAACGTATCCAATAAAAGCTGGCCTTCATTTATGAGCAATTTCATTTAAGAGTATCAAAAAACTACTGGAAGGACTATGATGTCTTATTGGCCTGTAGAAGTGCTCTATATACATATAAGTGCTCTTGCTTATCGTCGTTTCTAAAACATATGTCTAGAATTGTTTAATATTCGATGCGTTCATATTCCTGTCACTGTTGATTCGGAAATAAGTTAACTGCAGCTTAACTGCCAGTTAAATAATTGACTGCTGTATTCGAAAAGAGCTTCGAAAAGCGCTTTGAACAGCCAAAGATCAATTATTGGAGATTCGAAAAATGGAAACTAAAATTATAGAAAAACTTTTCTCACGTTTTCACAAGAAAGTCAGTCAGAGCTAAATAATTGGGAAAGCGAATTGAAGGTTTCAGTGTCCCAGCTCTCTCTCTCTCTCTCTCTCTCTCTCTCTCTCTCTCTCTCAGCTGTCCCAGCTCTCTTGATCCCCCGAACCCTGCGAAGAACAGCGAACATACATTTCAGCAAAACCATTATATCCTGATTTCCCATTTTCAATGGGTTCAGGGTATAATAAAAGAAAAAGAAACAATTTGGCATTTTGAGAAATAATAAATAAAATAAAATAAATACAGAAAAAATGCACATTTTATAGTTATAGGGGAGAAGTTAGAGGCGAAAGGGGCGAAGATACAAAAGACAAGACAAACTCTGAATTCGAACGAAAGTGAAAATGAAAACGAATTCTTTCTGTACGTGACCAGGCGCAGATTTACGGCGCTGAGAGACTTTTACAGCCGCACATTGTTCCACAAAATATAAACAATTAAACGACAACAACAACTAGCAGCAGCAACACATGCGACAGCAACAACAACAACCTGTGGGGCGTTTGCTGCATTTCAATTTCGATTTGCATTCAGGGCCAAAAGAAAGCGGCAAATGGGCTTATTAAAATATCCAATTATTGCCAAATTGAAGCGCGCTTTTGGCCAACATAACGAAAGTGAAACATAGGTATATATGTATACGTATATGTGTGCATGCCAACCCAACGCCAATGCGCATCTGAAACTCAAGACGCCCAACAGCAACTGAAACAGAAATTGAAACTGCAATCGAAACCTCGGCTGTAACTTCAATCTGTTGGCACAGCGAGTGCCATGAGAACTGTCAACGAGCAACGAGGCGGCATAGCAGCGCAAGAGCTGTGTGGTCACGTTTCTACAAACATTTTGAATGAAAGTTATGTTTGCCGACTCTGAGCGTCGATCGTTAAGATGCGTACAAATACTTGTTCGCAAAAGCGGTGAGGAGTATATGCGCTTTTACTTATGTGTATATATCTCGTCTTGTTGGTGTGGCAAATCGTTGGACATATGTTGAGTCAATTTCATCAGGCATATCATATATCATCTTCTCTATAGATAGACTTGTGAAAGGAGCCTAGCAACAATCCGAATATGATTATATATATATATATATATACATATAAGTATAATGTCATTCCTAAACTTAAACTAAAGTTCGGTGCTCGGGTCCAATTAGCTTTATTATGGCCACTTGTAAGCCTGGTAACCATATTTAGGATACTTGGTCAATGCCCTTTAATTTCGCATCTAAAAATTAATTCTATTCCCTCTTGACAATTTGTAACGATCAAATTCGTTATACTTTTTCTTTTTCTTACACGTTCTATTGAGAGAAAGAAATTTAGCTAATTTCGACTTCCCAGAACTCGTAAGCTCACCTCATTATTCATTAGTCTTTTTGCTTTGAAAATATTTATCAAACCCAAATTGGGAATTCCATGCTTAGTTGGTGTTCAAATCAGTCGAATGCTATCAAATAGAACTTATCAACTCCATTTATTAAGTGTCCATTGACAGATGTTGGTTGGCAAAGCTAAAGCGGACAATATGTTCCCAAGCAACAGCTGGGATTTATTCAGAAAGCTGAAATAAAACTCTAGTCGAGACCGCTCGACTAGGGTATACCCTGAATCCTGCGAAGAACCGCTATTTCAAGCATTCTTCGTTTCTTTTATATACACATGCATATGTACGTTCATTACAAGCAAAACATACACACACATACACAGGCGCACGCACACACAAGCGCAAGTCAGTCCGTCAGCTGTTCTTGGGCTTCTTTTTGTATGGCAATTTAATATGGAAATTTAATGTTTAATAACTTTTTTTCTAGAGCAACGATTTTGATCAAACTTGTTGGGCGTGATCATGTCATCCATATGTATGTATGTGCCAAAGCACAAGTTTCTAGAATTTGATATACGTTACTTACAAAATTTGAGGCGAAGGGGGCGTGGCACCCAAAATTTAGCAAAACCAAAATTGCGTAAAAACCGAAATTACATAACACTAAATGCAAAATTTTAAGACTCTAGCTTGAAAGATGAATTAGATAGAATTATATAGCTGAATTTAGATTTTCGTTTTTAATCGATAACAATAAAACGATAACAGTTATCGAATTTCTGAAACAATTGTACTATTGTAAGTTCTGAGATCGACGCGTTCATACATACGGACAGACAGACAGACAGACGGATAGGGCTAAATCGACTCGGCTTGTCTCCGTGATTAAGAATATATATACTTTATGGGGTCTGCCACGCCTCCTTCTGCCTGTTACATACATTTCAACAAAAGCATTATACCCTGAATTCCCATTTTCAATGGGTTCAGGTTATAAAAAGAGAAAAACTTGTTTATTCAAAATATTACAATATTCGCTAATTTCGTATTCTTGCGTTGACTATATCGGCTTTTTTTTTTGTGTTTTGGTATGCCTATAAGGTATTTGAGCGTTGGCTTGGCTTTCCCTTCTTGTCGTTATGGAGAGACGTTCCCAGGCGCCCAATCGATCCGCATCGACTTACATAACGGCCACAGCTCGATGTGACGTATTAATTGAACTTTATGGATCGAAACGCATCGAGTCGTGTTAATGTTGCAGTTGTTGTTGTTGTTGTCGGTTACCATTAAAAGTCAACTCCTTCTGCTCACATAATCGAATGCTTCGAATGCTGTGGATGCTGCAGATACGCAATTTGTAGTGTGGAATCTGTCTCCGCTGCTGTTTCTTGAGCGCAGATCTCAGCCCGATTGGCAATCCTCCAATCGACGCTTGTCGATCGCAAGTGACCCGCTTTCTCTTTTTTGCCCACTAGCCTTACCTGTTATGAGAAACATAAAATAAAGTGTAATGTTGGCTCTTTGGTATTGACTCTGGCTCTGACTGTGGCCTGTCGACGGCTCTGCAAGGGCACGTGTTAATTGTGGATGCTGGTGACAGCTCAACATGTGTGGATCACAGTTTAAATGCTCGTACAAACAGTTGTTGAAGGGGAGCTCGTCTACTTCCCTCCTCATCTGGCTTCAGTCAAACTAGTTTTCTGTGTTGAAAATACAGCACATTAGCTTAGCCGCAGGCATCTTTTAACACTTAAAATAGCTTTGAACTTTGCAGTTAGACACATTCAGCATCAGCGTCAGCATCAACGTCCACATTCACAACCACATCCACATTATCATCATCATCCACGTCCACATCACAAATGACGCTTAATGGCAATTATTAATGTACCAGTTTTATATGTTTTCCTTTTATTTGCTTAAACATGTCATATTACTTGTAAACTGCTTTAGCATTGGCCTCTTGGGTTATTTAAGTCAATGAGTTAGTTTTGCTGCGTATGTATATAATAGGATGGGATGGGAGTGGATGCGAAGAAATGGAATGTGATGGAATGGAATGGAAAAAACTTGACTTTGTTTCATTTTCGAACCGTTTCTACAATAATTTGTTTACCGTTTGTTTAATTATACCCATTGAAATTGGGAAATCATGGTATAATGTTTTTGTTGAAATGTATGTAACAGGCAGAAGGAGGCGTGGGAGACCCCATAATTATATATATTCTTGATCAGGGAGACAAGCCGAGTCGATTTAGCCCTGTCCGTCTGCCTGTTTGTTCGTCTGTCCGTCTGTCTGTGCGTCTGTCCGTATGTATGAACGCGTCGATTTCAGAACCTACAATAGCTAGAGACTTCAAATTTTTTTGTAGGTCCCTGTATAGGGCGAGCATGTTGAGTTTGTTTCAGAAATTCGATAACTGTTATCGTTTTAATGTTATCGATTGAAAACAAAAATCTAAATTCAGCAATAAAATTATATCTAATTCATCTTTCTATCTAGAGTCTTCAGTTAGTGTTATTTGGGCCTTACGCAATTTCGGGTTTTGTTAAATTTTGGGTGCCAAGCCCCCTTCGTCTCAAATTTGCCTTCTGCTATGTGCCTATGTGTTACACACATTTCAACAAAAACATTATACCCTGATTTCCCATTTTTAATGGGTTCAGGGTATAAAAACAGTTGAGTCTGTTCTCGACGAGAGCGCGAGCCTGACTAACGCTTAAAATTTTTGTCTATTGGGAAACTTAGCAACGCCCACCATGGTGTTGAATGAAGTAAATTTTGACATCATGTTAACTTCACAAATGCTGTTAAAATAAATGTGTATATGTTACGTACCTTTACTGTAGAGATGAAAGAGGAGAAAATAGAATCCTAGGATTAATGTACATCGATACTATCGATGGTACCAGCCGCCCTAAAAGCCGGACATTGCCACATCGGATCTGACACGCCTTCTTCTTCAGTCTTTTACATACGTTATAACAAAATCTTTAGATTCATCTGTTAAGCAGGTCCAGAACGAACTGTATTATTCAATCTCTGAAATTGTTTTTCCTCTTATATAAGTCTTAATTAAACTATAGAGAAAATCCACTATAACTTAATTTGTTACATTTTGTGGCTCTGTCGGTACAACTCTGATTGATAAAGTTGCTTTCGAGCTCAGGCGACTGGCCAGTACATTGGCTTGCCAAAATATAAATTTCGACCGCAAAAATCTGTAGTTAATGCTGTAAGAAAGTCTGGGGAACACACGAGTTTCGAGCTTCATCAACCAAGCCGATATGGCCTTGTTTATTTCGTGAGCGAGTATTAATGAAAATATATTTAAGTCAACTGGGATATTAGGGAATAGTTATAGGCTTACTCCGAGCACACACACACACACACACACACACACACACACACACACACACACACACACACACACACACACACACACATCTTAATTACGAGCATAACTCATAAGCTTTTGACATTTGCTGTCAAATGCAATGCGAACCGATATACATATATCGCTTGATCAATTGGCGATAGGAGGAGGTGCTGGCGCAGTTCTGGTTTAACTTAATTAGACTGTTAACTTGGCCATCTAACGGTATACAGGCAGCGACTGTGTTGCCATTTAATTTGGAGCAAAAACGAGTTGCACACAGACACACATAGGCACAGAGACATTACACACACACACACACACATGGTTTCGCACACTCAATTGGAAATGGCCAGGAAAATGTGCAGTTAGTGAATTGTTTGCAGTTTTCACTTGGCGTAAATTTGAAATTGGCAACTCCTGTAAATGTCGTTACGTAATTTTAATGCCATTTACTCAAATTGGTTATATGTAATTTCCAATTGGTTTTTCACTTTATTCCATTTTGATTGTTATTTATCTCCGTTCATTCACATCACTCTGGCCTCTCCCAGCCTCTTGGTATTAGCCTTTGCTTTCCGCTCAATTGTATAATCCGGAGGCTAAACCTGCAACAGGTTGATGCTTTCGATATGCTTTGTTAATTGAGCTCTTTGTCTTGTGGCTAGCAAATTTTATGTACCTTAATAAGATCATCATATCATTTGCCTTATAGATATAAGCCTCAAAGGTATGCGTGAGGCACACAAGAGAACAAGACTGGGACAGAGAGAGCGAAATTGAGAGAAAAAGAGAGAGAGAGAAAGAGAGAGAGGAAATGCGAGTCTGTCTGATAGAGAGATAGGCTGAGGACCAGACTGAGAGAGGGAAAGAAAGAGCTATACGAGCGAGTTTGTTAGTCTGAGCGAGAGATATAGAGAGAGAAATATAATAGTGAGATAGTGAGAGAGAAGGGGGTAGTCTGAGAAAGCTATCGAGACGGAGATAAAAGAGCAACGGAAAGATAGAAATAGAGTTTGCCTACAGTTTGTGAAAGAGGTAGGCTGAGATAGAGCGAGAGCGACAGAGATATGAACACAAAGATCAAGAGATAGAGGGGAGCATAGTAAACTAGTAAGAGACAGGGACTGAGATATATACTAAGAGACTGAAATGGAGAGGATCTCCCAGCACCCCACAGGAGCATCTATCACATTATATTTTTAAATTAATCTTAAGTCCCCACTGTCGCCGCTCAAATTAGCTGCCGATTTTCATTGGAAGTGGCCAGGCAGTAGCAATTTGGATTGAAGCTTAGCACTCGTACCTTAGTAAAAACACGCAAATAAATTGAGAGAGATGGCACCTCTCAAAATGAGAGAGGTGGCAACTCTGAAAATGAGATAGAAGTTCGATGGCGAGCGTAGAGGTGTGGACTCGAACCCTGGTGCGGTCATCTTTATATTTTGGTTATTTTTGCTTTATTTAGTTATTTTGTGTTAATAAAATATTCTTTTCAATACATATATAAAATTTGGCAAATCAAATGTGGCCAGTTATTGGCTCAGAAGCTGTAGATTTTTCAATTTTGATTTGCCACGCCCCAAGTGGTCGTAGACATATAACATTTGGCATGTACATAGAGTGGGTGTTCAGGAATATAACTGTAAAATTTTGACGCTTACATTAAAAAAATCGAAAATTACAGGGCAATTTTTTAAGTCAGGCCCCTTGTTGGACGTAACAATAATTTTTGGGGAATCGACAGGGGACGCCCCCAGTACACTAACTTTGCATCCAATTTTGAAGCTTCTAGCATTACAACTGTGGGAGATATAAGCTGTGGGCGTAGATATATCCGCCATAATTTTTCGATTTTGGAATGTTAACCCGAGTATATATACCAAGTCTCAATTCTCTAGCCGCAATAGTGCTCAAAATATAACAGAATTAGTAAAATCACTATACATATATTCAGATCCGATTTGCCACGCCCTTAGTATGCGTGGCAAATAAGAAAGTTGCTGATACCTAGAGGATCGTCACAGTACCCCACGTGCTAAGTTTGGGCATTCTAGCTTTAAAACTGTAGAAATGGGCGTAGATATATCAGCCGTAGCTATTTGATCTTGGGATGTCGACGTAGTGTCGTAGTGTCGACGTAGTGTATCTGAGATACAGGAAAATGCATTTTCCGATTTGCCACGCCCCTACAGGAAAATATTGCCACATTATCTGACGAGAGTATCCACGAGAATATATTCCAAATCTCAATTATCTAGCTTCAATAGCGCGGAAATGGTTTGCGTTCATACGGACGGAAGGACAGACAGACGGACAGCATGACGGATATTGCACAAAACCAATATACTTTTACACTTCGTAAAAAAGTAAAAAAGCATATTCTATTGCAGGAATATTACTTTGAATTTAATTGAAATTTAGCTTTCTTCTCTCTTTGTAGCTAAAGAATTATAAATGGTTCTTAAAATCAATATATTGGCAAATTTACATTTGACTAGAATACTTTCCCTAATTAAATGGAAATTGCTTAAGGGGAGCACAGACATTAAGTTGTTACCATTATTACTCGAAGAATAAATTGAAATTGCAATCTTTCAATTACCTATAAACGATGGATTTTTAAATGAGCTCGAATGCCTTGAGTGTAATTTAACTTATATCAAAGCTAATTGTATGGCTTATAGTGCTAATTGTTTCGATTTAGCCATTTTTATACCCTGAACCCACTAAAAATGGGAAAAAGGGTTTAATGTTTTTGTTGAAATGTATGTAACAGACAGAAGGAGGCGTGGCAGACCCCATAAACTGCATATTTTCTTGATCAGGGAGACAAGCCGAGTCGATTTAGCCCTGTCCGTCTGTCTGTCCGTCTGTCCGTATGTTTCAATCACATATATGAGCTAGAGACTTAATTTTTGTTGGAAGTTCGTGTATAGCACTAAAAGATCGAGTTTGTTTCAAATAATCGATAACTGTCAAAGTTTTATTGGTATCGATTAAAACCGATATCGTCACTTAGTTATTAAACTCTATCTAATTCGCGTTTATAGCGAGAGTGCTCAAATTTTGCATTTATTGTTAAGTGAGCCTCTTTCAATTTCGGTTTTTGTTAAATTTTGGATGCCCCCTTCGCCTCAAATTTGTAAGATACGTATTTCAAGTACTAGAGATTTGTGCTTTGGCACATATACATATATAAATGACATAATCACGTCCAACAAGTCTAGAAAACAGGTCTAGAAAAGTTATTAAACATTTAATATCTCATATTATCGGCGGTGTGTATGTGTTGCTTACTACATACATATAAAAGTAACGGAGAATGTCAGCGGTTCTTAGGAATAGCGGTTCTTCGCGGGGTTTAAGGGATCTCCTAGTCGAACAGTCTCAACTAGAACACTCTTACTTGTTCGTGTATTGGTCCGTTCATTCGTTTGTATGAATGTGGCCAATGAAACTATAGACTTGAAATTTAAAATATATACTAGTGAGTACCCTCGTCAGACTGTCCCGATATGACTACAGTTTTACCATCAAACTTCGAAACGAGTAAGTCTCTGTTGACCAACTATATTGATTTAACAAACAAATGTACAAATATATATGTCACTTCATATCAATCAAAGCTCAAGATGTTGGCAGTGCTTAGACAATGAATGAGTATCAAGCTGTCGGTAGTTGTCGCATATAGTCAGTATATATATATATGTAATTACAGTAACAATCTGTGTCGGCTCTGCAAGGTCGACGAGCAGTGGGATTGAAGCATGCTTTTTAATGCTTGTACTTTGCACTAAACTAGATGTGACTTTTGCTTATCTGCTTGCTGTAGAACTACATGGAGAAAGACCTGGGTAAGGTTGTGCTATACACGACGAGCATGGGCATCATCAGAGACACGTATGCCAAGTGCGCCAATGTCAAGCAGATCTTGCGCACACTGCTCGTCAAGTTTGAGGAACGGGATGTTTTTATGAGCATTGAGTACCAGCAGGAGATGCGGGAGCGCATGCATCACGAGACGATACGAGTGCCGCAGCTGTTCGTCGAGGGACAGCACATTGGCGTGAGTATCTGGCGGAGTCTTTGCTTTATCAGAGCTGTGCTTAACGATTCACTTTGTAACTTTGCAGGATGCCGACGCAGTGGAGCGCCTGAATGAGAGCGGAGAGCTGCGTCAACTGCTGCGACCCTACAAGGTGAGTAAAGCCACATGCATATTTTGGTCTATGACTAACGTCTTGATCTCCCCTTTTTCAGTCGTTGGCCACGGCCTACACCTGCCAGACCTGCGGCGGCTACCGATTGCTGCCCTGCCCCTCGTGCAGTGGCTCCAAGAAGTCGGTGCATCGGAATCATTTTACCGCCGAATTCGTGGCCCTCAAGTGCATGAACTGCGACGAGGTGGGCCTGGTCAAGTGCCCCAGTTGTTAGAGTCCTCAAAACTGTCCCCTGTTTTTTTTTCAATTTTTTTTTATATATATATAATTATATAGTATATGCTTAAATGTGTATGTATTTTGTATAGCTTGTTATAAACAGTTGTGATATTTGAATCGGTCGGCTGCAAGTCTCACTCTTGGGACTTGGGAGCAGCCCTGAACTGGCGATGTCCACGGGAAACTTACGCGAAGCCTTGCAGAATATACATATATTATATACATAGTTTATGCTAATCAAAGAATTATATATATCATACATATACACATGTGTAAAAATAAATAAACCATAATGGAACTTACGCTTATATTCTGATTGATGCCCAAAATTTCAAGGATACGACTAGGGCAAGGGCAAGACAACTGAGCTGTGAAGCCGTTACTCTGCATCGAGGATGACCTTTAGTTTGCACGTGTTTCCCTTAAGAATGAAGAGGCAAACCAGCACAGATACTGTAGCTCCAACAGTCTACCTTTCCCTCTCAATATGTAAATCACACTTCAAGTGCACAGAAGAAAGGAAACTGTCGATGAGGCTAATGGAGATATTTCTGGTTCCAAATCAGTCAGTCCGACTCCTGACATCAGCCAAGAACATGACTGAGTTAAGTTCAAATATTTTGACTCTTGTCTTTTATTTCGTTAGAATAATTACTGCCAGATAGTTTGCTTTCTTAATATTTTATGGCAATTTTTATAGCAAATTAAGTGATAAATGCGCTATAGAGTCTCTGACAAGAAAGCAGCAAATAAATTGAATAAACAAAACAAAAAAAAATAATAAGAACGTTGCAGTCGGACGCAACCGACAGCGAAATACTATTTCACGTCCCAGCAGCACACAGGGGCATCTATCACATTATATTATTTAAAATTTAACCTAAAATCCCCTCTGTCGCCGCTCAAATTAGCCGCAGATTAAAACTTTTCATTGGAGGTGGCCAGACAGTTTCAATTAGGATCGAAGCTTAGTACCCTTACCTTAACAAACACACGCACCTAAATCGAGAGAGATGGCATCTCTCAAAATAAGAGAGGTGGCAACTCTGAAAATGTGATATAAGTTCGTTGGCGAGCATAGAGGTGTGGGCTCGAACCCCGGTGCGGTCATGTTGATATTTTTGTTATATTTTCCTTATTTAGTTATTTTGTATTAATAAAATATTCTTTTCAAACATATATATATATAATTTGACAAATCAAAAGACAAGGTCAAAGGTCACAAAGTCATTATGTGGCGAGTTATTGGCTCAAAAGCTGCAGATGTTTCAGTTTTGATTTGCGACGCCCCCAGTGGCCGTAGACAAATAATTGGCATGTGCATAGAGTGGGCGTTCAGGAATATAACTGTAAAGTTTGGATGTTTACATTCGAAAAATGCGAAAATTACAAGGATTTTTTCTGTAGGTCACGCCCCTTTTGGGGCGTAACAATAATTTTTGGGGAATCGGTAGAGGAGGCCCCCGGCAACTTAGCATGCAATTTTGAAGCTTCTAGCACTAAAACTGTCGGAGATATAAGCTGATATTAGTTGCTATAACTTTTCGATTGTGGGATGTTAACCCGAGTATATATACTAAGTCTCAAGTCTCTAGCATCACTAGTGCTCAAAATAGAACGAAACTAGTAAAATCACTATATATTCAGATCCGATTTGCGATCTTTATAGGATTGTAACAGTAACCCACGTGCCAAATTTGGGCGTTCTAGCTTTAAAACTGTAGAAGATACTGTTTGACCCGATTGGCCACGCCCCCAATGGGTGTAGATATATCCGCCATAGCTTTTTGATTTTGGGATGTCGACATGAGTGTTCAGTTAAAATCTCAACTCTCTAGCCCTTCTAGA
This sequence comes from Drosophila repleta, assembly GCA_018903745.1. NCBI lineage: Eukaryota > Metazoa > Arthropoda > Insecta > Diptera > Drosophilidae > Drosophila > Drosophila repleta. Next base: position 576,701 of record JAEIGN010000204.1, on the reverse strand, counting down.
AGCAGTGTTTCTGAGATACAGGAAAATGCATTTTCCGATTTGCCACGCCCCTAGTGGGCGTATCGGGAGAATATATTTCAAATTTCAAGTCACTAGCTTCAATAGCGTGGAAATGGTTTGCGTTCATACGGACAGACGGACAGACTGACAGACGGACGGACAGCATGACGGACATTGCACAAAACCAATATACTATATCACTACGTGAAATAGTATAAAAGAAGTAAGAAAACTCTAGTAGGGGGTCCCGACTAGGAGATACCCTAAACCCCGCGCTATCTGCGTTTTTTAAAATACTGTATAATTAGCATTTCGTATAAACGCACAGAAAACTAAATTCAATTCATTTTCAATTGTTTAGCCAATAGCGCCATCGAACCATAGCGATAGAATAGCGCCATCCATGTTTCGATTTATTGAATAGCTGATAATTAGCAAATCATAGCGCCATCTATTGGAAATAAGTACACTTAAACTTGCGGGTCTTAGAATTTTCTAGATGCACGCAGCTCAATGTGTATGTGTGTATGTGTGCACATGTATAGGAAGACAATTTGCTTTGCGTTGCTGGTCACGTGTTTGGCCAATTGGCCACATGTTTTGTTTAATAACTTCTGCGCGAATTTCATTAATGAAATTTTCTGCTTATGTTCAACATATTTTATTATATTTTTCCCAACTTTTAAAAATGTAAACCCATTCATTTACTGGCTTTGAGTGCAACTAACCTCAATTTAAATATTTGGGGAAATGTGGAGCCGGTATCCAAAATTTAACAAACATCAAAATTAGATAAAATAAATATAAAACTTACAAAAAAATTTGGGGACTCTAGTTATAAAGACGTGGGAGATATAATTTTATAACTAACGTTCGATAACGCTTTTAATCGATAACATTAAAATTAAAATAGTTATCGACTTTTTTTAACAAACACGATCTTTTCGTGCTATTCACGGACCTACATAAAAAATTTCAAGTCTCTAGCTCTTATAGGTTCTGAGAACGTCGCGTTCATACATTCGGACAGACGGACGGACGGACGGACATGACTATATCAACTCGGTTTGTCACCCTGATCAAGAATATATATACTTTATGGGGTCTGCCACGCCTCCTTCTGCCTGTTACATACATTCACATTTCAACAAAAACATTATACCCTGAATTCCCATTTTCAATGGGTTCAGGGTATAAAAAAATTTTAATTTCTATTGCGCTTGCGCAAATAAGAATCATCGAAATAAGTTTCAGTCATTGCATACTTTTCGGATTAAAAAAAAAAACAAATGTTATTTATTGCATTCGTTCTAATTTTAAGGATATTTTATTTACAATAATGCGAACTGAAATTGGCTAATGATAAATGATGAATTCAGTTTGCAATTGTAAAACATTGCCAAAGTGAGGATTTAGTGCTAAATGTTGATTTGAGCAAAAACTTATTAGTAAACAAGTAAGAACGTTGCGGTCGGACGCAACCGACTGAGAAATACTTTTTCACGTCCTACAGGGGCATCAATGACATTATATTTGTAAATTAATCTTAAGTCCCCATTGTCGCCGCCCAAATTAGCTGGCGAATAAAAATTTTCATCGGAGATAGCCATGGCAGTTTCAATTTTGATCGAAGCTTAGAACCTTACCTTAGCAAAAACATGCACCACCAAAAATGAAAGAGATGTCATCTCTAAAATTGAGAGAGGTGGCATCTCTGAAAATGAGATAGAAGCCCCCATTGGCGAGCATAGAGGTGTGGGCTCGAGCCCCGGTGCTGTCATGTCGATATTATTGATATTTTTCTTTATTCAGTTATTTTGTGTTGATAAAATATTCTTTTGAATACATATATAAAAATTGGCAAATCAAAAGACAAGGTCAACGGTCACAATGTCATTATGTGGCGAGTTATTGGCCCAGTGGGTGTTCCGAAATATAACTGTAAAGTTTGGATGCTTACATTAACAATAATTTTTATGGAATCGATAGAGGAGGCTCCCAGAAAGTAAGCATCCAATTTTGAAGCTCGCATCATTAAAACTGTGGGAGATATAAGCTGATATTTGTTGCCACGCTCCCTGTGACCTTAGAAGTATCCGCCATAATTTATCGATTTTGGGATGTTAACCCGAAGTATATATACCAAGTCTCAAGTTTTTAGCATCAATAATATTTTTATTTTTTAATTTTATTTATTTTTTTCAAATTCAATTTATTTGCTGCTTTTTGAGCATCAATAATGCTCAAAATATAACAGAATTAGTGGCGAAACAACTTTCGGTGTCGGCTATTCGGATAAGCAATTCTTTTCACATTTGGCCTAAACGTATGCAACATCTTTTATACTTTTTCACCAAGTGTAAAAGTATATTGGAATATATGTATAGTGATTTTACTAATTCTGTTATATTTTGAGCACTATTGCGGCTAGAGAATTGAGACTTGGTATATATACTCGGGTTAACATCCCAAAATCGAAAAATTATGGCGGATATATCTAAGCCCACAGCTTATATCTCCCACAGTTTTAACGCTAGAAGCTTCAAAATTGGATGCAAAGTTAGTGTACTGGGGGCGTCCTCTGTCGATGCCCCAAACAAGGGGCCTGACTTAAAAAAATGCCCTGTAATTTTCGATTTTTTTAATGTAAGCGTCAAAATTTTACAGTTATATTCCTGAAAACCCAATCTATGTACATGCCAAGTGTTATATGTCTACGACCACTGGGGGCGTGGCAAATCAAAACTGAAAAATCTACAGCTTCTGAGCCAATAACTGGCCAAATTTGATTTGCCAAATTTTATATATGTATTGAAAAGAATATTTTATTAACACAAAATAACTAAATTAAGCAAAAATAACCAAAATATCAAGATGATCGCTCGCCAACGAACTTCTATCTCATTTTCAGAGTTGCCACCTCTCTCATTTTGAGAGGTGCCATCTCTCTCAATTTAGGTGCGTGTTTTTACTAAGGTACGAGTGCTAAGCTTCAATCCAAATTGCAACTGCCTGGCCACTTCCAATGAAAATCGGCAGCTAATTTGAGCGGCGACAGTGAGGATTTAAGATTTAATTAAAAAAAATATAATATAATGTGATGGGGTGCTGGGACGTAAAAAAATTTCGCTGTCGGTTACGTCCGACTGCAACGTTCTTCCTCTTTTTAATAAGACTTAACTGTCTTATATATGTATATAAAAAAATTCTTGATATTGATAGATCGTTAGTCAGTATTTTTTTAGAGAATAGTAGAGTCGTTTTTATTATTTTCTTAGAGCTGTTGAGTTGACCTTTACGTTGTAGCTCGGTCAATACTTATATGACTTTGATAGGGTTAGCTTTTATAGAATACAGGAGCATGGGAACGCTGGAGCGTAGGAGCTGAACGAGTTGTTACATTTTTATTTCAAGCGGCAGCTGGAAAACATCGCACGCCTTGCCGAACATTTTAATCTCTCTATTTTTGTAATTCTTAAATATTTGTATTTTATTTTGCTTGGTCATCGTAATCATTTCGGCGAGGAATTGGTTTGAGGAAATGAACGGTCATAACATTGTTCCAATCCTGGGCATGGCGCCGTTCTCGTCAAGGAGCGAATCGGAGCGCACCTGCTGGATATGTTTTGCGACAGACTCCGAGAACCGCATGGCAACCTGGCTGCATCCGTGCCAATGCCGCGGCAGTACCAAGTGGGTGCACGAGAGCTGCCTCTATCGCTGGATCGACGAGAAGCAGAACGGCAATACGCGCACCAAGGTAACCTGTATGCAGTGCCGCGTCGAGTACATCATTATCTTCCCGAAGGTGAGCCGCGTGGCCACGGTCCTGGAGCGCTTTCATGATCTCATACGGCACTGCACTCCATTTGTGGCGGCAACCGCTTTTTTGGGCTCCGTCTACTGGACAGCCGTCACCTATGGAGGCATCACGGTCATCCAGGTTCTTGGCCAGGAGCGCGGCATGGAGCTCATGGAGACAGGCGACCCATTCTTTCTGCTAGTCGGGCTGCCCTTCATTCCAGTGGCACTTATACTGAGCCGCTTCATACGCTGGGAGGACGCCGTGCTACGGCTCTGGCACAAGCGCGGCTCCATTATACGCCGCGTGCCTCTGGTTAATCGGCTGTTCAATCGGCAGCCCAGATCCGGAGAGCCGGCGCCTCTCCCGGTGCTCGATGAGCCAGTGCAGTTTGCTCGCATCTTCTGCGGCGGCATCCTGCTGCCTAGTATTGCCACAATAATGGGCAACATTATGTATAGGAACATGACGCCTCCGCTGTATCGGACGCTGCTTGGGGGCGCTACGTTCATCGGCCTGAAGGGCATACTCAAGATATACTTGCGCCAAAAGCAATATCTGAGCAAGACGCGCCGCCACATCGTCGACTACACTGAGGAGAATGTGCGCCTGTATGTGTCGGACGCTGACGGTCAATCTCGAGACAATGCCCGCCAAAGAGCCGGCTCTGAGGATAACGAATACGAATTTGCTCAGGAGTACGTGGATATGGACACCGAAGTGGGCATGTATGTGGATGTGTCAAGGGATTGGGACGGGGAAGCTGATTTGGGAGTGGATGAGGACATCGCCGTAAACATGGACGACGAGGTAGCCCACGCGGATGTCGGTATTTATTCGGATGCTAACCAAACACCGGAGCAAGACGATTCCGAGCTCGACGATGTTAGAGATCATATTGTTATAAGCGTGCCAGACCGTCCTTATACATTGTTTCTTAGCTAAATTGTTCGTGGGACTTCCTAAGGAATATCACAATCTAAATTCTTTCGTGTTTTAATTATATAGATTTGTTGAATTTATCGTAAAGAAAAACCAAAAACAATTTTAGTTGCTCTCCACTGTCATCTCCCAATGTCTGTGTATCTCTTTTTCTCTATCTCTAACTCCATCTCTACCTCTTTCACCACTCTTTCTCCCCTTTCTCTTTCTCCTGCTCACTCTCTTTCCCATTCGCATTGTATATATTTTTATACGCTTAATACTCAAATCATTTCGTTATTCTTAAGACGAATTCAGAGATTTCCTTGGGAATATTATTGTTCTACTTGCTAGTTCTGGCTGTCATTTGTCATTTCTCTCTGATGAGCAATCTCTCTCTACTTGCTTTACTGGTGTTGAAAGCTTTTCCAAGCATACTTTTTGGAGCGCCTAAAATGTCAATAAAGTTCATTTTCAAAAACAAAACAAAAAACTGAAATGCACTTATTACATAAATATAAATATCAATAAATCTATTAATAATAAAACCATATAATATTCAATGTAATGAAAAATAAAGTGAACTTATAAAAAATATTTCATTTTATTTGTTAGAGTTTTAAAGGTAAGCAGAGCGTCTGCTCTTGTTGTCTGTGTATCTTTGCATGTGTGTGTGCATTGTTATTGTCTGTTAGGTATGTAGACAAATAGAATAGAAAGAATGGAGTGGAAGCATCGAGGAGGCTGCCAGGTATCGCATCGTCGAGCTCTTCCGAGCAGAGCATTCTTACTTAGATCGAGATCTGATAAATTCAAATAGGGAATGAAAGATGTTTGGCTATTTGAAGTGTCACGCAGAAAGCAGATTTGATTTTACTTGTTATCGTCAATCAGTCAGTCAGAGCACTGTGCAGTTGTGGGAATAGTAAAAACTTATTGTTCTGGCACAGGCGAAAACATCAATTCCAAGGAGCCTGGGTAAATCCAGTCGCAGTAGTTGTTGACGAAGCTAAATTAAGTTTATATCAGTATCACAGAGTAGGTCTAACAATTCGGTCGACATATTAAGAGAAAAGTAAGAAAAAATTCAAATAATTGTGAATATTCTGTTAAATTCTTGTTTAAATTCGCGTTGTGGAAGCATTTCACTGTTCTAAATTGGGAGTTCACCAATACCCTGTTTCTAAGAAAATAATTTTGCTTTTCTTTGATCACGTAACTGCCCCATCTGAAGCTAGTCTGCAAATATGTCGGACAATTCGGCTGTCTCTGGTGTTCTGAATGCGGTGCTATGCGGCGTGACTGGCTACGGGTGCTTCACGATGAAGCCGGCGGAGCATCCGTTCGCGTTCTCGGCCTGCGTGATTGGCTTTTGCCATGGTCTTCTGGGACTGATTGACATGTTCGCTGGGAGCGACGGTACCCGGAAAGCCAGAAAGACGACCAATGCCATTATGGAGATCGTTCCTTTGCCGCTAGTCAATGTGGAACTATTCTTTGGCGGCGATAGCAACAATATTGCATTGGGACACGGGCTGTTCATTGTGCCCATGGCTATATCTGTGCTGGTTGGCCTAATCAAGGACGATGAGGTGGAGACTGATGATGCAGTTGAAACATTGAAGCTGCTGACCATACTGGGGAACATAACATCTCTCTGCTATCTGGCCATCAACGAAGGCTCCATGATCATGGGCGGTATGGCCTTTCTAGCATTCCTCACTAAGATCGGCTCCGAGTATCTGGAGTCGCAAATTGAGGGCTCTGGCGATCTAGTCAAGTACCTCAGCTGGTCTGGATTCTATTTCCTGGCTATCTTAGCCGTTGGCGGCGAGAAGTGATTCGCGTATTCCAAATTATTCATCAAAACAAAATTATGAACAAAAACAAGAAATTGACATTGTAAGGCCCAGCTTTGGATATTTATGGACTTACATATTTCCCGGATTAACAAAATGAAAAGTGATTATATATGCGTCTGGCACTAGAACTTAATTATTAAATATCTTAAAAGGGACCCGATGCCCGGACTTCACTCGGTTTATGAAATCAATCCCAATCCCAATAAGTAGAAGGCTCTATAAAAATGTTTTCAAGTGTCCATGGAAATATTTCGGCTTTATTTACCCTGGAGAAGAATTTTACAGTATATTAGAATACATTAAAAAAAAGAGAAAAAAAAACGGCTTGAATTATTTGGGCAGCAGCTAGACTGGGCCATATTAAGAGCTAGCCACTGTCTAGAGGAGCTCACTCTAACCTAGAGATGGGGACGATGAACGACACGCACTTTTAAGTAATTTGATCTCTTGAGTACTTCTGCATCTGTTTACTGAAAGGGCTGGGTGGCTTTCTATGACAGTTCAAGGATATGCCTTTCTCTTTTCAGATGGGGTCTGAGCCTCTGAATGTCGTTCCTTAAGAGTCTCGCATATCTGGGCAGCCCGAGTGATACATACTATATAGATACTATATAGATATTAATATCTCTGTTTTATTGTCTTTCATTGTTGTCTAGTGTGTGCAGCAGCAGTGCCGATGCGGTAAACATTCTAACATGCTTCAAGAGCACTTGGGGGCATTTCACGCAAATTCACGCAAACTCACTTTTGAGCGAGCGTGTGAGCTGGCTCGTTTTTCAAGTGTATACAAATAGCCATAATCACCTCCGATGTAATAAATCTAATTTCCCACAATAGCCAGATCGTTGAAGGAAGGGTTCAACAAACGAACCCACAAAGTAATTCGATTTATCCAACCTTTCGGGAGTCCGTCGAGTGCGCACTACAATCGAGTGGCTCTCGCTATGTAGTCACCCGGATGTAAGAATGAACTATGTAAGCTCATATCAGTCTATGTGCGTATGGAGCATAGAACAATGTGCTGGCGTGTAATGTCCATGTCTGGACTTTATCGTGGGCCAGCTAAATCAATGTCAAATGGCAATTAGTTGACTGCAGATGACTTCATCGCACCATATTCGGCCCACTCGTAAGCCTTTTAGCGCATGCGAGCTTATGGGCTTAGGTGGCACTAACTATGAAACTGGAGCTCGGAGCTTGTAGCTGTCGCTGGTCCAGTAGCTCGGGCCAAAGACAATGACGGCCAATTACTTATGATAACAGACATTTTTGTTTTGTTTTTGGTTTTTTGTAACAACCAGTTCTTGACTTTACGTCTGTTTCGTCAGCTGCCAATCAAAAAATCAAATAAAAAATCGAATCGAAAAAAGAAAAAATATTGAGCCGAGAGCCTGACAAGTCACCCAACTAACTTTAGCTGCACCCGCACCCGCAGCCACATTTTCACTGGCACCCGCCGGTAGCTCAGCTCCAGTTCGACTTCCATTTCCACTTCTACGGCGACTCGCCGCAGCATAAGTCATAAAATAAACAATAAACAAGCTCAAGACGCAGCTAAATGACTTTACAACGACAACTTTGGGGCGTCATGGTCATTGAGCACGCCGTTTGCAACTCCAAAGCCGAGGGGGTAGGGCCCTGCCTGAGAGAGGGGTCTGTCTGTCAGACTGTCTCGCTGTTTGTGTGTGCTACACGACGCGTGTTGACATTAGCTCTTAAAATGTATTAGTTTTTATTGTCACTGCGGCTAGCGTTATGGGCTTAGGTGGGGCCAAGTCTTTGGTGGGATTAATGTGATACCGTCCACAGACATTGACAAGTCATTGCAATGATTATCAAATACATAGACAATATTTCATTCACAACATTCCTCTACGATCAACAGAAATAATGACTCCGGCTCTGACCATAAGAAGAATTTCAGCTCTGCCACAGTTCTAATGCGGCCGAACCATTCCGTTGTTCGTTGTTACTATGTCTGCAAATACTCAATATACCATTTCAGTTTGAGGCTTAAAGAACCAGCGTGTAAGTTGTACATCTGTAGACCTTCTGCCTGAAGATAAAGCCAATCAAATTTCCGAATTGCGTGGAGCAAAAGAGATCTTCTAATGGAGTGCTGAAGCTCTATGCAAATCTATACACACTAATCTCATATTAGTACTACTAAAGATCTGCAGTGATTTTATATTTATGGAAGAGTCTCCGCATCAGGAGCCCGTAGCTGCTGATTCTTCTCTGACTTATCCCCCAGAGAGTAACTAGTTTATTAGTTACATAATAATAATAACGTAATATCTTAAATGTTGAGTAAATTTTGAACGATATTACGAATCGGACTCCTTGATTTATAAGTCTTGGCTTGAGAATTGGAGCAGTTGGGACTTATCGACAACTTCATTGACCAATTACAATGCGAGAGACTCACAATCGAATTGAGTTGGTCTTGGGTGTGCCAATGTGAGGGAACCGATTGCATTCAAATTTTATTCACTTCCCAAAAGAAGGTATTACACTAGTCTTCGTTTTTCTTGATATATATATATGTATGATGTTTATCATGGTTGTGTTATCAGAAGTGCGCTGGCGGCTGCTGGTAGTGCCACTAACGGACTCTTGAACATCTTATCTGAACGTATATCATATAAGGAGGGCCTCTTAGCCCTCGTAGAGCTGCAATCGTACTATTTGCTGTATTATTTATTAGACCGTTGCTTGACATCTGTCCACAATGGAGAATGATTCTGTTCTGGTTTCGTTTCGTTTCGTTTCGTGGACTCCGACTGGGCCTGGGTATGGGTATTGCTCTTATCAGCAATGTTCCAGTTTTTCGGCTGGCTCTTGGCCTGCTGAACGTATCTAATTTATATACGTGGAGAAGGCTTTTTGGAGCGTGCATGTTGCTATTGGAATTTCGTTCGACTGGAATTTCCATTTGGTTGATTGATTAAAAAGCAACAATAAAATCAATTTGAAGTTGGAGTCGAACGCGTCGAAAATCATTTACTGCCATTACGATATGTGAGTATCAATCGAAATTAATTGCACCGCGCCCAGAACTTCAATTTTAATCAAATTGAAAAAAGCAATGAAAGCAGGTAACACCTGTGCTGCGGTGTAGGGGCGGGGCGGTTGCATGTGCGGGAGGCAAATGTTTCACCTGATGCACTTCAATTGGGCAATTCAATAATTTATTTGTGCCAACAGCGATTCGGCCGCATTTAAAATCGATCAATGCTCCTCACACAGTCAGAGAGAGAAAGAGAAGAGAGAGAGAGAGAGAGAGAGAGAGAGAGAGAGAGAGAGAGAGCGAGAGGGAGAGTGAGAGAGAGAGAGAGAGAAATAGAGGGAAGGAGAGAGCGGGGAATACATTATTATCGTCTTTGGCCAATTCGCATGTTTATTTCATAGGGCCAACAGTGGACTCATTGGTCAAAACATTTTAACATTCATCAGGCATTCCGGTTTCTGAAGACCTCGCCGAGACGGCAAGAATGCCGCTCAAGGCAGAGACAAGGAGAGAGCAATAGAGGCCTAGAGAGCGAGAGAGAGACAGAGAGAGAGAGAGAGAGAGAGAGAGAGAGAGTAGAGACGATGACGATGACCCATAACGAGCTGTTGGCCAAGTTTTTGGATCGTAAACTTCTCGCCCCGTGGCAAGCAAATCGAGAACTTAAGAATGCGAATGCTGTAAACTTTTTGGAATTAGAATGTAAAGTGAAAGGAGTTCTGCAGGTTAACAGCCATGCCAAAGCAACAGAAGAAAAACGCAAAAGAAAAAAGCCTGCTAAAGCCAGCTCTGAGATTCCAGAGCCGCAGCCGCCGTAGCCGCGCCGCAGCCACAGCCAATGCCGGTTTAAGAATCTGCTGGGAGCTGCGAGAGTTAGGAGAGCTGCTCGAGTTGATGGCGGGGAGCCTCTCCAACCGCCGCTGTTGTCTCGTCGGTTAGGTAGCTGATGAGCTGTCTCTTCCCTCATCTCTCAGCTTCATACGCTTTGCCGCTCGCCAATCGATTGATGAAGGAGGAATGACTGCACAAACATTTGCCCAAGTCGCCCCAACAAGATCCCAGATCAGTAAAGCTCGAAATATAACAGAAAATTGATCAGGAATAAATGTTGTTATTAATGATTTTCTATGATAGGCCTCGGATAGTTTATATTATTGAACTATTTATGAGATCATTACATGTTGGGCACCTCAAACGGCAGATACTCAGTAACTCTGAGACATGCACATATATATATCAATCCAAATCCAGATCAATGGAATATTCAGCATTCTTTGATCTCAACATTCTTTGATCTCAAAATTCAATATTTGTATTCTGTAAATGAAATGATTTGTGTTAAGTTATAATTTTTAAAATAGTAAAGATCTTCAATCAAATTATTTATAACAAATTTAAAACTTTGTATAATTAATTTTTGTATTTTATAGAAATTTAAATTACTTTTAAAAAGTTAAAAAAAACTCAATTATATAAATTTGTTTTATTTGATGAGAAGTTAAGATTATATTATTCTATTAAATTTCTATGAACAATTTTATATGAATTTACTATTTCCTTATTTTATCATTACAATTATCATTTATGTTATAAATGTTTTACTTTTTATACTTTTTTAAGAAGTGTAAAAAGTATATTGGTTTTGTGCAATGTCAGTCACGCTGTCCGTCCGTCTGTCCGTATGAACGCAAACCATTTCCACGCTATTGAAGCTAGAGACTTGAAATTTGAAATATGTACTTCTAGAAGGGCTAGAGATTTGAGATTTTAACTGAACACTCACGTCGACAACCAAAAGGTATGGCGGATATATCTACGCCCACAGGGGGCGTGGCAACTAATATCAGCTTATGTCTCCCACAGTTTAAATGCTAGAAGCTTCAAAATAGGATGCTAAGTTACTTGGGCCTCCTCTACCGATTCCCCAAAAATTATTGTTACGATCCAACAAGGGGCGTGACTTACAGAAAAGTACCCTGTAATTTTCGCATTTTTCGAATGTAAGCATCCAAACCTTACAGTTATATTCCTGAACATATATGTCTACGGTCACTGGGGGCGTGGCAAATCAAATTTGAAAAATCTGCAGCTTCTGAACCAAAAACGCGCCACATAAGGACTTTGTGACCTTTGACCTTGTCTTTTGATTTGTCAAATTATATATATATATATGTTTGAAAAGAATATTTTATTAATACAAAATAACTAAATAAAGAAAATATAACAAAAATATCAACATGACCGCACCGGGGTTCGAGCCCACACGTCTACGCTCGCCAACGAACTTCTATCTCATTTTCAGAGTTGCCACCTCTCTTATTTTGAGAGATACCATCTCTCTCAAATTAGGTGCATGTTTTTGCTAAGGTAAGGGTTCTAAGCTTCGATTCATATTGAAACTGTCTGGCCACCTCCAATGAAAATTTTTAATCGGCAGCAAATTTGAGCGGCGACAGTGGGGATTTAAGGTTAATTAATGGGCTGCTGGGACGTGAAATAGTATTTCGCTGTCGGTTGCGCCCGACTGCAACGTTCTTACTAGTTAAAGTTAAAGATTATGAAAATAAGATTGTCTTAGCTTCTCTTCCGTCCGTCCATACTGAAACTGAGGAATATACACAATATATAGATACCCACGTCCTCTGGGCTAGAGTATATCTAGAGTAATTGTGGAGCTGTTGTGGACGAGCTTGGCAATTAGATCCCTCTTGATCTTCCCAATTAGGCTGTTTACAGGGTATCTACTACTTCAGCGCTGGGGACCTACTGCCAAAGAGCTAGCAATTAGTTGAAGCAGCTGATCAGCCGTAATTCCTTGAGATCTTCGGAGAAGAGTCTTAGCAACTCCTAATTGGTATTATTAAGGATTTATGGCTATCGCCCGGGATGTATTAGTTTTTTTTTTTTTTTTTTTTTTTTTTTTGACGTATTTGTGAATTTATTTGCTGCTTGTTGTCAGAGACTCTATAGCGCATTTATCTTTTATCCTTAACATTTGTTTTTTGGCAGGTACGCCTGTTATAATTATTCTAATTTATATGTAGTTTTTTTTTTTTTTTTTTTTTTTTTTTTAATTTAAATTCCCCGACGATCGAGGGGATGCAGTCTTTTAAGTCTTCTCCTACATTGGTTGTTGACCAGATTAGATGCCAGTTGGTTTGGGTGCGCTTCCAATCTGTCCGTGTACCTTGCACTATGTCTGCCTATGAGCTCTGCTATTGTCGGCATCTTAAGGTCGGTATGAAGCGTTGCGTTTCTTACGAACCATTCTGCTCCGGTCCATCTTCTTAGAGCTTTATTCTGCAAAATTTGCACTTTTTTAATGTGCGTTTGGGCAGCTGATCCCCATAGTGGTATAGCGTATGTGAACACTGGTGCTACAATCGCGTTATAAATAATCCTTTTGCTTGAGAGAGACAGTTTACTCTCGCTCCTTAGCATCCAATCAAGTTTTTTAATTTAAATTGGCACCTCTCCACCATCTGGCTTATGTGGGCACCGTACGTCAGTCTCTTGTCCAGAGTGACTCCCAGATAGTTAACTTTATTAGCCCTCGGTATTGTATGTCCGAGTGCTACGTCTGGGCAGTCACCTTTTCTTAGTGTGAACGTGGTGTGTACTGATTTTTGAGTGTTCACAGCGATGCTCCAGCGTTTGTGGAAATGGAATCTGGGACAAAGCCCGCAAATTGCAGCGGGTGTGCCTGTTGAGAGTGGAGATTATTGGATGAGTTGACGGATGGACGGATGGAATGGCTGGATTGCCTTTGGCTTTGTGGCGTGGTATGGAAAAATTCGTGCTCTCTGACAGTGTCCGTGTATGCGTGTGTGAAGGCAGAGCAACCGAAATAATTTTGTGTAGGATTAGTGACAAATATTTCTTCTTTCTAATTTTGTGGGAGGGGCTGCGGGAGGTAGCGCAGTGTGAGTGGGCGGCCGGCGAGACTGAGACAGTGGAGGCGACGCCACAATGGCCTGGCAACCCGGCAACTGTGAGCCGCAGCACATCACGAAGACGAAGAAGAAACATCGAGAACGACAAAGACATCTTCGCCTTCCGCATGTCTGCGCTATTTTTAAGCAACTAATCGCCTAGAACGCTGCCTAAGAGGCAGAAAGCGTCGTCAAACGGCGAACGCCAACGCCAACGCCAACGTTGGCACGTCGGCAGCGACGCCAAGTGTGAACGCCAGGAACTGACATGATGCACATCAGGAGTGGAACGGTGGGCGGGGGCAGGTCAATGGAATACCTAAAAGGCGATCCTCGTTGCGAGCAACAAATATAACTTGACAGAATATATATATACATATATATATATATATATATATATATATATATATATATATATATATATATATATATATATATATATATATATATATATATATATATATATATATATATATATAACTGTTCTAATCGCACAAGCAGATATGCACTGCTGGTAATGGTTTTTGGTTTTTGTTTTGCTTCTGTTCATTTTGGAGTGATACTTTTCATGCTGCCATAGAACGTACATAAATTAATTGAGTTTTATGGGACAATTTTCAATTTTCCCCAAAAAGCTATTTGGCCCGACGAATGCCGGAAAATTCCGAAAAATCCAAACGTGCGTCTGTGTGCAGAGGTTATTTTTAAGCTGGAATGAAAATGTTCTATTTGTCTGCGACAAAACGTGCATAAGTATCTGTATCTACATCTATGTATCTATATCTATGGCTATATCTATAACTGTTTCTTTCTCTGTATCTGTGTGTGTCTGTGTGTTGTATCTGGTCATATATGACTGTATTTATGAGCATGTTGCTCTGGACTCTATTTTATTTTTATACAACAAATATTTAGACGAAAACACACCCATGCACATGCAATATATTTTCTCAAATTTAACTAACTTTTTAATTATTATGAAGCAAAGACAACTTTAGTCGAGACCGCTCGACTAGGGGATACCCTGAACCCTGCGAAGAACTGATATTCCAATCTCCGTTTCATAGATATATAATATATATAATATATATATACATATATATTTCTAACTGAGAACTTAAGGGTTTTGAAAATTAAATTTAATTATCAACTAAAAAGCAAATAAGTAAATTTTGAAATTAAATTATGTAAGACCTCCGAAACACTCTCGAAATATATGTTCTAAGCTAAGCTTTTTACTGCTCAGCTCTCGAATTTAAGCAAGTATTGTTGTCCTTCTGTTGGAATCGAAAATCTCAAATAAAATTCAAGCCAAAAAGTTTTTTTTATTTAATAAAAATGCGAATATAAAATTTTAAAATTGGTTTCAATAATATGATGGTTCCAATGTATTATTGGAACCATCATATTATTGAAACCAATTAGACAAAATCCGAGCCATTTGGGATTTACTGTAGTTAAACTGTCTTATTAATACATTAATATAGTTATAATAATATAATAATTTTAAATGTAAATAGGGCAGCTATGGGGACAGACCATGGAGCTTCTTCACGCCATGAGCCATTAACTCTCTTAAATTATGGGTCTACTTCAAGACTAATTCTGAGAGCACTTGAATACTTGAGGGCGGGTCGAGAATGGGGCGTGGGATGGCCTGTCTTAACTGACTTGACTTGGCTCGGCTGGACCGTCTACATAGTTGCGGTGCGTTGTCAGTTTATTATGCGAAAACGCCGACTGCTTTCATATTGACTTTTATTATTTAATATGTGGTTAGCGCGATGAATTTTCACTGGAAAACTGAAAAGCCAAGCGACGACAGTGGCGACGGCGACGACGACGACTACTACGTGACTTCCGTTGACACATGCGAAAAACTTTTCTCGGTCTCAGTGTACATATGTATGTGTGAATGTGTGTAAGTGTAAGTGACTGTCAACAGGATATGTCTGCTGCGTCGACGGCTTGTTGATGACATAATTAATGCCTTGCTGTGACAACAACAACAAACAAGAGCAACAACACCTAGGCAGTTGACTTGCACATTCGGCTTTCGGTTTTTGAAGTTTTCCCCCAATAGGAGGACAAGTTTTTCCGGTTTTCCTCATGTCGATGCTGCGGGAAAAACTGTAGAAAATGTGAAGTGGAAAATTGAAAAGCAAAATGCCATTTTGATTGACAGGCAACAAAGAAAAGCGTCCACGCACAGCTGATGCTATTAAAGGTTTCAGAGTTTTCATTTTCTACTCATTTGGAAACTTTATTTTTATAAATTTTATGGAAAATCTTTGTCTCTTTGATATACGTGCGGGCCAATCGAGCCCAGAGCTCCGTGTGGGTCATACGATCTGTCACTGGAAGCAGCCGGAAGAAGTTTATTTATAAGTGAGGTATGAAATCAAAGAATTCTTAAATATATCGAATATCGAATTTCGAATATTGAATGCCGAATATCGAATAGCGCAGTCATGAGTTAGATCGAAGATATCCAAACTTCATATAGGAAAAACTTGTCTATAACAAAGACTTAGAAATGCATTCTGCAGCCAGCGTCCGTAAGTCTCCAGTTGCATTTCATTTCTCAGCCTATTATCATTATTAGTACTATTGCTCTAATTGTGCATCATATAATTATATCATTAGCCTCATGCTATAATACTATTAATCATACCAGTTTGTTTCAAAACTTCGACACATATGTATATAAAAGAAACGGAGAATGCACGAAATAACGGTTCTTCGCAGGGTTCAGGGTATACCCTAGTCGAGCGGTCTCGACTAGAGTTTTCTTACTTGTTATTATTATAGGTGGGATGGGAGTTCCCTGGCAATTCAAGCTATCACGCTCCATGATCGACACCACTGCATAGTGATTTAGGTTTATTCATCGAGCTTTGAGCGATGACTCGACGGATGCTGCATTCGAGGACACAGAAATAACCACCTGAGGAACCCGCTTATGGGACACTGCTGGAACTGCTTTCATTCCGACAAAGTCCTTGCATGCCTGTTTAGTCTTTAATCAAGCTGTGAGGCTCCTGATCGTCGTTTAGGATTTGGCAACAGCTCGAGGCTTCCATAGCTGAGGCAAATACTGTTCGGCAAGCATATTCCAACAGCAAAAGGAAACTATTCTGAAATATAATGCAACAGCGGCAGGAACAGAGCATCAAAACGTCAATCTGATCGGATCTAGACGATTTGCAGGATATCCCTTTACCCCGAGCATATGTAAATGCTGCACTAGAGCTAATGCTACTAATGACTAATGGCTAATGACTAATGACGACTAAAAACGATCATGAATTCGGGCTGTGCGTTGAGGGAGTCTCGTTTCGTCGATTGCAACTTTGTCGTCGACTAAAAACTAGGCGAACTCAGCGAGAGCAACAAACAGACAAGCAACAAATGGCAAACGAACAACAAACAAACTGAGAAAATTCTTTAGGCCTAGGCGCAGATGAGTGAAAACCTGTTGAACAACTGCGGCGCCTCGTTGTTGTTGCTGCTGTTAATCAATTGAATTAGTGCTGCAGCACCGGCAAAGCCTTAGCCAAAGCCTTAGCCAAAGCCAAAGCCAAAGGCAAAGCAAAGGCAAAAATAAAAGCAAAAGTAAAAGCAAAAGCAAGCCAATCCGATCTGATCCGTTGCCAAGCTGACAGATTTCACAGTCGCAGCTCGTTTGGAGGTCGTGTGGCATGCACAGCGACGCAGCTTGCCAACAATGCGGATACGTGCCACATACATATCACTGTGTGTGTGTGTGGCCTAGTCAAGGATCTTAGACGGGGCATTGTTACCGCTTACCGCTTGTCTACATCAGATAAGTTAATTGGCCATTTTGGCCCAAAGGGAAACAACCCGTTGCAAGTTGCCAGATGCCAGATGCCAGTTGCAAGTTACTAGTTGACTGGAAAAACTAGTCGTGTTTTGGAAAGGAGGCTGAGGGGGCGACTGGGACAACAGCTTTGTTAGCCATTGGCCGACAGACCCGCCCGGCAAAACGTGAACAATGAGAGCCACGTTAACGGCGACTCTAACCCAGTGACACCATTTCAACTACGGCCCACTCCTCTAGCCATCCTGCCCCTGACCCCTCCTGTTGCCTGCATCTGTTCAGTCGCATTGCAAATGCCGATCGGCTGGCTGACTTCGAATTCGACTTCGACTTCGACTCCGACTTCGATTTGGATTTCGATTTTGATTTCAATCAATGCGAATGCTCGAGCTGCAAGCTTGACTTTAAGCCTCTCCAGATCCGAGCACTATATTTGTGCTCATATATAAATTTTAAAGCTATTTCCGTTGCTTGCAGCTAGCCTTGCCTAAAAATAGGTATACCTAGTCCAAATCTATGCAAAGAATGAACTTAGGATCAGCCCATAATATGATTCTCATTTCCTGCCTTTTGTGTGGTTTAATTATTTTATATTTTGCAAGTCTGTCTTTAATATAGCCGTTTACGGCATAGACATATATATATTTGTATTATACACTACATTCCTATTCTCGTCAATTCTCCAAATTATTTTCATTTTTCAAATTCTTATAAATTGATAACTTGAATTTGAGTTTTTAATCAACTTTTTTGGATGCCGTTGCCTTTCTGCTGGCATCGATTAATTACAGTTTTTTTTTTAATTATTGCTATCGATAGTTTTTGTTGTGTTCCACTTCCATTTGTTTCAGTTGCTCGATTCTCGCCAAATTGCCAAGAACTTAATTGTTTTTTGGTGTTTTCTGTCGACAGACCAATGTCAGGCAATAATGGTTTCCCATTGCGATAATTTAATTAAAATGACATGACAATTTACAAGTTAATTGCACAGCACACACACACATACACATGCGCATATACAATGTAAAGTATGCGAGAAATGTTTTTGATTCTAATTGCCGCAGGCAAACAAAAGGCTGACAAAAATGCGATTCGATTCGATGTGATGTAATAAAATAAAATAATTGGCGCATGCAATGTGCTGCAAATGCAAAATCAGAGAGCGTATAAATCAACACACAGATGGACCACATTTTCATTCATAAAGTGCAGCTTTAATGCTCAATGGAGTTAAGCGCCAGAGGAAGTGACGTAACACACACATACACAGACACTCCGACGCATCGGATCAGAGCTGCAATAGTGTGCGGTAAGCTCAAAGTATATGTGTACGCAAGAGCGAGACAGCTGCATATGTCCGAACTCTTCTGCGTCTCTTGCTCTTGCGCTTTCGCACGCCTCGCTGCAGACGAAGGTTTGTGTCTAAAGTCTTTAGTTCTGTGCGGCGACCTCGTGCTGTATTTGGAAGCGAATTCTATCAACAACAACATCAGCAACAACAACAACATGAACAGTAATTGTCAACGATAATTTCAATGCAAGTGTGTGTGTGTGTGCCATTCACAAAACAAACAGCAGTGGCTAGAGCGAGTGCAAGCAAGACAGCGACAGGAGTGAACAGTTACATTGACGAAGCGCAATGCCAAACAAGTGACAAGAACAACAACAGCAGCAACTGAGTTGAGTGCAACTCGTAATGCATAAGGAAGAGAGCAGAAGTTAATTGCGAACTGTACCAAGAATAACAGCTAAATGTACCTAAGGTACTTTTGTCGAGGTGCATTACGTGTATGCAAATCAATTGCAAACGGAGAGAGAGAGAGAGAGAAAGAGAGAGAGAGAGAGAGAGAGAGAGAGAGGGAGAGGATAGGCTCTATATGTATATTTCAAGTACTTTTATAGCTGTGCTGCATAATAATAGGTTCTGTTGCAACTAGCTAATATCTAATCGGGAATTTAGAAAACTATCTATGTACATATATACATATTTACGGATTTATAAAGAGAATGCATTCAGAATAACATTTAAGATCGATGTGTAATTGCATGACGAATCGTATTTCTCTATTTCGACTGAATTCGAAATCTATTAATAAACTCATGTCATTAGTCATCAGTCTCGAGTATATGCAATAATTCATTAGAATAAAACAGATTTTCCGCAAATGTATGAAATGCTGGCCAGCGCTGGCAGCAATGTTGCAGCAACATTCGTGATATTCGCACTCAAAGCTCAAATACGACAACGCGAAAGCAACGCACTCAAATCACACTCAACGCAAAAGCACTCAAGAGAGCGAGAGTAAATCGAAAATCTGAAAAACTCCAGACAAGCCGGCAAACCACTAAATGAAACATATAGAGGCAGACACAGAGAGAGAGAGAGAGAGAGACAGAGAGCAAGAACTGTTTCTCAATTATATATGTATGTATGAATGTGTGTGTGGGTTGTATATACGACGAGCCTCAAAGCCGGCGCCAAGTAGTACTCACAGTAGTAGTAGTAGTAGTCACTCACGTTGCCGCTGTTGTTGTTGTATAGTAGTAAAAGCTTTCGCGGCTGACTATTGCGCCAGAAAAGCAAATAGAGGCACGGACACGCGCACAGACACAAGCGCAGTGCGAAATGCTTGCGTTGGCTGAGCAGTCGGCGGCCGGCTGGCAGACGGGTGGGGTGCCGCGCTGCGCTTTAGCCTCTGTCAGCAGCGCCAACGTCCGCGTTAGCGTCATTGACAGAATTGTCTGACTATGCAGTATTTTACGCTCTCGTGTGGGCGTGGCGTGGGAAGGTTAAGTTCCCTTCTTCCTGGTCCATATGGCAGCATTAATGCATGTGAATACACTCACACATATATGTATGTATATATACATACATATGCATGTATGTACATAGAGAGGTGCATATGCGTGTTTGTATGGCTGACAGCTGAAAGCAAAAGTGACCGTTAGTTGCTGCCTAACTGTGCATTTGTGTCTGCTGCTGCTGCTGCTGCTGCTTTTCGATTGCCCAAAAATGCAGGCGACCTACATCAAGACGGGCGTGGCACGGCGGGAGGCGTAATGGTAGGGTGTGTTTGAGGTGGGCGCCAGACGGCGTTTAAGATCTGTCCTCTCGCTCTCTGTCCGTTTCTATCGTTTTTTCCAACCACTTGAAGATACCCTGTAACAAATCGATTGGCGAAATAGGGTATATTAGCAAAAAGGTGTGTGTATATGTATTTAAAAATGTGTATATTTCATAGGCAATCATCAAATTTTAGGTTATCAATAACCGGATGAATTTAGGTAATCCAAAGTTGTTTACTCGAAACTCTAACAGAGTTCTTCAAATTATTTGATTTTAGTCTGATTGATGTTGCCTTTGATTGAGCACATACAAATATACTTTACATAGTATCTATCGGTCGTTACACTTCAGAGTTTCACTTTTATTCGGTTTGCTGCCACAGAAAATGCAAAATGTTTGTTTCATTAGCTTTGCCTTGCATTTGTATTCCCTTAGATAGTTGTCTTACACATGTTTGGTCTCATATAAGTTTATATATTGCGAATTGCCTAAAATGTATAATTTGACATTTATGAATTTTAATACTTTTTGTAAAAGTATATTGGTTTTGTGCAATGTCCGTCATGCTGTCCGTCCGTCTGTCCGTATGAACGCAAACCATTTCCACGCTATTGAAGCTAGAGACTTGAAATTTGAAATATATAGTTGCGTATACCCTCGTCAGATAAAATGTCAAGATTTTCCCGATACGCCCACTAGGGGCGTGGCAAATCGGAAAATGCATTTTCCTGTATCTGAGAAACACTACTTCTAGAAGGGCTAGAGATTTGAGATTTTAACTGAACACTCACGTCGACATCCCAAAATCAAAAAGGTATGGCGCATATATCTACGCCCACAGGGGGCGTGGCAACCAATATCAGCCTATATCTCCCACAGTTTTAATGCTAGAAGCTTCAAAATTGGATGCTAAGTTACTGGGGACCTCCTCTATCGATTCCCCAAAAATTATTGTTACTCGCCAAAAGGGACGTGACTTACAAAAAAAAATACCCTGTAATTTTCGCATTTTTCGAATGTAAGCATCCAAACTTTACAGTTATATTCATGAACGCCCACTCTATGAACATGTCAAAAGTTATATGTCTACGGCTACTGGGGGCGTGGCAAATCAAATCTGAGCTTCTGAGCCAATAACGCGCCGCATAATTACTTTTTGATCTTTTATCTTGTCTTTTGATTTGCCAAATTAGGTGCGTGTTTTTACTAAGGTTAGAGTTCTAAGCATATATCCAAATTGAAACTGTCTGGCCACCTCCAATGAAAAAAAGGTAATGTGATAGATGCGCCTATGGGGTGCTGGGACGTGAAAAAGTATTTCGCTGTCGGTTGCGTCCGACTGCAGTGTTCTTACTTGTTTATGATTACTTATTACGTTAAATTGTAAAGTCGGGTGGCAGACAGCCTCGCTGCCCCACATCCCTTTTTATTTCGGTCGCCCCCTCCCTTGGTTATATCTTAATTCATGCGGGACATTTCATTCTTCCTCTTTTCTTCTTTTTTTGCTCTTAAAGCTCATGATCTTGAAATTGAAAACGAAAGCGAAAGTTCAGACACGGACAATTACTTCAATTATATCAATATTCCCTGTACTTGAGAGAGCTCTAAAGAGCTTGCAATTAGCATAACAGAATGCAATCCCTCAAAATACACATATAAATGTTTATGTACATTTATATACATATACATATATATTTTTTTAGAGGATCTGCAAATCGAATGCCGGAACTAAGAAACAATTTGATGAGTTCCGATTTGTCCGGTTATAGGGAGAACCGAATTGCAAATATAATAATTATATGTGTATGCATGTATGTATATATGTACACATGTATGTATGTATACATACCCATGCACAAACACTGATTGTACATATGGTGGGACCTTGTCTCATGCACCTATGTATCTCTATAATATACTCTATAAATATTCTTGGGGTATCTACAAATTCGGTTGTCAAGACAGGCGCTTAATCAGTACGCTATATATAAATATATGTATGTATGTATGTATATATGTACATATATAGACTTACAAATATTTACTTTGATTATGAATACAAAATTGCCTTTGCATATAATATGTATAGAACATTTCATTGCCAGACGGTGGGAAAAAGTAATCTCTGGCTACGTAGTATATAGTAGAATATGTATATGTATAAATAGAATCAAACATATAAATGATCTGAAAGATATATATATATATATATATATATATATATATATATATATATATATATATATATATATATATATATATATATATATATATATATATATATATATATATTCATTCATATGGTATATCACCTATAGGGTCTGGACGTTAATTAATCCGCTGAGCTTGTAAGTAATTAGATTGTCGGAATGATTCGTGCATACATTATATTATGAACTGAATTCTTATCATATCATAATTCTTATCGTATCATAAGAGAATTCGAATCGAGACTTTGGATTTCATTCAACACTCGCTGAGACTTCAATTTGCCGCTAGGCGAAAAGTTTTCACTGAACTTTATTGAAATCGTGTAAAAACGTAAACTTTGCTATGGGAAGGATGCAGAGAGCACTTGCCATGACAACATTTTCAGACAGCAGAAGGACAGGCTGACAGACCAAAGTATACCCGGAGCAGTTATTCATGTCGCTTATGATGTGCCTTTCATGTACTACGCGATTCATTTGGACATTGCACAAAAGTTGCGTTTCCCTTTTTCCCAGTGGTCAGTGCCCAGGTAGAGGGTGAAATGTGCGGAAGTAAACTGAAGTGAAATAGAACAAGGAAGAGCGACCGACTAGAGAGACGCTCTGTACCTTATGCTGAGTAAGAATATTATGATATAAGAATATATGTGATAACATATATGGACATATATGAAGATATAATATAATTGTATTATATGGGAAAGAAGATATATCTTTAAGAAATTAAAGTAATTTGATATAGCAGACAGATATAGAAAAATATAGATTAGGGATATACATATATATATATATATATATATATATATTTATACCGTTAAAATATTAATCATTCTCGGATTAACTTTATCTAAAATGATGAACAAAATATTTCATATGTGGTATATACATATAAGGTATTATTGGCATGTTTCAATATAAAATAGAATTCAGTTCTCATCTTTTCTGATATATTCGAAATGTCTAATGACATGGAAAGCCCAAGTATTTGCTCTTAAGAGGACGTCACGAGTGAATCGCACGGCTGACGTACATATAATATCATTTTTATGGTTTCCCTCTGCACTCTGGAGACTATTTCTGAGGAGTTCTCCCGTCCTTTCTATCTCTATTTTGTACTGAATGAAATTTGCTGTGAGAAAGTGGAGAGTAAAATAAATTTCAGTTGGAAAATGCTTTGAATAGCTAAAGATAGCAAAAAGTCGCAAACAGGTTGGCTGTTAGTCTCTGCCGAATGCTCTCCAATTGCATTGACTCCTCGCGACATGGCCAGGTTCCAGTTACACATACATATATGTATATCCTAACACGGCTAAACAAACTTAGTACAGATCCCAAATTGTACGAATGAATGCAGTATACTTTTTGACACATTGTCTGTGTGCCACCCAGCTACAGTTTGTTGATACTTGTTGATATGTATCCACAGGCTGTATATATGTCTCTCGATCAGATCGCTCTTCCATCTATAAGCAACTGCTCGATTCATTTCGCTTTCCGTGGAGTGTTTCCGGTGGCCAATAACAACTGAACTTGATTCACATTTCAGTCGCCGCCTTCGACTTCGACTAGTATTCTGATCTGGATTAGATATCGCTGTGCCGTTATTTGATATACATATGTCGTCTGATACACATTTCTTTGTTTACTTTTCGCGCTTATTGTTTATAGTATTCTTTTTGTTATTTTTCGCGCGTTCTGTTTTGTTTATATTCTTATGGCTGGGACATTTACTCCCTCTCGCTCTTCCTCTCCCTCTCTCTCTCTATATATATACCTCTTTCTGTCAGTCTATATATATACTATATATAGATTTTATGTAATTTACGTTTCATTTGATTTACTTTACAGTTGCAGTTAAGAGTTGCTGTCTCGCTTCCTCCAGCTGCTTTGTGCAAATGTCAGCATATGCCGGACGTTGTAGTAGCTATACCCTGCGATGCCATGCTCTGCCACGTGGCATATTAGTGATATTTAGTGCTGTCGTAAGTTAATTGACAAAATAGTATTTGCTCTAAATAAATGGGTTCCTCATTAAATCCGTTTTCAAGGAAGAAGTCTACGCCTTGCTTATAAATTTTTGTAAATATTGAATTTTTTGACCTCTCTCATTTTAACTCAATTTCAATCGCCTCCACTTACAGGGTATTACAGATTCGTTCAATTTCCACTTTATTTGTTTTTGGTTCACTTGAGATCCGCGGACTCCAGTTTTCGTTTCTGGGTTCTTTTGCTGGCCTTGTCAGCGTTTCAAGGCGGGAACTGCTCGCTCTTGGGCCAGTAAACAGGGTAGAACTCTCATAGGCAAGGCTGTCCAGTGGGCGGGGTAGGCGCGTGAAATTTCATTCACTGACATTTGCGTTTTATACACTGCCCTAAAACCAAATTCCAACCCCGAGAGCAGCAAAGGAAGCAAATATATTAATAAGTTAGAGTGCATTACTGTGATACCCTGTTTTAATACAAACACTATTCTTGCCCAAGATCTTGAAGAACTTTAATGTCCGATCTTATAATGTATTCAATATAAAAAGACAATTACTTTGTGTCTATGGAAGATATCAAGATATATATCATATCAAATTTGACGTATCAAGCCTCTAAAGTTTTCCAGATATAAGCAGCAAAGGGACTTTATCATAGAGAAGAAGAATAAAAGATATAAAATTGATATCGAAGATGATTCAAAATCTTCGTCATCGTTTTAGCAGTTCCGGCACCTGATCTACTGAAACTCTCATACCCTATTTCATTCAATAGCTCCCGAAAATAGACTGTTTCGCTGCTACAGTCTGCTGATAAGTGCAGGCGCAAAGAACTCGCGCTATCCCCTGCTCCGCTCCCCCTGGTCGCTTTCTGTCCACGCCCGGCTCCCGGGTCTGCGGCTCGCATCAATGGGGCTTGTGGACTTTTAATTAGCACTGCACGTGGCATTCATTGTTCGAATTTGTGGGCTGCACTCGGTTTATTAATGGCAGCTCTCTACTCGCGACTCTCCACTCACCAATCGCTAATTGCTAATCGCGAATCTCTCGCGGGGTGAGTCGTAGTGATCGGCACGTACATATATACAAATATATGTACATATGTTAATATGCCCGTTGCCCAGCCCTCGCATGAAATAGCTTTCCGTACAGGTACAGTTACACATGGTTACGAGTAGTTTAACTGTCTGGCAACGCGCTGTAATATGCATTAGTGAAATGCAGCTATTTGACTTTGCATATCGTATACGTGTTTGTACCCTGCATCTAAACTGCACACGGGTATATGCGTTCCGATGATTCATTGATATGGCACATCTAAAAGGCATACGGAGCGCATACAGAGTATATAAAGTCGTATAGAGCATATAGAGTACCTAAAGTATAATACTATTTGGATTATATAGAATATATAGAATAGTTGCTAGAGAGTATTGAACAGTTGAAGGCAGCCGTTTGTTGCATTTTTATACCCTGAACCCATTGAAAATGGGAATTCAGGGTATAATGTTTTTGTTGAAATGTATGTAACAGGGAGAAGGAGGCGTGGCAGACCCCATAAAGTATATATATTCTTGATCAGGGAGACAAGCCGAGTCGATTTAGCCCTGTCCGTCTGTCCGTCCGTCTGACCGTCTGCCCGTCTGTCCGTATGTATGAACGCGTCGATCTCAGAACTTACAATAGCTAGAGACTTCAAATTTTTTTGTAGGTCCCTGTATAGGGCGCGCATATCGAGTTTGTTTCAGAAAGTCGATAACTGTTATCGTTTTATTGTTATCGATTAAAAACGAAAATCTAAATTCAGCTATAAAATTCTATCTAATTTATCTTTCTAGCTAGAGTCTTCAAATTTTGCGTTTAGTGTTATGTAAGCCTTACGCAATTTCGGTTTTTGTTATATTTTAGGTGCCACGCCCCCTTCGCTTTAAATTTGTAACTCCCGTATATCAAATACTAGAGACATGTGCTTCGTCACACACATACATATGGATGACATGATCACGCCCAACAAGTTTGATCAAAATCGTTGGTCTAGAAAAAAAGTTATTAAACATTTAATTTCCCATAACATTGCCATGCAAAGCAGCCAAACAACAGCTGACGCACCGACTTGCGCTTGTGTGTGCGTGCGCCTGTGTATGTGTGTGTGTAAGTTTTGCTTGTAATGAACGTACATATTCATGTGTATGTAAAAGAAACAAAGAACGCTATTCCGAGCTCGGAATAGCGGTTCTTCGCAGGGTTCAGGGTATACCCTAGTCGAGCGGTCTCGACTAGAGTTTTCTAACTTGTTGATATTGTTTATTATTATGCTAATGGGGAACCAGCACACCCGCAGCTGCAGATGTCATACGTGTTTATAATGCACACTATTTCTATGCAAATATTTGACACATTGGCCGGATTTGGTCAAACATGGACAATAACACTTATCAGTCCAACAGTTGACGTACTTCAGAGAAGGAAATATTGAGATATTTGTGCTCGTAGTTGGCGGCCTTATCCTTGCCGCTATTGGTTTTGCATTATACGTATTCACGATACTTATTCACGAAGTGAAATAAGTTGATTGGTTTTGTGCAATGTACGTCATGCTGTCTGTCCGTATGAACGCAAACCATTTCTACACTATCGAAGCTAGAGACTTGAAATTTTTAATATATACTAGGAGCGTGGCAAATCGGAAAATGCATTTTCCTGTATCTCAGAAACACTAGAAGTAGAAGGGGTAGATAGTTGAGATTTGGAATGTACACTCATGTCGACATTCCAAAATCAAAAAGCTATGACGGATATATCTACGCCCATTGGGTGCGTGGCAAATCGAGAAAAATTGTATCTTCTATTGTTTTAAAGTGAGAACGCCTAAGTTTAGAACGCTAGTTACTGATACGATCCCATAAGGATCGCCCAAAAAATTATATGGCAACAGTTATATTCCTGAAGACCCACTCTACGAACAGGCCAAAAATTGGCTATAAAATGTCTATGCCCTGGGGGCGTGGCAATTCAAATCGGAAAATATGACTCTGTGACTTTGACCCTCTCTATTGATTTGCCAACTTTTATATAAGTATTCAAAAAAAATATATCTTTCGGGGCTCGAACCCACACCTCTACACTCGCCTTCGATTAAAATTAGTAATATGAAGCTAATTTGAGCAGCGACCGTGAGGATTTAAGATTAATTTTAGAATTGCCCACATCCTAGGAGAGAGTTTCCCAACTGGAAGCGAGAGAAAGAGCAACATCGATTCGACTGAACGAATGTGGTTTCCATTTGTCACCACTTGAAGTAGAAAAGTAAATTTGCAATTAGCCAACAACAGCCTTTGGCTTATAACAGGCAGCTCGTTGCGCTGTTGCTTTTGTTAGTTATTGTTGCTGCTGTATCTCTCATTCCGTGCGACAACAAAAACAGAACTGAAACTGAAACAGACGCCAAAGTCAAGTTCATATTTCAATTTCAAGGTTTTGAGTAAACATTTGCTGATAGGTAAATACATCGAAGTATAAGAAAAACAGGTAAAACGCGAAGACTGCAAAAAAGAGGAAAAGTAAACCATAAAAAAATAAAAAGAAATGAAAATGAAAACAAAAAGGAAAACAGAAAGAGAAAAAGTAAGAAAGCTCTAGTCGAGACCGCTCGACTAGGGGATACCCTGATCCCCGCGAAGAACCGCTATTCCGAGCATTCTCAGATTCTTTTATACATACATATGCATATATGTATAAGTATGTATATATATACACTACACGCAACACATACACACACAGATGCACGCACACACAAGCGCAAGTCGCTACGTCAGCTGTGCTTTGGCTACTATTTGCATGCCAATGTTATGGGAAATTAAATGTTTAATAACTTTTTTCTAGACCAAACATGTTGGGAGTGATCATGTCATCCATATGTATGTATGTGCCAAAGCACAAGTCTCTAGTATTTGATATACGGGACTTACAAATTTGAGGCGAAGGGGGCGTGGCACCCA
Source organism: Drosophila repleta (assembly GCA_018903745.1). Taxonomy (NCBI): domain Eukaryota; kingdom Metazoa; phylum Arthropoda; class Insecta; order Diptera; family Drosophilidae; genus Drosophila; species Drosophila repleta. The sequence continues at coordinate 548,076 of JAEIGN010000204.1, read as the reverse complement.
AAATTTACCAATAACCGAAATTGTGCCAGGCTCAAATAACACTAAAATTAAAATTTGAAGACACTAGCTGGAAAGATGAATTAGATAAATTGTATAACTGAATTTAAGTTTTCGTTTTTAATCAATAAAAATAAAATGAAAATATGTAGTTGATTTTCTGAAACAAACTCGATATGCGCGCCCTATACAGGGACCTACAAAAATTTGAAGTCTCTAGCTCTTGTAGGTTCTGAGATCGACGCATTTATACATACGGACAGACGAGGGCTAAATCGCCTCGGCTTCTCTCCCTGATCAAGAATATATATACTTTATGGGGTCTGCCACACCTCCTTCTGCCTGTTACATACATTTCGACAAAACCATTATTCTCTGATTTCCGTTTCCCATTTCAATGGGTTCAGGGTATAAAAACAACAGCCATTACAACAGTAATGAAGTTTACTCTTATAGATTTGGATCAAATAACTCTCAGAGCCGACTCAATACTCAATTCTTGATACATGCATAAACATGTTTGACCAACATGATTCAAACGATCTTCACGATATTAGAGGTATATTATATAATATGACAATAGATATGTATGCTTTATTTGCTGACACTTAAGACTTTGTAGTATACAGTAGAATCCGGGTATAGCGGCTCCGCTTATAACGTTCGACCGGTCATTGCGACGGAAATTTGATAGCTTGTTTGGTCCCCATACAGACTTATATGAAAGAGCCTCGGCTTAGTACGTTTTCGCTTTTAGCGACAACCCGCTTATACAGACGATATTTTCCATAATTTAACCGGATATTGCGACGTTTTGAAAGAAAAATTCAGCGAACGAGAGCCAATAAAATTAAGCTTCAAACGATGCTGTTAAAATGTACTCACTCACTGCTCTCTGTTGCCTTAGCACAGCTGCTGAGGGAGAGAGAGAGAGCCTTAGTTCAATGCCGAAGTCACACAAATGCTTACAGTTACTATTCCATTAGATGTCCCGTAAAATTTATATTTTTTTCTGTTTTTCTTCCAAAAAAAATTGTTTTCTCGCTTTCGGTTAGAGCGTCTTCCGGGTATACCGGCGTAAAATCTTCGGTCCCATGAGTGTCGTTATAACCGGATTCTACTGTAGTTTTGTTTCGTAATAATAGCTTTGTTAAGCATTTCCATGTCGAGTTCGAGTACAAAGTGCAAATCTTCTATTATTTTTGTGAATTTATGATCATTTCTCAAGAACTATGAGAGCAAGCAAGATTAGATTTAATTTAAACAAAACTTCCCGTTAGCTAAACAAACTAAATACTTCACTTTTTGAAAAAACTTTTCACATCTTCTGTAGGGTGTCTTCAATTCGTGCAGTCTTCTTCCCTGTGCTTCTAAAGAGTGTTTTCTTGTTGTTTTCAGTTTATTTTTATCTGGGTTTGTCGCCTATTTGGTTGTATTTAAAGCAAGGCTTTGCGAATTTATGAATAGGCAATAATTTACAATTTGCCCGTAGATATAGAGCGTGTGAGCAATAACTCGCAGCCCAACTTGATATATGTGTGTATGGGAGTTTCGCATATTTCCCAAGTTCCTGGAAATATAGAAATTGTCTGGCGCCAGCTTTTAACTATTTACGATAATCGCAAACAAGCAAAACGATTCACAATGCGAAATGACATATCTAACAAGTAAGAAAGCTCTAGTGGAGACTGCTCAACTAGGGTATACCCTGCGAATAACCGTTATTCCGTGCATTCTCCGTTTCTTTTATGTACATATGGATATGTATGTTCATTACAAGCAACACATTCACATACACGCATAGACACACGCACACACAAGCTCAAGTCGGTGCGTCAGCTGTTCTTTGGTTGCTATTTGTATGCCAATGTTATGGGAAATTAAATGTTTGATAACTTTTTTTCTAGACCAACGATTCTGATCAAACTTGTTGGGCATCATCATGTCATCCATATGTATGTATGTGGCAAAGTCTCTAGTATTTGATATACGGGACGTACAAATTCGAGGCGAAGGGCGCTTGGCACCCAAAATTTAACAAACACCGAAATCGCGCAAGGCTTACATAACACTAAACGGAAAATTTGAAGACCCTAGATAGAAAGATGAATTGGATAGAATTTTATAGCTGAATTTAGATTTTCGTTTTTAATCGATAACAATAAAATGATAAAAGTTATCGAATTTCTGAAACAAACTCGATATGCGCGCCCTATACAGGGACCTACTAATGTAAGTTCTGAGATCGACGCGTTCATACATACGGACAGACGGACGGACGGACAGACGGACAGACAGGCAGATGGACAGGCTATATCAACTCGGCTTGTCTCCCTAATCAAGAATATATATACTGTATGGGGTCTGCCACGACTCCTTCTGCCTGTTACATACATTTCAACAAAGCATTATACCCTGATTTCCCATTTTCAATGGGTTCAGGGTATAAAAACTTAGCTATTTCCAACACATGCTTCCTAGAGAATTGACAGCACAGGTATAGGCTTCTCGGAATCCAAGTCAGTTCAAGCAACTGAAGGGGGATTACCTCACACAATCTTTTAGATACTATTGCATAAATAGTCGATTGCGTCTGCGATTGCGATTGCGTTTGTGGTTGTGATTGCCATACCTCGGCCTGTAAATCCCTACCTCATCGAGAGTTTACCCCGAAATGCTGAGTCATTGTTATTATTTGTGGCAACTGCATTCGGGGGAAAGACTCTATATTTACTCAGGCTGAGAGAAAGAGAGAGGAAGTCACTGTGTACCTAAAGCTTAGATTAATTTGGAACTGGAAACTGGAAACTCGGGACCGGGATGTCGGGACTGGAAAGTCGGCTACCTGAGAGGGGGGCAGGTTCCACACGTTCGCAACGTTTATTGAACTTTGTGTTGACTATAAGTAACTGTGTGATAAAAAACCGCAATAAAAATATGAACAAATTTACATGAGTCGGGAATAACACTTCATTCGGTTTCCTATAATTAATTTTTTGTAACTTATGAATTTCCCTATGCAACTGACACTTTTGGCACGATCTCTATAAGCTTTGTTCAGTTCACACTAAATTAGTATCTATACAGTATATATTCTGCATCATATGTTAATTTCGTTGACTAAATTTGAACGAAGCTTATCGAAATGAAACAGATCTTTAAGAAAAAGCTACTAGACCCTTAGGTTTAGGTATTGTGCATCATTGCTAGCTAGCTGAGTGAGTTCTTCATGGTCATACTACAAATAAAATGTCAAAAGTCAAATATGGTTTAAGACAAAAAACATAGAGAATAGAAAGCGTATGGAGAGTTTAAAGTATGTAGAGTATATGTAGTATGTGGAATACATACAGTATCGGGTAAAGATTATACAGATTTCTACTCTGTTCATATGTACATACATATATATAGTATATGAAGCACTTTGGCTATTACTGTCAGTCCTTTACTTTCTAGCCTAAGATTTTGTAAACAAAGGCCCACAGAAGCCGTTCATTTGAGGCCTCTCATATTATGTCAAAATGCCAATTCTTAAAGACCAGTATTGTAAAGCTCTTTCTTTGCTTATTTTTAGGAAAATGATTACTTTGCGTATAATTAAAAACTTTTCTTCAGAGCTTGAATTGACTGCGTTTCAGTCCCCATCTTTTTGGGATGATTATAGAGCTGTACGTCAGACCTGATTGCCCGAAGTATTTGCTATGCAGTGCGGAACGGAGAATATTTTTTGCGTAGTGCTATATAAATAGCTGTGGGACAATGGTGTCGCATTTAGTGACAGGTCAGATACGTGGCTATCAATGGCATGCGATTACCTTTGTATCTCCGGGCTTATCTCAGCTAATCTCGCCTCACAGCTTGTTGCTCCAGCGGCAGAGACAACAACAACAATCCAAACAACGTTTGAAATCAGAGGGAATTTACTTCTTATCAGCTGAGCGGAGGTCATGGCAAGTGTTTGGCTGAACCTGATGTCGACAACACCAACAACAACAACTGAAGCACCAACAACAAATGATACACCAACGACAAAAACAACAACAACAACAGCAGCGGCGCAATTAATTTTAATTAGGTTAAATTTCGATTATTTCAGTCATATTTTTTTACTTTAACAACTTTGTTGGCCTAATTTTTAGTCTTTTTTCAATTCTATTCCGTTTTTTTTTTCTTTCTATTGGGTCTTTTTTTTTGTATTCATTTTGCAAATTACTGTTATCAAAATTAGGTCAATTTTTCTTTGATTAAGTTTTTTTTCCAAACCAGTTGCTCATTTGGCGGCTGATAAGGGGCGCGTCGCAACGCTGACTCTTATCACTCGTTCTGTGCTTCAATATCAGTTCGAGTTTTATTTATTTGGTTCTCCTGCGATACCTCAAGACCTGTCGTGTGACACAAGAAATAAAGAAGAAGATGTATAATAAGAAGAGGAGGAGGAAAAAGGTAAATAAATTAACAAATCAAACTGTTTGAGTCGGTTTTGCAACATTCTTGCCAAAACGGCGTCAGATAGCAACATTCTTCTGTGGGTTCTTGCGAGTAGTGAGCATTTCTATTTTTGTAGGTTATTTATCTCTGTTTACCAGATACTCACCTAAGTCAGTACTAGCTGTCCGACTGACTAGCTGAAATAAGAGCTGCGGAAAGTGCTGTATATATATATATATATATATATATATATATATATATATATATATATGTATATCTTACTTCTTTTAATCTGATAACAAGCGCTTCCTGTACATAACTACAGCGGCCACTTCGAGTGCCTAAGGCTGGTAAAAACCATAGATTATCTCGTTACTAACTTTCGTCGAAGTGTTGCTTCAGGAATTTCTTAAGATTAAAAAAAGTTTTGATTTACTTCAGTTTTATTTAAAAAGGAATGTTCCATTGTCGAGAGGTCTTACGCAACATTCCCTCTTAAACTCGACCATAAATACGAGAAGTTTTTTGATAAGTTCGGAGCAACTTGTGAAGGTACTTATACGTACGATTTTTATTTTAAACTAAATATAGGAACATTCAATCTGTTATGTACGAATGGTTGTCGATAGATAACTAATGTTTGAGAAGAACATTTTAAGGTACATATGTATTTGCAATTACTTATAGACTTGAACTGAAACAAAATGAGGACAAAAGAGACACTTGTCGCCAAACATCAACGCCATTGGGAATGGAATGTGCCCGCTGTTCGGTAAATGTTGGATATGTTTATAGTATGTATGTATATGTGGATGACATACCCAAAAGCTGAGCTCACGTTTTTCATATAATATATATGCTTTCAGTATGTATATATCGGTCGACTTGCTAAATATACTGCCAAAACAGAGTGATTATATACTCCCGGCCCAAGCAGTATATTGTGTAGGATATTCCAAGTGCAGCGATCGAATGACTCGATTGTAGGTGTATCCAGAACTGAACACTCTAGAGAGTCTTATCATTATTTTATGAGAGACCAAAAACTGGTTTTCGGCTTAGTTCTCGAACGATGTACCCCGATGTAGACAAGGCGTTGTACAGCTTAACATTGCATGGCAATAGAGACGCTTTATACAGAGCATTCATGAGGATATATATGTATGCGTACATATGTATGTCTTCCCCCACTATATTGATTAAAACTAAAAGGCATAATACATTTCGCAATTGATCATGCGTCAAGAGGATGTCATAATTTAGTACAACAGGCAGAGGGCAGCAGCTGATTCTTGACACTTTTATATGGTTGATAAATATCGATTTGGTTCTTAGTTTTTTGCATGCTTATATGCTTATATCATATGTAGAAAGAGGTTGTAATTTCTATTTGATATATAGAAATATTGATCGATTGGTATATCCCGCATTTAAAGAATTTCTAAATAATATTCTTTATATGTGTACAGTTCCACAATAGTGATAAATCAATTCAAATTCCCATATGAGTCATCTTCCCATTTGTATAATATTTGTCGTTTCTGAGTATACCGAATAATATATATGTCATATATCGGCTCGGACCGATGATATGTCCTTTCCATAGTATTGATAAATACCAATAGTTATCGGGCAATTGTTACGTCTTATTATAGAGCAGGTCGTCTGGCTGATCTCGCACTAACTGCTGTGTGAAACTATATATGCGAACGCTTGCTATGTGCGCCCGCTTGTTGCCAACCCAAGCTGCTCTTAACTATTTCTGTTTCTTATCAGCCTAATGCGTGTGACTGTGTGTGTGTGTGTGCGTGTGTCGCAATCACACTTCAAATTGTTTAATAACTTTTGCGATACAAAAACTATTTAAAACTATTTCGTTAAGCGGCTTGGGGACCCAGGTACTCACTAAATTTGATTTCCAGCTGTGCAGAGACTGAAAACTGCTGAGTCACAATCGTAGCAAGATTAGTCCGTCATACTACACTATGTATGTACATATATGCATATATACATATATGCATGTGTACACAAATATATATACGCATTGTAAATAGTATCTTAATGAGCTCTTAATGTTGGGTTATCAGTTCGGGGTTTTTTCAGGCATTAATTACACGTGCCGTATTCGTATGCGTATTTAACATTTGCGTTACTCATACGCACCGTTGCCAGCCAATTTGTAAGCCTTACGCAAAATCTAAACTCATGACTGTACAGTCACACATGTGTGTGCGTGTGTGTGTGTGTGTGTGTGTGAGTGTATGAAATATTATATAGTGATCTAGACATGATAATTGAGAGGACAGGCTGATTGCCTAACTGGTTGATAGGACTGGTGCGAGGTGGCAAGTGGGTGGTGGTAGGTGCTAGGCGATCGGTAGCCGGGGGAGGCTTCGAAAGCCAACTCAGCTGCTTGCGTAACTATTTTGAAGTGTGCGCTGCTGATTAGAAAATTGATGAAAAATTCGTAACTTGCGTTCCCGCTGATAGAATAGACCCTCGGCACAAACTGTGCCGTGAACACACACAGAATATACACAGACCAGAGCGGTGATCTGTTGACACGTGCAATAAATCAAGTGTTAATTATCTGCAGGTAATAACTATATAGAATATTGAAATGAAATGCAGACTTCTTCCATATTAACATATATGTATGTATCAAATCTTGATCTTCTTGGAGTATAAGTGTCCACTCAAAGGCTTGAGAGTCTACTCAAATTACTCTCTAATCTTAGAGCTCAATTATATAATTGATATTAGCAGTTGTGAGAATATATGTATATATATGTAGACGAATATAAATGCGAATGCCTATGTGAATGCTGAGATGGCCCTGGACAATTATTGACTGTTTAATCGGACGGTGCTTAGTTTTTAATAAGTCTATAGAATGGTAATATGTGATATGCGATAAGCGATAAGCTCCTTGGCGCCAATCGTTTTATATATGTATATATATATATATATATATATATATATATATATATATATATATATATATATATATATATGGCTGGGATCGCGAAATCAACTAGCGACGATAGTGCCTCAAGTGGCTGTCAGTGTGGCACATGCAACCCCAATGCTAAATTGCGCAGTTCGCGCTGACTCAAATGACTGTCAGGGCGAGTGTGTGTATTGGCGTATATGTATGTGTGTGTGTGTGTGCATGTGCGGGGAAACAGCTGGAGATCAAGGTCGACTGTTCCAATGCTCGAATCTTTTCCATTTTATATATCTATTAACAGCGGCGGCTAATTGATCTGTTGAAACATTTGGGCAGAAATTTCACTATTGAAAGTCCCATAAATCGAGAGATTCCAAACTCGACTCGTTTGTTGTATTTTCCTTTGTAAAACGCAAACAGTTTTCAATGCTCTTTAATTTTTCGTTTTTCTATATTTATTTTTTATTTATCATTTTCTATGCCCTAGACGACAGCTATAGCAATTTTGGCCGAGCTATCCTCCTATTTGCTCATGTGCCTGTTGCCTCCATGGCGATAAAGCTTCTTTGAGCCCTACATCCTGTTTAAAGTCAGCTGTGGGTCATGTGAGCTTTGAATAAATTTCACAAATAATAGAAAATAATAGAAAACATCTACTAAAGCAAAACAGAAAATAATAAAAATTAATTCATAAGTTTGATAAGACGTGGTGTTCTACTTCAATAAATGCAGTCAAAATAATAATCACTTTAATACGATATATACTATTAAAATTTGTAATTTGTAAGTTAGTAATGGAAAAAATTAAACCAAGGTTTTAAATTTTAATAATAGATTAATTTTTATAATAAATAATTTTGATTGCATGAATGAAAATAAATCTCAATTATTCATATATTTTTTATTATGACATCAATAATGATAATTTTTATAGGTAATCAAATTACCAAACTATAAACAAAATTTAAATTTCACTAAAATTTTGTACTTCAGTATAAGTTATAATTTTGTTTTTATACCCTGAACCCATCGAAAATGGAAAATCAGCGTAAATTTTTGTTGTTGAAATGTATGTAACAGGCAGAAGGAGGCGTGGCAGACCCCAAAAAGCATATATATTCTTGATCAAGAAGTTAAGGCGAGTTGATATAGTTATGTAAGTTAAAGTCAGGACTCGAAAGACTTACAATATATGTATATATTACCATGTATAATTTCGAATAAAGACCGATTTAATCATTAAATTAGTTTTATTAATCGTTATTCAACTTTAAAATTGAAAAGCGTAAAATAAGAGTAAAAATAAATTCCAATGCACGAAAATATTTTGATATGGTGGGCTCTATTCGAAATACAGGGTGTCTCGTAGTCAGTATTCTTACACATTTTGAATAGTATTTACGTGTTTATGTTTTGTTTATTGCTCTTTAAAAATCGGTCGCTGTCAATGGGACTAATGGATGCACATACATCGGCATCGATTTGTAATTGAAATAGTGAATTTTGCGAGGCGAATTTCGATTGCCTCTAATGTGTCTCATTGTAGCGCCGTGTAGAAGATAAGAGCAGCGATCTGATGCGACCCGCCCCTGCGATTCATGGGCAAAGTCATAAGAGTTGTTGTCTATTGGACTTACCGATAGAGCGACCTTATCGGCTTCAACAAGAATATATACGCTTACAGCACACAGGCAGCTTTATACATCAATTGCATACCGTTTGTGCGTTATACCTTAAGCTCAAAATTCTATACATCGTTGATATAGGTGAAGGCTAGAAGATATGAATAGAGGTCGAAAAAAGATTTGAAATCCATTTCGTATCAATAGATATCCTTCAGAAGTAGTCTGCTTTCTTCAAGTAAGCAGCATAGAATCCCTCTGCCTCAGAGCCCGAAATGTGGAGCCCTCTATCTATACCTGTATGTATATCTATATATATTTAAATAACTAACTAAATATATTTAAATAACAATGTCGATTTAATGAAATAGGTGATCGATAATTCAAAGGAAACTTGATCTGCGTAATATGAGCAATTCCAGCACAGCTCTTATAGACTGACAAAGAGCCAGGCAGGCAACCGCGATTGCCTTACGCGGGGGCGTCTTCTCTCACTGGGCATTCCGATTGCGCAACAATGTGTGCTTAAATGTTCTTTAAAAGTAATAAATTGCTGAAAAAAAAATGAAATCTAGTTTTCAGATGCCTAAAAACAACTCCACACCCAATTTGAATCACCTGCGCAATATGAGACGGTGTAATCGGTTCGTGAAACTAACGCCACTCGGATGGCCTATGGCAGAGCTATATGAGATGTATTGGCTTTGAGTGTTCACCAAATTATGATGATGAAAGTATTCGAGTTTGGAGCCCAAAGGGCTGTAGCTCAGCAGCAGAGTCATGAAATATCATGCAAGAGTTCACACTTCGTCAGTTGCTGTCGACTAATTGCTGTTCTCCCTCTCGTACTTACACATTCCATATTTACTTTATCAGCTCGCCCCGCTCGGCGATCGAATTATACGCATGCAATGCAGCTAATTACACAAGTACAATGAATGTATATATATATATATATATATATATATATATATATATATATATATATATATATATATATATATATATATATATATATATATATAAATATAATTATATAAATATTTATTATTTAGCGTAGCAGATTATATGAATTGGAGTGTAGGCCTCTGTTGTTAAGCAGCAAATCGCAACAAATTGCCATAGACGATTATTATTCATATTTTGTTATCATCACTTCCCAGAGCCAATTCAAACAATATGCATTTGTGTGTACACATAAACACAAATATACAAATACATGTGTATGTATATTGCAAATACATTGCACATACGCCCCATTGAAGCGCGTCAAAAGCGATTCGAGCGAGCAAAGGGGTGGGCGACTGATAGTGTGTCGTGTCGATACAGTTTATCCATTGTGCGATCTGTCTATATACAATGTATGTATGCATTGTAGGATGCTCTCTCTCCCTCTCTATATGTTTATATATATCATTTAACAGATGGCAAAGCTGGCCCACGCATTTGGCATAGTTCACCCATCAAGCAGATCGATTTCTGTACCAAAGTGAACGTCTGACTGGGCTGACGCACATCGTCTGCCAAGGTGGACGTGACTGACTTACTGTGCCTGTATCTCTATCTGTATTAGTATCTCTATCTGTATCTGTATCTGACTTTGCCAATGAGTGTCCTAGGCAAACGCGTGTGACCCACTTTTCAATATAATCGGCAAGCGAAGCCAAAAGTCCATAAATAAGATTACCATTAGCGTGGCAGTCGCCGTGCCAACCCATAAAATATGTCGTCGACGAGTCGTGGACGAAACTGAATAGCTTTTCACTGAATACTTAGAATATTGTGAATATTCTGACTGCTGGTCAACTCTATAGCATGCATACGTATCCTGAGCCATAATTGGATTCATATAAAGCGAATTTATAGAGAAATTTATTGATGTTTTCTTTCAACACATACATATGTGTACATATAAACTATATAGTACATATTTTAAAATTAAACAAATCTTTTTAATTAGTTGCACAAGCATGCATGTGTATTTTTGCTATGGTTTGTTTATATTTGTTTGCCAAATGAAAAAAAAAATTATTTTCATACAGTCAAATCCCAGTCTTAGCTGCTAAAATTTTAAAATTATAATCCGTGAAATATCTGTTTTATTTTCAAAACTCATTGGTATTCATATCGTTTCAATGAACAACTCAAATGCTTATTGGAATTTTGAAAATTTTACTTCTCCTTTGCGGGAAATATATAAAGTACAAATATTTAAATATTTACTAATATTAATATTACTAATAGTTAAATGAACATAAATACATAGAGCATTGAAATGTGAGTTTCAAAAAATATAATAGTAATTTTACAATTGGTTTATAATGACCGCTAAGCAGTCACTTTATCATTCCTTTAAAAAGCAAAGTTCATTTACAAATATTTGAACTATAATCTAACTACCAATAGGCTCTATCTTATCGAGTCATATTTGATAATTTAAAACTCAAAATAATAGTTTTTACAATGAGTTGAAATTCTCAGTGGCCAAAAATCTGTTCAATCAAAATGATCCAAAAGCCCGTTATTTTGGCATAAAGTCGGAAATTTTATGTTCATAAAACGAAAAATTTAGTTTATATTATAATTATAAATACATTAGATAAGAGAAAAAAGAAAAAAGTCAGCTGTTTAAATACAAGCGCCAGTTGTCGATATGCAAAAGTTAAAGTTACTCACGCAAGGTGGCTTTCGCAGCCGCTTATTATTAATTTGTACAAACAGGTGACGGATCCAGCTTTATCTATAATGGATAGGCCAATACTGTCTATTCCGATGCCGGAATACGATCAAAAAGAAAATTAGCATCTTATCCTTCAACAGGCACACAATTTTTCACGCGTCTTTTTTTACATTCCGCATTACTTTCTGTGAAGAAAGCTATGTAGGATGAATTAGTGAAGGTACTGAAAGTTGCCAGGGAAGAAGAACCAGAAAATTTAGCTGTACTTAGAAAATCAATGATCCCCAAAAAGTTAGTCCGTCTTACTCCTGAAGACGCATTGACATTCATGTTCGAAAATGGAAAAACAAAGTAGCATTATATCAACTTTCATAATGTAAACACTATTTCATCTCAATATTCGATTGATATCGAAAAATTTAATGCATCTTGTAAAAAACACTTCGATTATACATAAACACGTACCGCACCCACTGTCACCAATGGTCCACAAAATATTAATTCATGGCTGACAAATAGTGGGAGGAAGAGCTTCAGAAGCACGGAACAAGCTCTATAAAAACTGTAGAAAAAAAACTATTGACTGATGTCTTTTATAGGGCCTTCTATTCTTCAGATTCAATTTTATCAAGTATATATTTAAGTAAAAGGTGGGGAAAAGTAAGATGGTATATATAAACATTAAACTACAGCACATAGTAAATATATATAGTAATGATATACTGAGAATAAGTAGTACAGTAATAGCTGTACGGGGTTGTATCGGAAATACATTTTGCTCTCTCTCTATTTTCTCTCTCACTCTTTCTCTCTCTCTCACTCTTCACTGATGAGTGCATGAATGAATGACGTTTATCGAGCCGAACGTCTCGACAGTTTTCGCATAAATCGATGCTTGAACCCGAGAGCAAACCCACACTCCAATTCCCCTCATGCGCTGCAGGGCTCAGGCATTAGTAAGGCGCTGATTGAAAGCAAGCTTTACTTACATATATAGTATATATATACATATACATATATAGTATAGTACATATTGCAATTCGTAGTACTATCGAATGATGCATTTGGTGCGATTCTCAGTTACTAAATGAAAAAAGCCATGCATTAAATGTTTACGTTGTTGGGTGGTAAAAGGTCTCGCACGTGTGATTGATTCATAGACAAGCGTAGCACACCGAGACACACATGCACAGCCAAACACGGAAGTGAATCTCATTTCGTTACAATGTAGTGCGAAACTGCGTAAAAGATTTCTGGCAAACGAGCGCCACAATTTATGTATTTATTTATGCATTCTATATATACTATATATATGTACATACATACATATGTGTATATATAAATGTAGATCGCATACATATGCTCGTTGCGAGCAATTGGGGGCTTGGTAATGGCATATTGTGGGTGCCATTAGATCGGCGCATGTTTACAAAGAAGATTCGCCAGCTCGTGCACAGTGCTTTCGAATGCACACGCGCAACATTTGTAGCGCGTATGTTGACGAAATCGATAATGTCATAAATAATCAAAAGAAATCGAACCGAAAGCAACTATGAATTTCTCTGAAGAATCGATGGGTGGCTGGTGTGTGAGAGCCAGAGAGCGAGGAAGTCAGCGAGAGAGGATACAAAGATACGAAAAGTTAGAGAGAGATAGAGAGAGAGAGAGAGAGAGAGAGACATAGAGAGAGACAGAGAGAGAAAGATAGAGAGGGAGAAAGTTGTGAAGGTAAGGAAGAGACCGATATAGTGAGAAAGAGAGAGAAATAGAGAGAGAGAGAGAGAGAGAGAGAGAGAGAGAGCGAGCGAATAATACACATATAGACGGAAACAAAGGGACATACAGAGAGAGAGGGAAATAAAGAGAGAGAGAGCGAGAGATAGAGAGAGAGAGGGAGAGAAAGTAAGAGTCTGTGTTGGTCAATCTCTCCATCTCCACGTTCAGTTAAATATTCGCAAAACTTAGCGCATAAAAAATGGCTTCGCTATGCGAACCTTATGGAACTATATATAAACTGATGCGATTTTTAGGTTAAGTAAATTGCGCACAGCTAAATTAGCGATGTTTAACTTCTCAAAAGTTTTTCTATTTACAAATGTGAATCAAGGTAAATTTGATGTGTCTGTGAGAATTTCAAGATATTTTTTATTTATACTGTTGGCTTTGGCTTTTTCTCTGAACTCACAATCTGGGGTACGTATTAGGCATTCGTTCTATCTAATACTAAATTGGCAATTGTCCATTGCATTGAGCTATACGAGAGACCATTGAACTTGGCCGAGGCAATTATGAAAATAAAAAAACGTTTGTCTCTGTTGCAGTTGCCGTTGCCGCTGCTGAACCCGTCTGTGCCTTTCATAATGCACGAGAGCTCTGGTCGAGTGGTAAATGGTATTTGGAGATTTCGAAGACGGATTTAAATACATATGTCCGTATGCAAGTGTATTTCATTTTCATGCCTGACAGGCAGTTAAGTAACTCTCGCTTTTGGCGAGAGCCAACGACTTTTTGATTATGTTCAGACTCCTCGTTGTTCTTACACCCAAAAAACACACATAATATATATATATAAAATACCCTTACTAAGGCCTTCGTCTGGGCATTCTGATATTCGTGCAAAATATGTAGTATAGGAAAAGGCGCATGAACCGCTGGATCTGAGTCGATTTCTATGCAAAATTAGTCGAATCCCTGTGTTCAAAATACAGAACTTTAGTAATTACGAAATTGAATGTATTTGTGTTTAGAGTAATACAATATCGGAAAGTTATAGAAAAAGTTATCAGAGAGTAACCTTCAGAATGTGTTCTATCATAGAACAGATGGATTTCACGGATAAAGAACTTGATTGCATAGGAATACTATTATTTACATAGATTCATAAAAGAGAGCGATCCATAAGTCTAATTTGACTCGGGCTAATAATATCGAGACTGTCTGAAATCTAGATCATATCTTATAACCCCTCAGTTTGGATTATCATTGATCAGAAAACGAGGCAATTTTCCTGTGAGGATATTCCCGATGCGGCGTTCCGATGAAAGTGGATCTCTCATGTTTTTATTTTGTATTTAATTTTTTGTGTAGTCTGAAGCTGACATGCAGCCCACATCGGCTGGTATCAACGGTCAGGCGATCGGTCGGCGTCGTCATCATCATTTTTTATGTGGCAACTGTCATTAGCTTCCTTTTGCGCTGTTATTTATCTTGAAGCCGACTCGGGCTGGAGGCGGCCAACGGGACCGTGGCGCAGGGGTGCGGGAGAACGGGAATGGGGGATCCGTGAGTCCGGGAGTTCTGGCAGCAACAACACTTAAATTAAATCCCGAGACGCATAATTGCGAATTATCAGCATTTTACATTGACATTCTACGCATTTTTAATGACTTTTTTGGCCCAGAACCAACTCGAATCCCACTCTGACTTCGCATTGGACTTTGACTTCGACTTCGACCCCCAAGCATTTCGCTAAATGTGCAAAATGTTTTCCCTCCCATATTCCCTATATATTTTTCTTCTCTTTTCTTTTTATTGTTTCTCGCTTTGCAAACTGCATATCCTGCCGCTACAAGGCAAGAAACAGAAGAGAAAGAATGAGTTTCAACTGTCTGCTGCGTGCGAAGAGTTCGCGCTGCCTAATGCAGCGAAGAAGGAGAAGGCAAACGAAAAGAACTTAAATAACATCATTGGCATTTGACAGGCAGACGACGCGTCGGCTTCCACACACAGTACAATTCACATATAGACACCCGCTATCCACCCCTCGCCCCCGACCACCCCCATCGGGCCCACCCTCAATATTTCTGCATAGCTTTAATTTTATGCAGCGTCAAAATTTTTGGTAACCCAACTCAAATGGATGACCCTCGCATTCATTTCCATTCCCTTCAGTTCCCTTCAGTACCGCACTGGTTCTTTGTTCAGCATTCAAGACAATTTATGACACATTTTTGATTTGCTGCATTGAGTTGTATGAAGGGGGTCAGGATGTCCGTTAACTGCCCCGTCATGCTCTGTCAATGCGAACTTTTGCCAATTTCAATTCGAGCCCTGTCGATTCATCAACAAACTGACTCCATATCCCAAATGCTTGAGCTTGTTCCTTTTCCATGGAAGATAAAGCAGTTGATAGTCGCTTAAGAGTCCACGCAAAGATCCATCTTGGGCTCACAAATTTAGCGATTTATTCGCCAGTTGACTCATGAACTGAACTAGTTCTTTCATCTAGTATAATGCGGTTTCGTTATATTTAATAAATACAAGTAAGAACGTTGCAGCCAGCAACCCATAGGAGCATCTATCACATTATATATATTTCAACAAAACAGTTATATGGTATGGTGCTGGGGCGTGAAAAAGTATTTCGCAGTCGGTTGCGTTCGACTGCAACGTTCTAACATGTTGTTTAATTAGTTATTTTGTGTTAATAAAATATTCTTTTCAATACATGTTTACAAATATAATGTATATAAAATTTGACAAAAGACAGGGTCGAAGGTCACAAAGTCATTATGATGCGAGTTATTGGCTCAGAAGTAGCAGATTTTTCAGTTTTTTTTTGCCGCGCCCCCAGTGGCCGTAGACATATAATTTTTGGCATGTTCAAAGAGTGGGTCTTCACGCCCCAAAGGGGACTTAATAATAATTTTTTAGGGAATCGATAGAAGAAGCCACCAATAACTTAACAGCCAATTTTTAAGCTTCTAGCATTAAAACTGTGGAAGATATAATCTTTCATTATTTACCACGCCCCCTGTGGGCGTTGATGTATCCGCCATAACTTTTCGATTTTTGAATGTTAACCCGAGTATATATACTAAGTCTTAAATCTCTAAAATCAATAGTGCTCAAAATATAACAGAATTAGTAAAATCACTATACATTTATTCAGACCCGATTTGCCATTATATAGCGCGGCCATATAATTTTTTGGGCGATCTTTATAGGATCGTAACCATAACTAATGTGCCAAATATGGGCATTCTGATTTGCCACGCCCCCAGTGAGCGTAATCTTGACACTTTATTTGACGAGAGTATACACGAGTATAGATCGTCTCTAGCTTCAATAGCGTGGAAATGGTTTGCGTTCATGCGGACAGACGGACGGAAAGCATGACGGGCATTGCACAACACCAATATACATATTTCACTTCGTGAAAAAGTATAAAAATTCAATAGACTCACGTTGAAATAATTTTACCGATTCATGAAATATGCAAGTACAAATTAGTAAATCTTGATCAAGTCTCAAATTAAGTTTTGATTGATTACTAGTGATTACTGTGAGAACATGCATATATACTATATGTACATATGTATATATTTTAGAATTGACATGAGGAGAGCTTCTTAGTCGGAAGCGCATTGTCCCCAACTAGACAGCTAGCTAAAGCTCTGACTAATTGACTCTGAATCTAAATATTCAAATTGGTAATGCACTTATAAAGCTTTTGATTTGTTTGATTAGCTTGTCGGCTTGCGGTACTCTTCTGATTTATTTATGTTCGCATATATTATTGTTATTGTTGTTGTTATTGCTAGCATCAGCATAGCCGTTTTCTTCTCTTCGCTGGCGAATCGGAGATTGTGAACGAACCCGCATAATAATGGCCTTACAAGTGCCCGAGTTCTGAGAACCGTTCTGGGTCGTGGCGGAAGTCGAAAGTGTGAAATTCTGCGAAAGGCGGCTGCGTCATTGATTAGTCCATGAATGAGCCTCGGCGCCCGCGAAATTGGGGCTTCAGATCTGAATCTATGTAGATCTGCTCAACTACATGGCACATGAATCAAAGCTAGGCAAACTCGAACTTCGGCTCGAATTCGAATTCGAGCCCATAAATCAGCCGTAGACAAAGTCGGCGCCGGATCATGTCGTTCGCCATGTAGATACATGGCACGCACAGTTGAGCCTCACCCACCCAGCCACCGACTACACTCACCTGTGGCCGTTGGCCATTTTCGATTTGCAGTTGTCAAAAATTCGCACATTTTTTATGCCCCTTCCCTGACGACCGCGCTGGGCCTTGTTGCGGCTGGCAATTAAAATTGGTTCCCTTCCTATGAGCCACAGAGCCGAGCGTTGTCCGTCCTCTGTTCTCCGTGCTCTGTACAATTTGCGAACCAACGCTGTTAAATAATTTATGAAGTGCGTAGGGTTTCTGGTGCGCATTTCAAGCAGCGCCTGTCGACTCCAATACATACACTACATATATATATATATATATATATATATATATATATATATATATTGTATTTGTATTGAGGCATCGCTCACGCACTTTTTGTGCGCACAGCCTTAAAATATTTGTCCACGCAATTTTTAGCTCATTTAACTTTTTGGGCACATTCGTTGAGCTGCATGCAAATGCTGCTGATTAACTTTTGACAAAAAAAGGCCAGGTGAGTGAGCTCAGGTGTGTATGTGTGTGTCAGACCTTGCCGCCAGTTTTTGCTAGACGGCAGCGCTTTCTGCCTCAATGGCAGCGCCATAAATCAAGTGGTGTCACAAGAAACACGCGCCAAGCCATCGAACTAAAAAAATCAAAAGTGAACCACAGCCTGAACCTGAACCGAAACCGAATTGAAGATCAAGTTGGCTAAGTGGAGCTCATATTAACTGGCGACACGTTCTGGCCACAACTGCGGCCAGCTGCCTTCTGAGCATCTTGACCAAGTAGTGCCCGCTCAACCACAACAACGACAACAGCAACGAGGGGTTGCCTTCGTAATGCAAGTGTTAAGTCTGGTAAGTACGGTCTGAAGAGCCAGCCAGCCCCATCCTAGGCCGAAACGAACCGAACTGAAGTGGGGTGAAGTGAACAGCGCCCGAACTGAGCTGAGCTGAGCTAAACTGAACTGAACCAGAACTCACACCCAAAGCCTCAACTAAAACCTGATTAATTATGAATTGGAATGAAGTGTCTGCACTTGGGCTCCACGTTCAAACGTTGCACTTGCCAAAGTCGAGCGCGCGCGCGGCACTTTTCATATTTTTACGGTTGCGGAGTTTGCGACGTGACGCGATGCGATGCGATGCGACGCGACTGCAAAAATTGTCTAGGGGCGCATTCGAGCAATAACTATTGTCACGCTATAGCGCCCAGATAAGCACAGAACCAGCCCCAGGCCCAGGGCCAGGCGCAGGCGCAGACACAGGGGCGCAGCTGCAGGTGCGCATCAGCAGGTGCGCATCCACAGCGAAATTACTTCATTTTCATCTAATTTCACGTCTTTCTAGTTTCAGCCTCGTCTGCCTTAAGACTTTGTCCTTTGTGCTTTACACTTTTCCCGAACTGGACTCTAAATCCAAAGCACCTTGCATTTTGTGTACTTTCTAAAATTTCGAACACTTATATAAAATTTAAAAATCATATTTTAAAAAATATAATTTCCATATTAAGCAAAAAATAAAAATTATAATTCAATAAAAAAAAGTAAAATCAAACTCAACTATGGAGTCTTTAATTTTGATGAAAAAAATATTTGGATGTTTATTTATATTTGGACCATCCCTAAAAGTTTCTTCAAATAAAACTTATTAAATAAAAATATATTATAGATAGAGCAATCAATGACCGACTGGGTTCATTTATTTGAAAAGCAGAATCGAGTCAGTTTTAGCTCACGACTTTCACTTATCGTATTTGGACTAGTTCGATATCACGCATTATGATGAGCTTGAGAAATAGTTTCCAGCAATGCACTGCAGCCCCGATCTGGGCCCTAACTCTAACCGCAGCACACTACTGGTAAAAAGACTTTATTTGCTTTGGCTTCGGCTTCGGCTGGGACTGTGGCTGGCACTGAGACTCGGGCAATCCCTGAAGTTGGACATGCACAATGCTCAACTGCTCAGCGGCACGTCTCAGGGTTTATTGTTGCTGTTGTTTCTTTTTTTTTTTTTTGATCATATAAACGGTGCGATTTAAATTAATAATTAAGCCTGGGCTTGTACTGGGTTGGTTCTGTTTGCGTTTTGCGTTTGCGTTTGCGTTTGCGCTTTGCGCTTTGGGCTTGGGTCTTTGCGTTATTGGCAAGGGCAGCACAACGCCAGCTGTTCGTCTTCGTCGCCTCCGTGTCGGTTGCAGGTGGATGCGGATTAAGCCGCCACAAAGTGCAATAAATCAATGGAGACATTGTCCATTCGCCATTCGCCGTTCGCCAGCAACGAGTGCAGCCAAATGCGAAGCCCTAACCCAGAGTGGCCAGAGTAGGAAACGGAGTTCGTGTCATCATTGATATGCCATATAAGACTCTTTTTGATTTTCATTAGCTCCAACTCAGAAGGTGGAAGACAGAGCGGAGAAACGCTCATATAAAAATAAAAATATAATCATTATAACAATGTCTTCAAATGCATAATTGCAAGACCTAAGACTCAACTTTGCCAAAAGAGTCGCTGCGATAGCGAGCGTTGGTTCAAAATTCATGCCCTGAAGGTATCATTCAGAACCTATCAATCAATTTTCCATAAATACGTCTTCCGGTTATGACTCCAGCAGTCGGGGCTAGGCAGAGTCCAGGGTATCTGCCATCTGGGCATTCCCAACCAGCACACCCAATGGGAATTTACTGTTTGTGTTCATATTCGAGAGAGAGAGAGAGAGAGAGAAAGAGGCGAGAGAGGGCATTGACAAAGCTGTCACAATAGTCAAACATGTGGCTGAAACATTTTCAATAACACAAAATTTGCCGTGCTCGTTCACCGAACAGTCCAAATAACCAAAAATCAACTGCACAGGAGACGGAGGCCAGGATCAGTTGACAACGGAAAGCAAGCAGGACATACCACACGGAATTAGTTCAGACTGCAAGGCTGGGAATGTGCCGATTGTCGAACTAAGAGCAACAACAACATCATCATTATCAACAACAATAACATCAGCAATTGATCTTGCATAAATCGAGAAGTAGAACAGCGTGAAGCAGGATAAGAGTTATTAGGATCAGGATCGGAGTGAGGATTGGAAGCGGATTGAGGAGCAAAATGCTGTTCATGGATGCGCTGTTTAACAGCTTGCTGGTGGTGAGCTCGGGCTATGCAATGTACACGCTGCATCCGCTGCAGACGCCCTATGGCTATGCGGCGGCGGCGTTGAGTCTGCTCCATGGGCTGCTGGGCGTGGTGCGGGCGGCGAACAATGACGACGACGAATGCAATCGAATGCGCCAGATAACTTCGGGCATTATGGAGCTGGTGCCACTGCCACTGACCAATATTGAGCTCTACTTGAAGTCCTCGAGCCCGAACCTAGCCCTAGCGCACGGCTGCTTTTTGGTGCCGCTCACCTTTGATGTGGTGGCTAAGTGGCGCGACGTCGAAGACAACTCGACGGTGACCCTTAAGGATCTGACGCTGCTCGGCAATGTGGTGTCGCTGCTCTTTCTGGGCGTGAATCAGTCGAGCAACGTATACGGGGGCATGGCTGCTATCGCGTTCGGAGCGCGTTACGGGTCAGTCATGTTCGACTACTACTGGGAGGGCCTCGGAGTCCATTTCAACTTGCTGGCCAACTCCGCCTTCATCATGCTAATGGCCATGACACTGACGGCAAAATCCTAAACCATTTACCCAACCTAACCACCAACTGTTGAGCAGCATCATTTGGTCTTTTGTTTCGCCCGGCTCAAGGCTAACGCGTCCGGTTCATTGGCTCAACAATGGCTCAACAGATGGCGGCGGCGGCTCAATAAACTTGCAATTAATGTTGGCAAATTAAAATGCACAAAAATAAACATTAATTGTTTTGTCAAAAAATTAAGTGTTTTCGTCCCCTCCCTCCCTCATACCCTCTCGCTCGCTGGCTCTTTCTCCGGACTGTGGCTACAGCGGCTTCAGCCGGCAGCAATTCAAGGCAAATTTATAGCAAATGATGAGCCATTGAGCAGGAATAGCCAATGCTGAGGCGAACCGGTTCGGAACCAGTTCCGCGCCAGACACGCTGACAAAGTTGGCTTAATCGACGTGTTATCAAGAATATATATAAATTAACGCTTGCTTAAGCTGATGCATAATCTTCTTTCGGGCTAAGAAAGCGACTGTGGCGCCATCTATGCGTGAAATTAGCATCAATGGAAGTTGAAGGGGTGTTTGACTGCGGGAAGAGTATCTACTAATCGAGCACTGCCGGTTGATATAGTACGATAATGGCGTCTAACTGGCTATAAATGTTGATTAGGATATCTCCATGCTGGTACAGTTGCACATTCAAAGGTCAGTTATATATGTATATCTGCTCAGCTTTAAATTAAATTCAATATTAATCAATCAATTGCCAATTAAGGAAAAAAACATGCGCAGTGCACTGCCTGCATTAGGTTGACGACGCGCTTTTCGTTGTCTGCTTTTGGGCGTCGAGAGAGGCAAGCGTCGAGAGAGGCAGAGGCATCGGCAGAAGCGAAAGCACTGAATTGTGAATGGCAATGGGAACTAACAGGAACTCGTTGCGCTAATGAAACGGCGCCATAAAAAGCGACAACTAATGTGCGGAAAGGAGCAGCGGGCCGAGGCGCACGGCAATAATTTATGCATTTTAATTAATTGGCCGTTCTGAGTGTGTGGACTTGAGGGACGTTTTTATGATGTGCCCAGGGCCTTTCAAAGCTTCGGTTTTGCCGTCGATCGTATCCCCAGGCACAGTCGCAGTCGTAGCCAGCCAACTAATCATGTCGTTTGCATACAGACATACATACATATGTACATATGTATGTACATATGTATGCATGTATGAATGCATGTGCATACATATGTATGTATGTATATATGTATGTATGTACATATATCGACTGCGGCTCTTGCACAACAAACAAATCCATTTTGTTGCTGAGAGAGGCCAACGATGCGACGGCGACGGCGACGGCGACGGCGACTGCGACTGCGACTGCGACTGCAACAGCAACAGCAACAGCGACAGAGGAAATATCGCATCGGCAAAGATAACAAAAAATTAAAGCTAGCGAAAGAAGTAACCACAAAAGCATTTCAAAAATGCACAACAAAGAAGGTAAAAACAACAAAAAAGGAAAACAAATTAACAATTGGCGACAGAGCGAAAAAAGAGAGAAAGAGCGAGAGGGGTGGCAAACCCAACAGACATACAAATTCAATACAAACGAAAACAAAATAAAAGAGAATCAACAGAAGAAAACAACAAAAAGCGAACGCGCGCAAACTGCACGCCACTGCGCCGGCGCAGACGCTGCTCGTGTCAGCGTGTGTGAGTGCCTAAGTGTATGTGTACCTTGAGCAAGTTCAAAAACCTGCAAATGTACATGCATACATACTTGCATACACATATGCACACACACACTCATACACTCACACATGCATACTGTGAGTCAATCGCAGTTGCCGCTGCCCCGACCGAGACAGACGCCAATAGACCGAGTCTCACTCGCAGTCGCAGTCGGTTAAAAACGCCGGCCGGCATTGTCGCTATTTGCGTGTTTTTTTAAGAAGACCAACAACAAAATAATAAAACAAGAAGAAAAACAACAAACGAGCAGCGGCCACAGCAAAAACAAGAGCAACAATGAATAGCAGAAGGCGAGACGAAAGCAGAGAAACGGACCGACGGCGGCGGTGACGCGTCGCATATGCATGCAAAATGGACCGACGGATGACGGCAGCGTCAGAAGCGCAAAGCGCAATGGCTCGAATACGGCTAATGAATGCGAAGTGGAACATATGTACATACATACATATGCATGTATGTGAATATGTATATGTATGTAAGAAATGGGGCTAAGTGTATAAAGGCGACGATTGAGTACTCTATACAGTGGAATGCACCAATAAAAGTTTAATTGCAAATATGTACATATGTAATATATACATATATGTACATGTATAAATATACATATATATATATATATATATATATATATATATATATATATATATGTGAGTGTGTGTGTGTGTGTGAGTATGAGTGTATGTGCATGTGTCGCAGAGCTAATGCAGGAATAAGAGTGTCTGCTAGGGTAAAGAGTGCGCGAAAGGAAACGTTCGCAATCGAAGAACGCCGACGCAACATAACGTATATTATACACACATACAAACAGATACACATTGATACACACACATGTGCATACGCATATGAATGTGCATGTGTGTGCCGTAGCTGCGCGCCATTCAAAAAGCTTTGCTTTTGGAATCGATTTCTTCTGCAGCGCCAGGCGATGCTGTTGCGCTACGTCGCGTCGCCCTGCGCTGCGAAGTTTTGCATTGCGCTGCGTTGCTTTGCTGCGGTTGTTGTTGAACGTGATTTGTTTACGAATCTTAACAAAATACTTGTGTACACAAATGCCTTAAATTATCGCGAAAGGCGTTATTCGCTTAAATATTTTGTAGACATAAATACAGAGAAGGAAATCACAGTTTTTGCAATTTTTGTAGTTGTTGTTATCGTGTTTACTCTTCTTCCTCTTCTGTGTTGTTATTGCATGCCTCAAAAATCAATAATGGCGAGTATGAAGATCAATGCAGTCAGAAAAAGCTGTCAATAACACGTTTCTATATAGCAAATACAAATGTACATACATACATACATATGTACATACATATATACATATGTATGTATGCATGCACACATATGCATACACACATATGTACATACATATATATGTACATACATATATAGTATGTACATTTTGTCCATTAATTGTTTGCAAAACGAAAAAAGTCATACAACTTCAACATTACCATCATATTTGAGTAGTAAATACACATTTTTTCATATTTGTTTGTTGCAGAATATTTTCCTTATTATATTCGTATATAATATACATATGTACATAATAAAAATAGCAACAAAAACATTAAAAATTATTCAAAACAAAAAAAAAACACCAAAAATTTACTGTCCATTAATTGTTTGCAAAATGCAAACATTAATATTATGAGATTGATATTTCTTCAAACTGTATGTAATTTTACAGTGAAACATGTAACAAACTAAACCAAGTAGAAAACAATTAGAATATTATTAGATATTGGTTTAGGAAACGTATTAAATATCTGTATATTTATATCCCCAAGCTTCAATGGGGTTCACTTTAGTCAACTTCAATTGTACCTGCATATGTACATACATACATATGTATGTATGTACGTCCATTTGTATATGCATAAAGCTGCTGGATTGACGGCCTGAGTCACAATTGCCAATGTCCACATGCATGTGGATAAGTATGTGAGTATGTACATATGTATGTAATTTGTTTGTACATACAGACACGCGTATGCAGTGCCATTTAGCGTGGGAGCTCATACTATGAGTGGAGAGCAATGCGACGCCACACTCGGACACAATGAGTCACAGTTAGCTGCGGCCAGTGATGTCATTTTTTTAAACCAAAAAAGCTAGATCTACTAATAAAAAAAAGCTGAATCTCCGGGAAAAAAGCTGAAAAACAGCTGATTTTTATAAATGAGTGTTTATTTTTTTTAAATTAATACAGTGGCTCACAGTTTATTTGACCCAACGTCAAATAAAAATTTCATCTGCTCATTACTTTTAAACCAATACACATTTTTGAAAAATTTAAACGTAGAATTGTTATTTAAATATTTGATTAACAGAAAACTTAAATTGTTTATTCATATAAAAAAATAACCGTATAATAAAAGACTTGTATTTGATAAAAAAGCTGGAATTCCCTCTGTCCGCTGTTTTCAAATTTATCCCGCAATCTCATTTTCAAAATAGCCAAATGTGGCGGGTAAAAAGCTGAAATGACATTACTGGCTGCGGCATTCGCACACGTCTGCATACATACGTAAGTATGAATGTATGTACATATGCATGCATGCATGTATTTGCATACATGTTAATAGATTATAAATGAGTACATTAAATGTAACGGTTTTCGATTTTCATATATATATATATATATATATATATGTATGTATGTGTGTGTGTGTGTATATAGATATGTATATTCAGTTTGTCCATTAATTGTTTGCAAAATGAAAAAAGTCATACAACTTCAACATTAACATCATATTTGAGTAGGAAATACACATTTTTATACCCTGAACCCATTGAAAATGGGAAATCAGGGAATAATGTTTTTGTTGAAATGTATGTAACGGGCAGAAGGAGGCGTGGCAGACCCCATAAAGTGTACATATTCTTGATCAGGGTGACAAGCCGAGTTGATATAGCCATGTCCGTCTGTCCGTCTGCCTGTCTGTCCGTATGTATGAACGCGTCGATCTCAGAACTTACAATAGCTAGAGACTTAAAAATTGTTTGTAGGTCTCTGTATGGGGCGCGCATATCGAGTTTGTTTCAGAAATTCTATAGCTGTTATCGTTTTATTGTTATCGATTAAAAACGAAAATCTAAATTCAGCCTTAAAATTCTATCTAATTCATCTTTCTTGCTAGAGTCTTCAAATTTTGCATTTAATGTTATGTAAACCAAAATCGTTGCTCTAGAAAAAAAGTTATTAAACATTTAATTTCTTATAACATTGGCATATGTACATATAGCAGCCAAAGAACAGTTGACGCACTGACTTGCGCTTGTGTGTGAGAGCGCCTATGTGTGTGTGTGTTGCTTGTATTGTACACAAATATACATATGTATATAAAAGTAACGGAGAATACACGGAATAGCGGTTCTTCGCAGGGTACAGGGTATCCCCTAGTCGAGCGGTCTCCACTAGAGTTTTCTTACTTGTTTCATATTTGTTTGCTTGCAGAATATTTTCCTTATTATATTCTTATAAAATATACACAATAAAAATAATAAAAATAGCAACAAAAACATTAACCCCAGAGGCCAGATCTCAATCCTATTGAGAATTTGTAGGAATTATTGAAGAAAAAGGTGTCCAAACGAAGTCCAACCTCGAAAAATGATTTAATTCGTTGCATAAACGAGGAACATATATTTCTATAATTCTATGGAACATATATTTCTATAATTCTATTGTATACCTACATACATACATATATTATATAAATATGTATGCATGTATATTATTGAAGATAAATCAGAGACATTCGGCAAATGTTTCTGCGATCTTCAACTTTTAATGATAATATTATTATAATACAATTACAGAATCTACATAATCAATATATGTATATACATACAATGAATGAATATATGTATACATGTACATATGTCGCATATTCCATTATTCGAGTCACTACCAAATGATTCATAGTTTCGTCATGTTGATGCAGGCATACATACATATATACATAATACACACGTCTGTATGTATCTTTATAGAGTGTATATTATATACCTACATATGTAAAATATAGTGCTATTCGATATTGTGAGCAGGAATAATCTAAGTAGGAATACGTAAAGCTAATGATTTCACTGAAATCTTTTTCTATTTTCCATTTTATGTTTAGCACTAATTAGTTTGAATTAAAATCGATTTGAATATATGAATATATAAGCGAACAATTTATCATTTAGTTCGATTTGGAAAACTATGTATATGTAACATAATTTTCATAAAATACTTTTCATTCCTGTTTCTTAGATTCCCGTTGTCCACATTATATAAAAGTCATGATGAATATGTATACCTATATCTATACTAATTAACATGAATACCTGATTAACTTAAAATACACATACATATGTGGATGTATGTATGTATGTACATATGTGTTTCATTCATATTACGAATAGATGAGTTGTTTGAGTTGACCAGAGTTTTGCATTCATTAGTCACAGCGTCTGGCTGAATAGGGGGTGTTAGTTGCCAAGAAGAGGACGTCAATGTGCCCAGACCCAGACCTCGCCCCAGCCTCAGCGCTAGTGTTGGCTACTACCGTCCATACCCCTATCCAAGCCAGGCTGCAATTTCAATTAGCATAAGCCATAAGTCCAGTCAGGCAATAAGAACTTGTTAATTGTGGCTGAGGCGATTGGCCAAACATTTCCGCGGCTGGGGAGTCATTATGAGTGGCATGTTAACGAGCAGATGCCCACATGCTATTTAGAAATATGCATAAGGTATATAAAAGTATATATATATATATATACCAAATATATATATAGTCGAAGATACATTTAGGACCGGAATGCAATGTGTGGCAAACAAGGAAGTCGCATTTTTTTAAAGCAAGTCGAATCAAACTGGAACTGCTAAACTGAAACGGTTTGTTGTTGGAACGATTAAGGCGACGCCAAACACGAAACACTACACATGAATCATGAAACATGAAACTATAAAGGAAACTGCTAAATTAGTGCGGACCATTTGCATTGATTAGGTTAATTCATATTTGAATGTTTATTTGATTTGCCGCATACTGAATTAGCATACGAGACCAGATCGCGGATCGATCACCTGTGCCCTATGCTGCTCGCGACTCACCTGCGGCTGGTCACCTGTTTGCACCTGTGGCACCGACAGCGGCATTTGAATCGACACCGGCTCCAGCACTCTATTCACTAAACGATCCACTAAACATATGCATGAAAGTCGCACGGGCCAATGGCGGCGTCATTAGCCGAGCAGAGACAGTTAGAAAACGAGTTTGAGAGCTCGGCTCTTGATATCATCAGACGAGATGATGCCATTTTCAAGCAGTTGCCAGCTACGAAATGACAATAAATATTATGGATTTTTTTCTCGTTTTTCAGCAACCCATAAAATGTTCTCTCGTCCATCTATGTATGTATATGCTAAATAAATCTGCGGCGTAGATATCACAATCAACTAAAATATAAATAAGTAAGTAAAACAAAAAAGAAAAGAATCAATAAAATGATAATAATAATCATTATGGGCATACGAAAAAAAATACAAGATTAAGAAAAAACCGCATTAATTAAATTAGTTAAATCGCCATGAGTGTCACATTAAAATTTTTGTTTTACTTTTGCTTAAACTCGTTTCGGATTCCAGATAAGCATATACATAAGCATAGATATAAGACGAGCCTCTGGAACTAACAAATAGAAGTCAAAACTACAAATTGTTACACCTGTAGCACATACCTACATATATATGTTAGTTTCGAATATCGTTTGTAATATGTAAACGGAAGTGATCGACTAGAACATACAAAATCTGCCATCTGTTGTAACTGCTATGTGAGTATTCTCATTATACCCTGAACCCATTTAAAATGGGAAATCAGGGTATAATGTTTTTGTGAAAATGTAGAGACTTCCAATTTTTTTGGAGGTTCGTATATACCACGATTCGATCGAGTTTGTTTCAAATAATCGATAACTATAATCGTTTTTATGTTATCGATTAAAAACCGATATCTTCATTTAGTTATAAAATTCTATTTAATTCATCTTTATAGTTAGAGTCTTCAAATTGTGCACTTAGTGTTATTTGAGCTTTACGCAGTTTTGCTTTTTGTTCAATTTGGGATGCCACGCCCCCTTCGCTTCAAATTGCTAAATCACGTATTTCAAGTACTAGTAACTTGTGCTTTGGCACATATGTACATATGTCGGAGATTCATTATTTACTTGAGGCTGGTGTGCCATATTGACTTAATAAACTTTGCGAGTAAAGTGAATTCCAACCGGCGCGTGAAACTATCTGTACTCAACTAACTTCAGCATAACTGATCTCGTATCGATCTACATATGCTTTTTTGCACAAGCAAGCTGCACTACCCTAGGTGACGGCGCGACAACGGTGTCGCCCCACTCGTACGGTATTTCGGCGAAAGTCATATTTTACGTTTTAGTCAAATTCTAAGAAATAATTTCACAATATACCAAAGACATTGCGTTGCAGCATCTTGCAAGCACAGTAGTCCAACTATGTTCACAAAGTAACAAACTTACAATGGTCAAAATACTTTCATAATACGACATATATATGTATATGTAAATGGCATGATGACGTCCTCCAAGTTCGATCAAAAACGTACGTCTACGAAAAAAGTTTTTATACATTTAATTTCTAATAACATAGGCGCCTTGCAGTCTGAGTTCAGTTGCTGAGTCAAAATGCAGTCTCGACTAGAACACTCTTACTTGTTATACTTTTTCAAGAAGTGAAATAAGTATATTGGTTTGTACAATGTCCGTCATGCTGTCAGTCCGTCTGTCCGTATGAACGCAATTGAGAATTGAGACTTGGTATATATACTCGGGTTAACATCCCTAAATCGAAAAGTTATGGCAGATATATCTACGCCCACATGGGACGTGGCAACTAATATCAGCTTATAACTCCCTCTGTTCTAGTGCTAGAAATTGGAGCTAAGTTACTGGGGGCTTCCTATATCGATTTCCCAAAAATTTTTGTTTCGCCCCAAAAGGGGCGTACAACTTTTGAGCCAATAGCTCGCCATAAAATAATTGTGACCTTTAAATTTATCTTTTGATTTGCCAAATTTTATATATGTATTGAAAAAAATATTTGATTAACATAAAATAACTAAATAAAGAAACAATAACAAAAATATCGACATGACCGCACCGGGGTTCGAGCCCACACCTCTGCGCTTGCTAACGAGCATCTCATTTTTAGAAATCCCACCTCTCTCATTATGAGAGATCCCACCTCTCTCATTTTTAGAGATCCCACCTCTCCCATTTTGAGAGATGCCATTTCTCTCATTTTTGGTGGTGCGTGTTTTTGCTAAGGTAAGGTTCTAAACTTCGATCCAAATTGAAACTACCTGGCCACCTCCGAAGAAAATTTTTAATCGGCACCTAATTTGGGAGGCGACAGTGAGGACTTAAGATTAATTTTAAAATATAATGTGATAGATGCAACCCTGATAGTAGCAACCCTGTAGGTTGCTGGGACTTGAAAAAGTATTTCGCAGTCGATTGCATCCGACTGAAATGTTCTTATTTGTTTAATTTCATTTTCTGTTTTTGGATGCTTTTTATTAAGAATATTGCTGTAAAAAATCGGTTCATTATGTTGAGGTTTTCGATTTTTCACTATTTAGAGTACTTCATTCAAAAATTGTGGATGTTCACTATTTAGGGGTGTCTCTATACCCAGACAACACTGTATATTCTTGATCAGCTCGAGCCAAGTTGATGTAACCATTTGCGTCTGTACGCATGTATTAACACGTCGATCTCAGAGTCTATAAGAGCTAGAAACTTGTAATTTTATATACATATGTAGGTATAGCATGAAAAGATCGACAGCTTATGTTCAACATATTTTATTAAATTTTTTCCAATTTTTAAAAATGTAAACCCATTCATTTACTGGCTTTGAGTGCAACTAACCTCAATTTAAATATTTGGGAAAATTTGAGCCGGTATCCAAAATTTAACAAAAATCAAAATTAGATAAAATAAATATAAAACTTACAAACAAAATTGGGGACTCTAGCTATAAAGACGTGGGAGATATAATTTTATAATGAACATTCGATAATGTTTTAATCGATAACATTAAAACTAAAATAGTTATCGACTTTTTAACAAACTCGATCTTTTCGTGCTATTCACGGACCTACATAAAAAATTTCAGGTCTCTAGCTCTTATAGGTTCCGAGAACAACGCGTTCATACATACGGACGGACGGACAGACGGACATGGCTATATCAACTCGGCTTGTCACCCTGATCAAGGATATATATACTTTATGGGGTCTGCCACGCCTCCTTCTGCCTGTTACATACATTCACATTTCAACAAAAACATTATACCTTGATTTCCCATTTTCAATGGGTTCAGGGTATAATAAAAGTTGCAAATTTTTTTAAAAGTTGCCAGAGATAGCCACTAAATTGTCAAACTGGCATATAGCAGCCCAAGCGCAGTTGGCGCAGCGACTTGCGTTTGTATGTGTGGCGTCTGTGTGTGTCTTGCTTGTAATATACATACATATACATACATATGTATGTATAATAGAAATGAATAGCGGCTCTTCGCAGGTTTCAGGGTATCCCCTAGTGAAGCGGCCTAGACTAGAGTGTTCTTACTTGTTATACCCTGAACCCATTGAAAATGGGAATTCAGGGTATAATGTTTTTGTTGAAATGTATGTAACAGGCAGAAGGAGGCGTGGCAGACCCCATAAAGTATATATATTCTTGATCAGGATGACAAGCCGAGTTGATATAGCCATGTCCGTCTGTCCGTCTGTCCGTCTGTCCGTCCGTCTGTCCGTCTGTCCGTCTGTCCGTCTGTCCGTCTGTCTGTCCGTATGTATGAACGCGTCGTTCTCAGAACCTACAAGAGCTAGAGACTTGAAATTTTTTATGTAGGTTCCTGTATAGCACGAAAAGATCGAGTTTGTTTCAGAAATTCGATAACTTTTATCGTTTTATTGTTATCGATTAAAAACGAAAATCTAAATTAAGTTATAAAAATTCTATCTAAATCATCTTTCTAGCTAGAGTCTTCAAATTTTGCATTTAGTGTTATGTAAGCCTTACGCAATTTCGGTTTTTGTTAAATTTTGGGTGCCACGCCCCCTTCGCCTCAAATTTGTAACTCCCGTATATCAAATACTAGAGACTTGTGCTTTGGCACATACATACATATGGATGACATGATTACGCCCAACAAGTTTGATCAAAATCGTTGGTCTAGAAAAAAAAGTTATTAAACATTTAATTTCCCATAGCATTGCCATGCAAAGTCGCCAAAGAACAGCTGACGTAACGACTTGCGCTTGTGTATGCGTGCGCCTGTGTATGTGTGTGTGTATGTTTTGCTTGTAATGAACGTACATATGCATGTGTATATAAAAGAAATTAAGAATGCTTGGAATAGCGGCTCTTCGCAGGTTTCAGGGTATCCCCTAGTGAAGCGGCCTAGACTAGAGTGTTCTTACTTGTTATATTTAATATTGTTAGCTTTTGGCAAGACGGATAGCACCAGCAAGTGTACACAAATAAAACTAGAATTAATTTTCATGCCGTTTTTTCGTTTTCAAGTCGTTTTTTCTTACAATAATTACATATATGTAATATAAATGGATGGGGGGACGAACAGGACCAAGAATATATACATAGATGGTTATGTCTGTGACCTTATTGTCTACATTCGATATGTCTAAGCTGAAATTCGCGTCACTGAAATGCCAAACAAATAACTTGAGTTGTTGCTACTCTACTGTACTTTGATAACAAGCCAAGGATGGCAAGGACGCTATCTAAGTTGGGTTCCTTGTTCTGATTGGATTTCGCAGCCAGGTAAAAGGACGCACAAATGAATGACTGCCAGAGCATTTGCTGCTCTTGCTGGTTCAGGGACAAAGCTTTTTGGCTCCTAATAGAGTTCAACCACTCTTTCTCGGGTTTTGTCTTTTTCTTTTATTTTGTTTTGTTTGGGCATAACTATATGGGGTTTCTTCTTAATGTATTTTATTGAATGTATGAAAAGCTCTTCCTTTTGATGCAAAATATTATTTGGCATGGTTTTTTCCAGCTTTTATACCCTGAACCCATTAAAAATGGGAAATCAGGGTATAATGTTTTTGTTGAAATGTATGTAACAGGCAGAAGGAGGCGTGGCAGACCCCATAAAGTATATATATTCTTGATCAGGATGACAAGCCGAGTTTATATAGCCATGTCCGTCTGTCCGTCTGTCCGTCTGTCCGTCTGTCCGTCCGTCCGTCCGTCTGTCCGTCTGTCCGTCTGTCCGTATGTATGAACGCGTCGTTCTCAGAACCTACAAGAGCTAGAGACTTGAAATTTTTTATGTAGGTTCCTGTATAGCACGAAAAGATCGAGTTTGTTTCAGAAATTCGATAACTGTTATCGTTTTATTGTTATCGATTAAAAACGAAAATCTAAATTAAGCTATAAAATTCTATCTAAATCATCTTTCTAGCTAGAGTCTTCAAATTTTGCATTTAGTGTTATGTAAGCCTTACGCAATTTCGGTTTTTGTTAAGTTTTGGGTGCCACGCCCCCTTCGCCTCAAATTTGTAACTCCCGTATATCAAATACTAGAGACTTGTGCTTTGGCACATACATACATATGGATGACATGATCACGCCCAACAAGTTTGATCAAAATCGTTCGTCTAGAAAAAAAGTTATTAAACATTTAATTTCCCATAACATTGCCATGCAAACAGCAGCCAAAGAACAGCTGACCCAACGACTTGCGCTTGTATATGCGTGCGCCTGTGTATGTGTATGTTTTGCTTGTCATGAACGTACATATGCATGTGTATATAAAAGAAATGAAGAATGCTTGGAATAGCGGATCTTCGCAGGGTTCAGGGTATACCCTAGTCGAGCGGTCTCGACTAGAGTTTTCTTACTTGTTTTGTTTTGTTTTTGTCCATGGGCATTTTCAGGTAAGTCTCAGCTCACTTATTGTTTTGGCTCGACTGGTAAGGCTTTTTTGGTTTTGAATTTCAACATAATGCGCATCTTAATTGGTCTCTCCGAGGCCTTGACAGGGCTGTACCGAGCCAACAAATATTGGGCTAGGGCAAAGTCTATAGAAGTCTATGTGTATATGTATATGTATGTATATGATGCGCTGCTTGTATTGTCAGTTCGTTTGATCATCATCTCACCTACTTACTGCTGACAACGGAAAATATTGAAAATGCTTTTCAATGCTGCTCCCCTAGCCCTGCCCGCCTGATGGGCCGTTCTCATGTCGCTTAGTGGGAACATCTCTCAATTTCATTTCGAATACACAAAATACTTTGTGTAACTGAAATGAGTTCAAATGTGACGAAACAGCAATACAAATACGTCCGTGTAGATACCAAAATATATGCCCTGAGTCATCAGCCTTATCTACGAGATGGGATAACAGATAGTACGTTCCATGAATTCCCGACCCGACCGTAGTCAAGTTCTCTGAGCCCCAATCAATCAGCCGGGAAAGTAGAGGGTATTACGAGCACTCCAGATCGCATATACGTGATAAGCTATTGGTCAGCAGTAAGACGTCAGCCGCTCTTTAACAATAGGTACTACTGTAGTTATAGTGAAAAGTTGTTTTTTTTTCGCCAATTCTACTTAATTATTAATTATTTATTTATCAGCATATTAAATCAACTTTGTGGCATTATTAATATTATATGGAATTATTTCAGACCTGCTCACACGTGCCTGATATCTGGAAAAATATTTTTAAGCTTATCAGAGCCGACCTGAGCGGGGATTTTTTTTACTTCTATTTATATACATACCTACACAGCTAATCGAAACTGTCAGTAAATCTGGATAGTATTTCCATGAATGAACAAGTAAGAACGTTGCATTATATTTTAAAATTAATCTTAGGTCATCACTGTCGCCGCTCAAATTAGCTGCCGATTAAAAATGTTCATCGGAGGTGGCCAGGCAATTTCAATTTGGATCGTAGTTTAGAACCTCACTTTAGCAAAAACACGCACCACCAAAAATGAGAGAGATGGCATCTCTCAAAGGTGGGATCTCTGAAAATGAGATGCTCGTTAGAGAGCGCAGAGATGTGGGCTCGATCCCCGGTGCGGTCATGTCGTTATTTTTGTTATTTTTTCTTTATTTAGTTATTTTATGTTAATAAAATATTATTTTCAATACATATATAAAATTTGGAAAATCAAAAGATAAGGTTAAAGGTCACAGTCATTTTATGGCAAGTTATTGGCTCAGAAGTTGTACGTCCCTTTTGGGGTGTGACAATAATTTTTGGGGAATCGATAGAGGAGGAAACGCATTTGCCGATTTGCCTCGCTCCTAGTGGGCGTATCGGGATATATGCCAAATTTCAAGTCTCAAGCTTCAATAGCGTGGAAATGGTTTGCGTTCATACGGACAGACGGACTGACAGCATGACGGACATTTCCCAAACCAAAATATTCTTATTTCACTTTTTCCCATTTTCAATGGGCTCAGGGTATAACAATTAAGAGTGCTCTGCGCAGACGCAGACACAATCACTCACATTGCTATCTACGCAGTTGACTCAGTAACTGCGCTCAGACTACAATAAGCCGATGTTATGAGAAATTAAATGCTTAATAACTTTTTTCGTAGACCATCTTTTTTGATCAAAATTTTAGAGCAATGTTGTTAATGATCTCTTGAATTCAAATATAGCGCTGTTTAAACAAATAAAACGAGCTTTTGAGCAAACAAATTTGAGTCCTGATAAAGCTTTGAGCTTATCTTTTAGTCCCGCTAAAAGTGTCACCGAGTCAATCAAAATTCATCTATGACTATTACGAAAATTCAGGACAATTTGGTTCAGAGACAATTTCTGTCTTGAATTAATAGGCTTTGAATGTTCCCATGCCCATATAGTGGCTTTTGTTGCATCAGATTCAGCAAAAACTCTAGTTTCTTCATCGGTCTCATATGTCCCATATGTATATGCATATTCACTTCTTTTCTTTTATGAATAAATTAATAAATGAAAGCATTTTCGTGTAAATAACGCCTAATGTTTACCCTCCAAGCTTTGACAACAATTTTCGCCGCACTTTGCAGAGTTTTTCAAAAGCAACGCAAAGTGCTCTCAATCATCGTAAAAGGAATTGTCTGTAAAAGCTTCAGCTGCATAGCCAATTATTCCGGCAGGACAAAGTTTTTTATCAATATATGTATACGTGTGTGTATAGTTGATGTATGTATGTATGTGCTATCCGTAAACCATTTTTCTGCTTCATTAAAACTTAATTTAATTTTGAGCAGAAATTACTTCAAAAGCTAAATTACTCGGGCTAACTAACTAACTAACTTAATTACTAACTATGTTGTAGCTAGCTAATTGCCATCCTACTCTTCTAGAGTATATTTGATTTCAGTAACGGAATTTGAGCTGCTCAATCGCCCCAGCATAAAGCTCAACTGAGCTGATGATGAGAAACTTCTATGAGCCTACTCTAAACTCAATAAAACGTATATACATGTACATATGATGATATGTATACATATATACCAAATTCCCAAAATGTAACTAGAATATTAAAGCGACGTTCTTTATATGTAGATTAACCAAAACTAAAACTATTTATTAGAGAGAAGTTGAGCCAGAGTCAGTTCAGGAAAATAAGTTGGGAATCAGGGTACTTCGATTGAAAACAAAGTTATCTAGATGAGATGTTGGAATTTTCAAAGCAACAAGCCTGGCAGACACTTTTTCTTACAATATAGGAGCGTATCGTATCGGTAGATTGGGAATAATGATAAAGTGGACGTAAAACGTGATTTGAAGAAATGCGATGAAAGGAAAACCTCTCCAGTTGAAAGTTTTTTTTTTTTTTATTTGATTTTTTCGTTTATCAGAGTTTCGGGCTCTTGAGCCTTATCGCTGCGATTTGTTGGGCGATCGGTCGATCGGTCGCTGAGGTCGGTAAATAAACCAATCTGAAATTGACAGCTAAGAAAATGTTTATGGTAATAGCAATAAATAAAATTCAATCAAATATTAAATAGTTTGCGTTATCAGAGCCGTAGAATCGGGGCCTCGATGTCGGTCCAAATAAAACGAATATCCGATTATTCAACACCTCCACATCGAGGGTATTTCGATTTCATTACATTTCCATTAGATAAACAACAAATCCATTTCAGGTAAATGATTTCTCCAAATATTTTTCTGAACTTATTCCACTTCTTTACTATACTACATTCATTCAATGAATTTATTACTATGATTTTTTATGTATGCTTATATATGTATGTATATAAATATAATAAAATATATAAATGATAATAATATATGTATAATAAACAAGTAAGAGTGCTCTAGTCGGGACTGCTCGACTAAGAGATCCCCTGAACCCTGCGAAGAACTGCGATTCATAAGAACTAACCGAGAATGTCTCCGTTACTTTTATGTGTACATATGTATGTATGTAGCAAGCAACATATACACACACACAGACGCACGCACAAGCACACAATCTGCTAACTGTCCATTATGAGACATGTTACATGTTTTTCTAGACGAACGATTTTGATCAAACTTGTTGGGCGTGATTATGTCATTTATATGTGTTTATGTGTGAAAGCACAAGTCTCTAGTACTTGAAATACGTGATTTACTAATTTGTGTAAGTCTTAAATAACACTAAATGCACAATTTGAAGACTCCAGCTATAATGATGAATTAGCTAGAATTTTATAACTAAATGAAGATATCGGTTTTAATCGATAACATGAGAACGATGAAAGTTATCGATAATTTGAAAAAAACTCGATACAATCGTCCTACAGACGAATCTCCAAAAAATATTTGAAGGCCTAGCTCATATATATTCTGAGATCGACGCGTTCATGCAGACGGACAGACGGCAACTCGGCTTCTCTCCCTGATCAAGAATATACCGCATCACATCATATGTATGTAGGTAAGCTAATTGCAAAATATATTCAGTTATTTTGTCAATAACTGACAAATAGTTGCATAGTTTCCTCAGTACAGCATAAGAATAGCTAATTATAATTCTTAACGAGAGAGTCAAAGGAGAAACGAGACTATTTTGTCCCTTAGATTTCTCATTCATCGAAATGCGCTTACAATATGACGAGGGTCAATTATGCGCTTCAATTAATTTCTATTAAACATATACACACACATACTCAGACGTACAACTATAGAAATTGAGAATTAAATATGGATTGGGACACCGAATGTGCGACGTAATATCATAATAAACAAGTAAGAAAACTCTAGTCGAGACCGCTCGACTAGGGGATACCCTGAACCCTGCGAAGAACCGCTATTCCGAGCATTCTCCGTTTCTTTTATATACACATGAAAAATATGTTCACTACAAGCAAAACGTACACACACACGCACAGACGCACGCACGCACACACAAGCGCAAGTCATTGTGTCAGCTGTTCTTTGGCTTCTGTTTGCATGGCAATGTTATGGGAAATTAAATGTTTAATAACTTTTTTCTAGATAAATGATTTTTATCAAACTTGTTGGGAGTGATCATGTCATCCATATGTATGTATGGGCCAAAGCACAAGTCTCTACGGGTCTTAAAAATTCGAGGCGAAGGGGGCGTGGCATCCAAAATTTAACAAAAGCCGAAATATACATATACATATATACTTTATGGGGTATGCCACGCCTCCTTCTGCCTGTTACATACATTTTCACAAAAACATTATACCCTGATTTCCCATTTTCAATGGGTTCAGGGTATAACAATGAAAAGCACAACACGGATCGGAACGAAGGGCCAATTGAATGGGCCAACAGCTCACAAGCAAGGGTGGCAAATTGCTACAGTTACATACGCAATACATACAAACATATGTATGTAAACAGCTGCGAAAAGTAAAATAGCAACAACTATGTAGCTCGCAGGCAGATTTGAATTGCAACTGCAGTCAAGAAAAGCAAAGCAGATGCTTGAGGAATGAGATGATTATAGACTTGCTTGAGTAGATATCTAGTGAACAATTTTATTATATTTGATATTTAATAGAATAAAGCTTTAGTATACCCATTGAAAATGGGAAATCAGGGTATAATGTTTTTGTTGAAATGTATGTAATGTGGCAGACCCCATAAAGTATATATATTTTTCATCAGGGAGAGAAGTCGAGTCGATTTAGGCCTGTCCGTCTGTCCGTATGTATGAACGCGTCGATCTCAGAACCTACAATAGCCAGAGACCTCAAATTTTTTTGTAGGTCCCTGTATAGGGCGCGCATATCGAGTTTGTTTCAGAAATTCGATAACTGTTATCGTTTTATTGGTATCGATTAAAAACGAGAGTCTTCAAATTTTGCATTTAGTGTTATGTAAGCCTTACGTAATTTCGGTTTTTGTTAAATTTTGGGAGCCACGCCCCCTTCGCCTCAAATTTGTATGTCCCGTATTTCAATCCCTAGAGACCTGTTGCTAGGCACATACATACATATGGATGACATGATGATGCCCAACAAGTTTGATCAAAATCTTTCGTCTAGAAAAAAGTTATTAAACATTAAACTAATGGCACACAAATAGCAACCAAAGAACAGCTGTCGCACCGACTTGCGCTTGTGTGTGCGTGTACGTGTGTATGTTTTGCTTGCAATGAACATAGCGGTTCTTCGCAGGGTTCTGGGTATCCCCTAGTCGAGCGGTCTCGACTAGAGTTTTCTTACTTGTTACATTTGTCTCATGCTATCAAGCTATTAGTTATTTCGCCACCGTATACACCATAATGGTTGATATCGATCATACCCAAAGGATCTATTGAGAATTACAATGCTCAATTGAAATTACCGGCGTTATAAGCAAAGGCCGATTAACACACTCGAACAGAGACTGAGGGAAGAACAGAGGAAGGTAGTGAGGACGAGAGTGAGAGTAAAGTTGAGGCGGCACAATCAAAGACTTAATTCCAGGTGAAGTGTGAGCATATATCAAAGACTTTGTAGTCGTAGGCTCTATTAAAAAGCAACCAAATAAATTGAGACGGAGCCAAGCTCGCATGCAAATGGTTCTTGGTGTTGGGCCCTCACATGCTCAGACGCCAACTTGGTGCTGAGCACTAACCAAAAATTCAGACACGTAGCGTTCGAAACATAAAAATTGACAAATCAAAGCCAAGTACACGCACACGCGCAACCAGACACGCACAGGTGTGGATCATTTGGATGGCTCCTAGTCTTCTGATGGGCAGGAAGAGACGCACTTCAATAGTTCGTACGCTTTATGGGTTTTGCGAGCATTGTTTAGGTATTTCATGAATTTCTGAATTGGTTCCATTTCGCGAGAACTCTTCACTGGCCGCACTTGACACAGCGTTCTGTTGCCCCTGCCAGCTCTTCTTCTTCTTCTTGCTCTTGGCAAACAGCAAATTGTCAACACGTTCGAGCCATCCCGCAGCACAACCATTGTAATAAAAAATTCCCAAGAATGTTTAACCAGACTTCTGCGTGGCCCATACTAAAGACCAGACATTAGCATTTCAAGCCACCGATTGCGTCATGGAGAGAGTGTATGTGTGTCTGTGAAGTACTCATGTGTGCGCAGCGAGTAGACGCAGTCGCAGTCGGCGCAAGCTAGGGAAAAACAAAATGAAAAAGAGGCTAATGGATTTGCCACGATAATGCAAGCAGAGTTGAATCTTTGGGGCCGGGTCATTAGCAGTCAATGTCGAGACGTGACGATCGCCGACTCGACACCTTCAAGAGGTGTCGGCCCCCTAGGCCAGCACCTGCAGACAGCAGGTTGCCCATCATCACGGATCATCCGTTAAAAGTCAACCGGTTTTGTTGCACACTGACATTTCAATAAGACTGCATGATGACAGGCGAGTGATGATTGATAAAGTTTGGCGGTCTTTAAGTATGACTGAAATATCCGCATTGGCACAATTTTGTAAATCTAATATATTTATTTGTTAACAATTGTCGTCGATTACAAACTAAAAATATTTGTTGTGCTTAATAAGTCTCCCACAGTAGGCCCATTTCAATTTATTTGTGCACAAATTTTATTAGAGTCCTTTATCTGATTGAGTTTGGAATTTAATGTGAGTTTGGGTGGCTTTTGCTTTGTGCACGCCAGTTTAAATTATTCGCCGGTTAATTTCCTGTATTTGATGATCCGAATTACATGCGTATTTCTGTTGTTCTATCGCATGCGAAACGTATGTATGTATGTATAAAGGCAACTTGAATGAAATCCAAACAGGAACAACAACACGGCTACGGCCTCTGCTTCTGTCTCTGTCGCTGCGTTCGTTCCTTGCTCTGGCTCTGGCTCTGCCTTTGCCTCTCTCTCCCACTGCCTATGCGTCTGCCTCTCTGTCTATGGCTTTGCAATGCGCCCTGCAACGATTCTGCTGCTGCCGCTGCCGCCGTCGTCGTCGTCAACTGGATTCTATTTATAGCAGAGCGCTGGTGCCGTTGTTACGTCGCTTTGCCTTTGGCTAAGTTTCGGACGCGTGGCATTTAACTGGTTCTATGGTGTAATGGTTAGCACTCTGGACTTTGAATCCAGCGATCCGAGTTCAAATCTCGGTAGAACCTAATGCAAGGCGTTTATTTAAGCCGCCAAGCTGGGGTCGATGCGATTTTTTATTTTTCGAGTATGCAAGAGTAGATTCATACAAATATAAAAAAAATTGTTTATTAACGAATTTTGGTATTGTTTACTCCCGTCATCCGCTGTCATGGGACGCATGGTAATGCTCCGATTGAGATAACACACCATACTGTTTAATAGCCCATACTTCACTTCATTATCTGCTTAATCAAGTAAGAAAATCATTCGTTTATTTACCAGCCCCCCCAAATACCCTATTACGCGCCCTATTGGCTGCCAAAACCGATAACAACTACCAGTTTGATTTCTCTTTTCCCCCTCTCAAACTGCCTTTATTTGTTCCGTTCCGCACTTTTGTTTACCTTTAATTTGAGGGTGAAATATTTTATATATACATATGCAAGAATCGTAAATGTTTGACAGAAACCCATCAAAATGTTGCTTTAAGAAAACATCAAAGCGACAATCAGAATTTGAAAAGTTATATAAATCTGAAGTGACAATTGAATGAATAATTTAGTGAATTTGAGACGTATTTTGCAAGGTAGAAATATCATTAAATAAAGCTAAAGTACAATTGATGTATCAGGCAATATTGCCAGAAACAAATATTTACCAGTACGCCCAACTCAAACTGAACCCCAACCGTCCTGTCTAACCCTATGCGACTTCGTCCTGCTCGCACAGTCCATTGTTCCGTAACTACAATTATATCATATTGTATATTCATGCTCAACCTCCAATTGCATCTTAACTCTACGAAAAACATATTTCTTGTCAAAGTTACTTAAATTGTGAAAGTGTCTAAATACTCATATACATATATGTAATATACAATCCTTATCAAGTCATGCCAACTTTTCTAGCAAAGTGTTCTCCATCTCTATCTGTCATATAATATGGAAAAAAAGGTTTTTATGTTTAAACTCGTTCACAAAGTGAAAAGAGTATTATGTCTTTGTGAAAGAGTAAATCTTATATCTGATATGGGGGAAATTTTGATATTTTAAACTCGATTCGAAAGAGAGAGAGAGAGAGAGAGAGAGAGAGAGAGAGAGAGAGAGAGATAGAGAGAGAGTCGAAGACCAGGCATTTTATCTAGTAGATATATCTACGACTGTAATATTAAGAAAAAACTAAAGATTATTGGATTGTAAAAAAAAGACCTGAAAAAAAGATAAATTAAAAATACTTGGAATAAACTCAATATATATTTAAGGGTATATCCTAAATATATATATAAATATTTATAAAAAACTGATCTGTTTAATTATCTTTAAGTCAAAGAGATTTCAATTACAAATTTTGCGATTAATAGTATAGTTTTTATGGGATATCAATTTTTGTGAGTGTCTGCGCTTTGGTTGGCAACAAGCAACGTTTGGAATATTCATATGTAAATATGTAGCGAAATACACTCTATTTGAGGCCTATACCGCAATAGTTTTGGCGGCCCTTCAATGGCCGTGAAAGAAACTAAATATTGGCGCTTGGCTACGAGTAGTCTTTTCCTTCGTTGCTTTTGTGTTTGCCTTGGGGAAAAGTAAAAGTTGACCGGAAATATGAACACAATTTCTCAAACTGGCCAAAAGACCGACAGAGCATGGACGAACTTGTCGTTGCTCAATTAGCAAAATGCCTACGAGCTGTTTTTGGGTTTTGCTGTCCAATGGCAAAAGCCTCAATGGACACGGACATGGTCATCATTATTACTTACGCGTATTTTGAAGTGTTAAGATAACAGCGAAAAATGAAATAAAACTGGAAAAACTAACAACCCAGCTGCCATCGGACAGCAGACGTCGGACAGCAGCTAGCAACATGGCCCAGGCAGTTGCTAAAATAGCCTACAACCTTTTTTGGTTAAACCACTATCCCTCTAGCTCGAGCTTCCCTCCACATACACACACACTCACCAACCCCCCTCCCGCCCTCCCCCCTACTACTACTAGCTACTCTACTCTACGTACATTTGGCCCGTTACAATGTTCATTCATTTATAACGAATTTCAACATTGAAATGTTGAAAATCTGCTAAGCAGCCTTGTCCGGATCATGGACCGAACCATGCCGCCTGCCTGCCGTCTGTCTGTCTGCCCTGGGAGGAATTCTTCTCTGTTCATCGTTTTTTTTCTTTTATTTTTAAACTCTTTTTTTTGCTGTGTGTTGCTTTAAACAAATCATCTTCATTCATGTCGTCTGGCTGTCTGTCAGTGCAGCTGCTGTCTAAAAGACATTAGTTCGTAACTTAATTAATGCTTTTGTGTTAATTGCCACGGCAAAAACAATACAAAATGTTTAAAACTACAAACAACAACAGCAGCAATAACAAAAACAACATGAGAAGCCTAAAATCTTCAACAAATAATGAAACTTCGTGCGTGTTCCCAAGAATTGTGAAACTAAATTGTGCTTGTTGTTGTTGCCTTTTTCAACATTATTGAATGATATTATGTAGCCCAGGTATTCGTTGGAACCTGCTTCATTAACCAAAATTATAAATTATTTAATATAGAGAAGAGTTCAGGTTTTGACAGATACGTAGACTTTGACACTTCTTCGACGCGTTTCACGGCACAAATCGCAATC
This sequence comes from Drosophila repleta, assembly GCA_018903745.1. Taxonomy (NCBI): domain Eukaryota; kingdom Metazoa; phylum Arthropoda; class Insecta; order Diptera; family Drosophilidae; genus Drosophila; species Drosophila repleta. Next base: position 503,907 of record JAEIGN010000204.1, on the reverse strand, counting down.
GAATTTGACCAAAAATGTAAAATAAATAAAAAGTAAAAAGAAAGAACATTGTGATGGCCTGCAATCGACTGCAAAATATCTTTTAACAATTCGCAGATAAGCCAATTTACCAATCAGACAGAATAGGTAGAGAAACCTGGACAATCTATATAGAAAGAGAGCTGATCACAAGTCAATTGATGATAATGAAGTATATAAAAAGATACGATAGACAATATATAGAAATAAGTCGACTCTCAACTGTATAAAGTATATAAACTTCCGATTGGACAAACTCCAGTGAGCGTAATCAAAAGATCATAAGACTCATTAGCTTCAACAATTGACGGTCTGCCAACTAGATGAACATTCCACAGATGAAATATACTCACCCTTCAGCTTGGAAGCGAGCATAAGGAGAGTAAAATTTGTTGCAGACTTGACGTGAATTTAATAGCAAATCCGGTGGCTACGCAGAAGCGGCGCAGTGCAGCGAGGAGCGAGGGCGGGTCTTACAATTGTATCGATTGCGTTGTTTTAATCAAGTTTCAATCGAACTATTGCAATTCCGGAATTCCAATCTACTTTTCTCTATGAATCAAGCATTCAAAGCTAACCACTTGTCAAATTGTTGCTAAATATAAAACTTATGGCGCGTCTTCTATGCAAATATTTTCTCCATGACAAGCAATTACCTTAAATTGAAACCATTAAATTTTATGGAAATCAATCTTAATATAGATAAGTGTGTATATATTCTAAACTGATTGTTCAATCCATATATTCGTATATATCTATTAAAATAAAAATTTTTATCTTTTACATATATTTTGTACATATGCAAAAATAGTCGTGCCAGTCCTTCCGTCCGTGTTTATAAGCGCATCGAGCTGGGAACCCACACAGGTAAAACACGTGGTTCGACTAGGCCCATCTACACATAACACGCACAAAATTAAATTGCTCTCAAATCATCAATAACTTTTACTCTGCACTGTTTTTCAGTAAGGCATTAAGCCACACAAAAAGCGAGTGGAACTACTTGCTAATTTATGAAAGAAAACATCACGAAATTCCTCCACGCGTGTCTCTTAGTGGCTTTTTCTCAAACCCAAATATCATGTTATGGAAAGATGTATCATATAATCCTAATGGCGTAGAAATCTCTAGGAATCGCCTTAGGGATCACATACGAATTATTAATAAGGATTTTCTTTGTATTATTATAAAATAACTTTTATTATTTCATTATCTATAGGCATATTTGAAATGGAATGATATTGTCAAAGGTGATCGCATTTAGATGAAGGCAATTCGAATGAGATGATTCGATTAGTTTTTGTGTATTAGTTAGAGAGAGAGAGAAAGAGAGAGAGGGAGAGAGAGAGAGAGAGAGAGGGAGACACAATCGCTTGGCAACACAGCAGTTGGCTATGGGCTTGCAATTTGGCCAAAATGCAGGCAACCCGCAATCACACACACACACACATACACACACACACACTCGCAGAATGTGCGACACAGATGGAGTGCACAAAAATCGATGCTCTGACTGAGTGGGCCGCCACAAAAGTTGACTGGTCGGCCAGCCGGCCGGCAAAACCTATGACGATGACGCCATCTGGTGAGTCCGAAATGTTGTCACTGATTCAGCGTGAGCCTCGAGCTACACGTCTCCAACCCAAAACACGATATACCCATAGTCTGCTCAGAGACGACGCATTTGGCAACTGGCCTGCCTTTATGGTCGGACAGGTTTTTCCTTGGGAAAATGCATTAGCATGAATCATTCATAGCCAGCTAGCCAGTCGGCCAACCAGCCAGCCAGCGAGCTAGCCAATTGCATTGCCCCCAATTTATTGGCCAGACCGAAAATGTATGTTAATTCCTTCAAGTGCTGCAGTTGCCTCTGTGTGTGTTGGTTGCCAAAGTTCAAGTGGCGCTGATGTCAAAATGTTATTTTTGCCCGCTGTTCAAAGAATAAATACACACAGACACAGATGGATATATAGGGGCATATATGTACATAAACAATTATAATTATTAATACTTTATGCATGGCCAAGTTTAGCAAACTTGTATACCCATTATAAATGGCCAGATGTGGGTATGATAAGCAACAGACAAAGGAAAGCCTCTCTGATCCGTCATGGCACGGGTATGCATATGTGCTTTAAGTATACATATTTGCTTAATAGAGAATAAGAGTTGATTCGATAAGGCCAGGCTTGGCGTTCATCGGGCACAGCTACAGCATGAAGTGATCACGACTTGTATATACCAATTAAACACATTGCTCCAACAATCAAAACTAGCTCATCTAAATCTGAATACTTAAGAGCAAGCAAAATTCGTATTTCCGAGCCAGAGAAGCTTCTCAATATATATATATGTATATATATATGTATATATATATGTATATATATATATATATATATATATATATATATATATATATATATATATATATATATATATATATATATATATATATATATATATATATATATAGTATAAAATATAAATTTTCCTTACCTAGACAAGAACGTAGTTTCATTTTGAGTGTTTAAGCAAAAGTAAAAATTTAGCTAAATTTGTATTTGATTCACATTATATGCTTCTTCTATTAGAGCAATATGCCATTTATCGGATACTTGAACTACAACTTCAATTTCCTTGAAGTAGAAGAAATGGAACGACTTGTCAGCCGCTTTGAACTTTGACTAGCACACGAGAAAACTTTTCTCGAACTGCTAAATTCGTTTCAGCCAGCCAAAGAAGGAAAAGTGTTTGCATAGAGTGGGGAGAGTCGAGTTGAGTTAATATGCTGGACTGTTGGGTCTCAGCAGAGCCGAAACAAAAAACATGATTTTATTAAGTCTTAACATTTATTTATTTAGCTGAAATGTTTAACGAGTTGTACAAATAAAAAACCCACAACCTTTTCGACGAAAAGCAAAAAAAAATAAGTATCAGATTTGAATTTGATACGCGACCCTGCACGTATCAAACATGCTCGGGTCTAGCGAGCTGCTTCGTCCCGTGTTTCTGTAATTCGCAAGCAATTAAAAGCCGCAACACGCAAACGCTTGGCAACAAGCTCCAAAATTAGAAAAGTTAAACCTCAGACAGGAACTAGCCGCACCGCGCTGCGTCGCGCCACTCACGTACTAGCACCAACACACACACTCTATTGGCCTCCCTCCGAATACAACTTACAACTTACTGACAAGCCATACGTTCTACCCCCGAGCCACACTCATGCCCATGCCGAGACACTGTGATTCCGATTCCGATTCAAATTCAGGCTCGAATTCACTCGTAGTCATAGTTGTAGTCGTTGGCTATGTTGGGTCGCGCGTTCATTAGATAGGCCAGAGCATGGGCAGGTAGACCTAGGCCCACATTTATTGTAATTATCAATGATTAATGAATTGCTTAGTCAAACATTGTGTCGCGTCTGAGCGGAGATTTCGTTTCGAAACTGAAACCGAAACTGATACTGAAAACGAACCGAACCGAACTCAGGTGAACCGAAATCGAAACTCAAACTAACATGCCCGAACACGAATCAGCAGAATGTTGCCAACTGCAACATACCCTGTATATGCAATACCTAACTTGCTTTCTGTCGAGACTCCAATGAAGATCGATCTTTGTCGTACTTAGAGATATTAACTTAGAGATATAAAACGTTTCAAGCACGAAAATCTGACAGTAAAGTGTAAATGCTCAACTAATACACTCTGTTTGTGCTAAGTGACCAGTGAATAAAAAGAAAACTGTAGCTGCGATCAGGGCAAACAGTGAGATTTCAGGAAGCTCAGTTTATATTAGCGAGTTCTATTTATATATTTAGAGCCTGAAGACCAGAAGAATTAAGTAAAAGCCAAGAAAAACTAAAACTCGCCTACTGACTGCCATTGTTCCCTGTATCAAATTACATAATAGAGTTAAAGTTGTTTCATTCAGCCTAGGGCACACTCAGTTGCGTAAGTCCACATGACCCACTCGCTTGGTACAGGGTATTATAAAATTAACACAAGTCCTCGGCGCGTTTGCGCTCTAGTTTTGAGTCTCGACTTTTTACTACATTCTTCAATTGTACAGCTCGGTCGACGGCTCGGGGTAGGGTATTTACTGCAATTAACATGGAAGGTGGCATTTTTGCTATTGACTCGATATTTCCAAGCACCCGACATTGGTCGGCTGGACGGCTGGAGGCGTGCCTAGTGCCAAGTTGCCCCTTACAGAAAAAGAATTGCTATCTAATGATTGTAAAAACGATTTCCAGTTGCCACATTCAATTAACCAGCGTGTGAATAGGAGCACAGAGCATGCCGCCTTTGCCGGCACGCCCTCCCAGCCACAAACTGAGCCGCTCTCCGCCTGATGCTGGTGGCGTCATTGCTCGCCGCGGCGCAGCTCCGCTTGAGGTCAGAGTGTCTGCGGCAAAAAGATGAAGAATAAGAAACCATAAAGAAAAGACTAAAAATTCAATTCAATAAAATGAATTTCAAATATCGCAGTGCTCCGGCCACAGCCCCCGCTCCTTAGTCAATGTAAAAGTTGTTCTATTTGTCAAAGCTTAAGTCTGGATGATTAGTCTTCATTAGAGGCGGGGGGCTTATGTGGACAGTCAGCCAGCACCTGGCTACCCTCCGTCAACCACCACTGAATGCGACACTGTAACTAATACCCGCTCATCGAGATTTAAGAGGGAAGATTTGTTCTCATTCCATGTGCAGATCTTTACTCAACACAATGCCTGATCAACGATAGAATCTATTTCGCTTACAACAACTCGTCGTAGCTCAACTCTAATTGGTTTGAGAACCAGTTCGAGGTATTCCCCTAGACGTGACATTAATATGCGCGCTTATCAGGAGGGAGGCAACTGTGAAGACAACGAAATTGTTGTAATTATTGCTCTTTCGCTGTGTACATACATATGTCAAATTGTCCAAAAAGTTTATATGTTAATACGCAAAGCGAGCGATATAAAAGGCATAAAATGCCGCAAACTACATTTAAATAAGTAGATGCGTACCCGCAATAAGGTAGCATAAATTATCGCTAAGGCAGCAGCAATAGTAACAGCAACGACAACGGCAACGACAACAGCGCCAAAGACGAAGCACATGTAATAAAAACTCTATTAAAAATGCCACTTACAATTAACAAAATGCCCGCAGTGCTTGCCAGGTTCAGGGAGGGCCAACGAATAGATACGAACAACAACAATGGAAACAGCAACAAATGCGAGTAATAGAAAACAATATACTATATATGAGTAAGCGTATAGGTAAAGCTATAGGAATAATAGAAAGAAGGAATGAAAAGAACAGAATGTATCTACGCAGTTGAATAAAATTCGGTACTGACATGATTGGCCCGCCATTAAACGGTCCCTCCAAAGCGAGTCTAAGGCATGACGACAGCGCCATGAGAAAGCATAGCCAAGCTGAATATACCCATTGGTGTGTCTAACTAGATGTCTATCGATCTATATTTAGGCATATACTCTCTGAGAGTTGTGATTCTATACAACATGAATATGCATATATCAATCGATCAGCGATCGAATACATATTGGTAATTCGCAAGCTAAAAAGAAGTTGATCAGGTTTTTCAGTTATTTCATTTACTATTATATATCAATATATATTAGCTTTTGAATATGTGTATGGGTGTCTGTGTGCTACATATAAAGGGTATTCAATGGCAATTTAATGCAAATCAAAAGAGTTTTCTCTTTGTTTGTCACCTAACAGGAAATACCTTTAGGAAATGTGCGTATTTGAGGTGGTTGCACATACATAAGTTTTGAATTTAAAGTATTTATACTTTTTCACGAGGTGAAATAGTATCTTTGTCCGTCTGTCCGTATGAACGCAAACCATTTCCACGCTATTGAAGCCAGAGACTTGAAATTTGAAACATATGCTCGTGTATACTCTCGTCGTCATCGGAAAATTTATTTTCCTGTATCTCAGAAACACTACTTCTCGAGAGTTGAGATTTGGACTGAACACTTACGTCGACATCCCAAGATCAAAACGCTATGGCGAATATATCTACGTCCATTGGTGCGTGGCAAATCGGGTCAAAGTGTATATTTTAAAGTGTTAAAGCTATAACGCCCAAATTTGGCACGTGGGTTATTGTTACGATCCTGTAAAGATCGCCCAAAATTTTATGTCTACGCCTACTAGGGGCGTGGCAAATAGGATCTGAATACATAGTGATTTTACTGATTCTGTTATATTTTGTGCACTATTGATGCTAGAGTCTTGAGTAAATATACTTCGGTTAACACAATCGAAAAGCTATGGCGGATATATCTACGACCACAGGGGGCGTGTCAACTAATATCAGTTTATACCTCCCACAGTTTTAGTGCTAGAAGCTTCAAAGAGATGCCATCTCTCTCAATTTAGGTGCGTGTTTTTGCTAAGGTAAGGGTTCTAAGCTTCTACCCAAATTAAAACTGTCTGGCCACCTCCAATGAAAACTTTTAGTCTGCAGCTGATTTGAGCGGCGACAGTCGGGACTTAAGGTTACTTTAAAAAATAAATAATGTGATAGATGACGTTACCGCTTTATTTTGAGTATTTTTTGACTGATAAGTGTATATATTTTGAAATACCCACGAAATATGGAGTCCTTTCTTTTTACAAATATATTAATAGATTGACTAGTTGAATGAAATCTTTTAATGTTCCAAAAATTCAGTTATTTTCAAAGTTTTACAACTTTGAATTTCGCAACATCCTATGGTGCTATTATTGTCACACTTTATATATATATATATATATATATATATATATATATATATATATATATATATATATATATATATATATATATATATATATATATATATAAAATATATATATATACATATGTGACCGTTTGATTGAGTAATTTCAGATACACACTATGGCAGAACCAGCACATAGATACAAAAATAAATAGATAACATATATTTAAATACAAAAGCACAACTATACAGACATGCACACACACACACATAACAGAATTATAGCTCGCGCCCAGTCAGCTGTAGACTTTCGTGTTCAAGTCTAGCTCGGGTGGCACTGCGCGCCTGCGTGTCTTACATTGCCAAAAAAAAATCGAAAGGGGAAGTCGCCAGCGATGCAAATCATTATTGAAATCCACAAAGCGTATGAGTTGAGTTTTTTTATTGCTTTTGAATTAAATTTAATTTTATGCGACTCCCTTCGCGCAGGCAGCCAATAGTTAACACCCAACCAATGAGCCAATGAGCCAACTTTTTCGTTGCTACTGGAATGTGAGTCGAGCTGCCAAACTTGATATGACAGATTCGGTTTACGATGCTATGGCTCCCAACATACAGCTATTGGCGAGGGCCGCTGCTGGCCATAAAGCTCTGAGCGTGGCTTAATTATTTATGTATTAATATGAAATAATACATATGTATGTACACATGTTTGCGCATGTTTGCATACATTTCGACATGTTTGGGTGTGTATTTATTTTATTTGATTTTTTGTTTTTTTTTTTTTCTCTCTGTTTTCTGTGTATCTTTGTGACTCGTTTTGGGCCTAAGGAAACTGAAAGTTGCGCTCAGAATTTAATAAGCGATGACCTGAGCGCAAAGCCACATTAATTGAGCACTCTTTGGGAGCAATAAATTTTAGAAATAGTCTATAGAAATAGTCCAGTCTAGATGCAATAATTGAAATTTCTATTTGATATATTTTGACTGTAAAATTTGTATGCTTACAGTCGAGGTAATCTATAACACAACTATAAAATTTGACAGCTTCTAGCTCTTTTTGATTCTTGGTTGTCATCTACAAGTAGCATTTATGCGATACTAGAATATGCATTTACGTATATATATATATATATATATATATATATATATATATATATATATATATATATATATATATATATATATATATATATATATAAAATAGTATCTTAGTTCATATGGACAGACGGACGGACATTGCACAAAACCAATATACTCATTTTACTTTCGTGATAGGGGATTGGGGGCGTCCTCGTGTCTTCCGCGTGTGGCCAACATCTTTGGCAGTTTATTTAGAGCGTGATATTCTTGGGTCCATTTACATTTAAGTCTCTGGCTGGAATTTTGAACGAAGTTCAGTTCGTTAATTTTTTTTTTTTTTTTTGGCTGATTCGCTCAATGCAAAGTGCTCTTCATTCACAGAAGTCCACACTTGGTTTCGCGCATGTTAAGCTTGATGTTGAGGTGGATGTTCAAGTTGGTGATTGGGGCCTTTCCCAGAGCTGGCAACCGGCAACAGTCGACCCGAGCAGCAGCAACAACAGCAACGGCTCTTCGCATCAGCATTCGCCGTTGCCATCTTCGTATTATTTAGCGAATTAATAACCATAAAAATCTTAATGCCAGCGCTAAGAAACGAAATCTTAAGTTTGCCTGCTGAATTTCTTCTGAAATACGTTCGCGCAGTCAGCGAACAGCCAGCCAACAACAGCAACAACAATCCAGCCAACACGAGACAACTGAGTAGGTTGAAAGACGAAAAAGCAAAATAAATACAGGAAAAAACAACTATAAAGAAGAAGAGACAACACAGACTTTGGGTAAAAAAAAAGAGATTAGCAGAAGAAGTGCCGCCATTTAAATTTATTTACTTACGAGTGTGAACTTTATGCCCATGGCGTTCGACTGACCCTCGGCCAACTGCTCGGCCCCCTCTCGCTGCCATGAAGCGACGCCACCGTTGTCAATGCCAAATGTGTGACGGTCCCCAACCATGTCCGCGGCCTGAACCCAAACCAAAATCCAAGCTCAAACCCAAGTCCGAGGTGAAGCCGAAACCCCGGACCGTTTCCTGCCCAGGCAGTGTGTGAGCTAAACCTTTTCTCACATCAGCAGCCAAGTGCAGAAACTCCATATATATATATATATATATATATATGTGTGTGTGTGTGTGTGTGTGTGTGTGTGTGTGTGTGTGTGTGTGTGTACAGAAAAGTCTCAGGTACACTAGAAATTGGCAACTATTGTCAGCAGCGAAAAGTTTGAGCACGGGTTATAAGACAGAAGTCTTAAAGAACAAAAAAAAAAGATGTTCATTTTAGAAAAGATTTCTTAAATATTTGTTAGCCTAGCTATCGGCCACAGTTCTACGCTCTTCTTCTTCAAACGCATTTCGCCGACCAAGTTCGAAAATTCGTTTCCAATGCCCAATCTTAAGAATATGAAAGCAGCTTGGCTACTCCTCACGAGCATCAGCATCAGCGTCGTCGTTTCGTAATTTGATTCCAGTTAAATCGAAATGAAATCTGGTTGCCCTAAAAAACATAAAGAAAAAAAAGAAGACAAAACTGGCGCTCCTTTTGAACTACTTGATGACAGGGCTTTTAAGTCCTTTCCTGATTGAGTGCCGCCTTTTCTCACACTTTTGCAACTAGTTGAATATATGAATACATGGATATATATATATTATGGATATTATTGTTAAGGCTTATGCAAAATGATATATGTTGTTGAACATACCAGGAAACTTAATAACAGCTCTCCAACTCTATGAATTACTTTATTGAGAGCTGCAATAAAAATCAGTTTGATTCTTTTTCATAGAACCTTGACAATAGATAATATTTTTAAAGACACTCACAACTATGACTATGACTATAACTACACCACTTTGCTTTATTAGACAGTCCATTAAATGGCTGACTAGCTTTCAATTTCGCTCTGTATAATGCGACTCTTCATATAGTTCGTAATGTATAATATACTATACTGTTATATGTGGAAATGAAATTCTTATCAATCATTAAACTTGTCTGTATTAGCTGCTGATTTCATCATCTTCTTTATAATAGAACAATATATAAACAAGTATATATACAGTCAATATATGCGTATGCGAGCCTATGCCCGGGGCTTGCATAGTATTGTTAGACTTTCGTTTGTATTAGGCGTTAGAAAACTTGCTTTGAGAAACCTAAAGGCTTCTGCATTTGGCCTGCACTAATGGGGGCCTCCCTGTGGCACACACCTTTCGGTGTGTGTTCGGCTGATTCGGTTGTAGTGGATCGTTGCTGTTGCTGCTGCTCTTGCTGCTGTTGTCTACTGAAAGATATTAAGTTGTCTTTTGTTGGGCTCATAATTTATGCGCCGCGCTGAGACAAATCATTTGCATACGAAATCTTTGGAGTGGCATTGATTTGACAACGCGCCATGCAAATGAAAAAGTAACACACGCCCAACCGGATCGTATCATACATACATACACAATAGAGATATGTTTGTATGAGTTTACGTCGCGCGCTGAGCTAAATAATTAATGAAATCTATATCAATATCTAATCCGTGCGATCATTATTTATTGTTCATTAAAATCAGCTGCGCGCCTAATGCAAATGATATTTAAATACCCTGTAAACAATAAGCGTCCGACGTGTGCCCTTTTAGCTAGCTGGAGTTCTGGACACATTTTCACTGGGTATATGTATGGTGAGTGTGTCAATTTCTGGAATTAGCTCGACATTGCCAACTGGGTTTTCCTCTTCCATCTGGTAGAGGGCGTGTGGGAGAAGGGAGGGGCAAAATGATACGCAAAATCATCTGAGGCAGCAAATTATGTTAATCTATGTGTGTGAGACGTTTCGAACCAGTTCAATAGAGTGTTACCGACCGACAGACGAACGGCTGGCAACCTGTTGCTTTGTATATGCTAAGCGTATGCATTGACATTCCTTAATTTGCTTAATAATCGCCGTCGCCGGGCAACTGGCCTGGCAACAGAAAACTGCCCAAGCAGCAGCAGCGGCATACCGAAATACTCAAATGGTCAATATATGTACATATAATATGCGAAATGGCCAATCACCAATCGCCAAACAAGATGAAAACCTAAAAAGTTGCTAAAAACAACAATCGAAATGCGTCTCCAACAATATTATTTTTGCTCTCTTTTCTTTTTTTTTTTGTTATTTTTATTTATTTTATTTGCTGATTGCGGCTGCTGCGTCTATCTCTGGGAGGCTCTGCGCACGGCAATCCTATCGGCCACGCTTGGCAATCAGCTTGGTAGCAGAAAGTTGGCCGGCTTGGCTTGGCTTGCTTGGTATGGGCTGGCCGGGCTGTGGCCTGGCAACTTTGGTCATAAACAATTGGTTGCCATTGCCGCAGCGCAGGGCGCTCAGTACATATTTCGGGGCCAGGGTAGTGTCAACAATCGGTCAACTAATTGTCGCAATACGCTGGCCACGTTCGTTTCTGGCCATAACGAATCTCATCAAGTCTGAAAAGAGCCACTCTCAAGCACACATTCTGCTTCAGCTTTAGCATAAACTTAATTGCCAACCGTCGAGCCACACACACACACATATTGAGAGTGGCAAAAGCGCTTTCCACTCCCCGCTGCCAACTGGCCGCCGAACCCGGCTGCTCCAGATTTGATTGATTAATAGACCATTCGAGCAGAGACCATTTGTTCGACCCCAACAGCCGCCGAAAACAAAATTAAAATCTAAGAGTGTGTTAGTGTATGTGTGTGCCTTAGATGCGAGCATTACTGTGCCACCTACTGCAGACTGACTATCATTGGAATAAGATTTGATTTAATCATCGCATCCAACAGCAATGTCGGTTTGTGCAATGTAAAATAATTTAATTTAACAAGTGTTTAAATTTAAAACAAATTGAATAGAATATTAATTATTCATTGAATTATGAGTAAGCCAGAGTCAAACTCATATACACTCAATCATTCAATCATACATATACTGGGAGTAGACTTGCAGCATTATAAATAATATTAGAAAAGAGCTCATTAGAAATAAACCAATCGTATATATAAACATAATTTCATTAGTTATATCGAGCTTATGTTTTATCAGAATATACTCAGCTGTTAAGAGGTTAAGCCCTAAGCCTAAATGGAATATACAGTCTCTTTTTATTTGGCTCTGAAGTATGTATAAGCAGGGTTTGGACATAAATCGAAAAGGAATGGTAAAAAATTATAGGATCAGCCTCTTAGCTATATGAAGGAAAAACTAATCAAAAATTCTTGATGTAATGACGTCACGTTAGTGACGACTATTCAAACATATATGTATAGGAATATAGATGCATATGACTGCGCGGGAAAGATAGAAACAAACTCTGACAAAGATTTGCTGATGTGACCATCGAGCTTGTGTTGCTTTGGACACTTACTATAGCTGATATACTACTTTCATGTATCAATTAATTGACTAAATTAAAGAAGATTCAACTTAATATTTTTATTGGCCATCCAAAGGAGAAGAGTTAGTTGAAGTCTGTTCGGTTAAAAAGTTTTCACAGCCCTTTGGGCATTGTTGAAAGTCAGTATAATTACGAATTAAAATTCAGTTACTCACATTACGCCAATGAGAGGCAGGTGATTAAATCAAAATTAATGTTATGTTTAACAGGAGTAGTCAGAATAATAGCTGATAGAATTAATATTAGCAATGTATGAATGGATTGACAACTATCAATCGAACACGAGAATGCTGTATCTCTGCCATCAGTATAAGTGTTGGCTAGATGAGAGCAACTTGATTATTGGGTATTTGCCATTGAATCGATTTGAATTTGAATTTAAATTTGAATTTGAATTTAAAAAACTGATCGTTTTATATGGATTTGTGTTTTTGTAAGATCTCATTCAATTAATTCACACCTTTTGCGCGCACGATTGTAAAACTTGCTTTATGAAACATGCCAATGAGAATTGGATTGGAATCTCATTAAGCGAACAAAACGTACACAGAATGTTAAGATCAAAAGTATACACATATACACACATATATATATATATATATATAGTGTGTGTGTGTGTGTGTGTGTATGTGTGAGCGTCCTTTTCGTGGTAACGCTTTCATGTTCTCGATTTTGAGTGTAAGTGAATGTTTTTTGTCTGTGTGTTGTTGTTGCTGTTTACGGCGCTCTAAGTGGTTTTCTAACGAAGGATGCGCAGGAATCTTGGTTCCACGAACTGCGATCAAAAAGCAACAACAAGAACGACTCTCTTAATATGCTGCAAGAGGAAGAAACAGAAGCAAAAGAAAGGAAAGCCGCAAACGAAGAGCGAATTCTGAGTCAATGACTCCATTAAATGCGGTTTGCTGAATACATTATGAGTTTACCAAGCATCGTTTGGCAACAGGTTGCCCCATACGTTGCCCACTTGCCACTTACCACTTGCCACGGCCATGGCTGCAGCTACCCCACCCGCCTGTCCTCGTTCTCGTCACCTTATTGTGGTGCATGTAGCAACAAATGCCGAAATACCTTAAACCGGAAAGCACTTTATTAGCAGACAGCCAGTGTGTGTGCCTCTCTCTCTTTTTCTTTCTCCCTCTCTTTGTCTCTCTTTCTTTCTGCATTTTAGGCACAATTGCAACATATTAACCCCTGCATCCAATCCCGATTCTAACAGGACTTGCCAATGATACAACTGCCTCTGGAAAGCATTACATCAATGGGACACACCCCCCATCCCTTTTGCTGTCACCCAATAGAGCTGTGCGTTCCAACACTAAACAATGTCTGCTCGTCTATTTGCCATTATCTTTTATGGCAATGCGTCAACTTGATGTTTGCCCCACAGTGGGCTGAGAAATGGAATTTAAGTTCCAATTTACAGATTATTTACTGAAACTCAAATATTCCAATAAATATTAACATAAATTTATTAAAATATATATATACATATTTACATACATACATATATATTCATTTTCTTTAAGTCAAGTTAGTCTGTAAATGTTACATATCATAGAAAAATTTCTTCTTTTCCGCGGAATTCTATTAAATAATTGAGCTATGAATCACTTGCGAAGCTTACACATATAACTCATGCATACATACATACATATAGCGAAGTATATAATATATCAACATTTATTCGTTTTTATCATGCACAATTACTGCAATTGAAAGATGAGCTTTTGCTGATGGAATTCAACTGAAGGCGGGCAAGAGCGACTTTTAGATAACCTAATAAAGAACTTTACAGTTAGTCTAGGCATATCAGATCTGGTTTACGATATTTGTATTATAATTGACGACTATGAAAATACCACTGAGTGGTATTCGTGTACATTCTCAAAGCCTCCATTTCCAGTTTCGTTCAGATAAAATTCATTCTTAGTTCTCAGGTCGAATTGAATTCTTTTCGGGCAGAATTGAGTAACTATCTTAGCTGATATTACACTAACTAATCTGATGTCTTGGCACACATAATTGTTGACAGTGGGCGCCATAATTCACGTCTAGCCTGTTTGCTAATATAACAAATTAACGCTTAAATTACTGACCCATGACCCATGCTCGCCTATCGCGACCCACCCAGTTCCAGCATACACATTGTATGTATCTCTCCACAGACATGCATATACATACACATGTACACATGTATATATGTATATGTATATATTCAGTTTATTTAAGAAAAAAAGAGAAATAACCAGTGGGAAAAACGGTACAAATTTTATGCAAAATTTACTGTGTCAACATTTGTTGTCCCCCTGTGTCTCTTGTGTGCTTTGTATGTTCTGCGTGTTTGGCTACACTGTTTGAGCAGTGCGCAGAGGGCGGTGGTGGCGGCAGCTGCACGCTGTGGATGAATGGGGGTGGGGTAGGTGGGGGTAGACAGTGGTGCGATTGCAGCTTTGTCGACTTGGGTGTTGGGGCGGAGGCTCCATTGGGTAGACATATACACACACCCACACACACATACAGAAAGAGAGTGTGAGAAGGAGAGAGAAAGACACACACATGAAGACAACACGCGCCTGGCTTGAGTGCCATGCAAGTCATGGACATAGAATGAAGCCGCGTTCTATGTAGCCCCCACCTCAGCCAAGCCCCCTACGTGCGTCGTCCCGATCGTGAGTTTGTTAGCTGCTGTGGCTGTTGTCTCTGCCCCAACCGCAGTATCTGACACGCCCTCTTCCCCACCGCCTGTTCTGGAACTTTGTCTGTACGCGCTGTTGTTGTTGGTTCATTGCCCGCCAAAAATTTTGAAGGCCAAAATAATATGAGATTTTTTTATAGTCTTTTTTGCGCTTTCTGTTTAGCTTCTGCTTCTTCTGCACATTGCTTTTGTGTTTATTGTTGTCGTTGTTTTGTTTGTTCTTGTTGTTGTTGTCGTTGTTGTTGTAGCTGCTGCTGTAGTCAATTCAGGTTTTCCCTTTCAGGCAATATACATATGTACGAGGGCGGTCCCAGCAGTACACGACCCATCAAAGAGAACATGAACTACCCTAAAAATATTTAATTACATAACGATGAGCAATTTTTTCCATGTTTACAACTTCGACAAATTTCGATGGCTCCACAACTAATACTGAGCCAGTCAACATACCATGTTTTATAGGGCTACCATCTACATCTACAGATCAGGTGAGGTACTTGTGAGGCCGCCCTCGTAGGTGTGCGTGCGAGTGTGTGCGATTGGGGGACAGGGGAGGGGTCTGAGAAGTGGCCAGAAGTTTAACATACTTGCGTAGCTACTCCAAATGTACAATACGAACACTTATACGCATCTGTATCTGTGTGTGAGTGTGTGCTCGAGTATTTCTTTATCTGCATTATGAAAGACTGTATCTGTATCTGTATCACGTCTTAGCTCTGTCGTCGCAATTTACGCACTTTTTTATTAATTTGTTGTATGTATACCCTGTACACAATTGTAATGTACGCACTGAAACATATGCCCTATGCGACGATATATCTAACTCCGGCAATTCGAATTAAGTCTGTCTATTAATTCAGACTCAATCAAATCTGGTACAGATACAGCTACAGATGCAAATACATTTACATGTACATGCCCAGATACATACATATGTACATACAAATACAACTACAGATAAAAATCGGATCTGAATACATAGTGATTTTACTAGTTTCGTTATATTATGAGCACTATTGATGCTAGAGTCTTGAGACTTTGTATATATACTTCGGTTAACATCCCACAATCGAAAAGCTATGGTGGATACATCTACGACAACAGGGGGCGTGGCAACTAATATCAGCTTATATCTCCCACAGTTTTAGTGCTAGAAGCTTCAAAATTGGATGCTAAGTTACTGGGGGCCTCTTCTATCGATTCCCCATAATTATTTTTACGCCCCAAAAGGGGAATGCCGTACAAAAAATACCCTTTAATTTTCGAATTTTTTTAATGTAAGCATCCAAACTTTACAGTTATATTCCTGACCCCCCACTCTATGTACATTATGTCTTTTTGTCTTTATATGTTTACGGCCACTGGGGGCGTGGCAAATCAAATCTGAAATATCTGCAGCGTCTGAGCCAATAACGCGCCACATAATGACATTTTGACCTTTGACCTTTGACTTTGTCTTTTGATTTGTCAAATTTTATATATGTATTAAAAATAATATTTTATTAACACAAAATAGCTAAATAAAGCAAAAATAACAAAAATATCAAGATGACCGCACCAGGGTTCGAGCCCACACCTCTACGCTCGCCAACGAACTTCTATCTCGTTTTCAGAGTTGCCACCTCTCTCATTTTGAGAGATGCCATCTCTCTCAATTTAGGTGCATGTTTTTGCTAAGGTAAGGGTTCTAAGCTTCTATCCAAATTAAAACTGTCTGGCCACCTCCAATGAAAACTTTTAGTCTGCAGCTGATTTGAGCGGCGACAGTCGGGATTTAAGGTTACTTTAAAAAAAAATATAATGTGATAGATGCCCCTATGGGATGCTGGGACGTGAAAAAGTATTTCGCTGTCGGTTGCGTCCGACTGCAACGTTCTTACTAGTTATACCCTGAACCCATTGAAATGGGAAATCAGGGTATAATGTTTTTGTTGAAATGTATGTAACAGGCCCGTCTGTCTGTCCGTCCGTCCGTCTCTCCGTCTGTCCATATGTATGAACGCATCGATCCCAGAACTTACAATAGCAAGAGACTTCAAACTTTTTTGTAAGTCCCTGTATAGGGCGCTCATATCGAGTTTGTTTCAGAAATTCGATAACTGTTATCGTTTTATTGTCATCGATTAAAAACGAAAATCCAAATTCAGCTATAAAATTCTATCTAATTCATCTTTCTAGCTAAAGTCTTTAAATTTTGCAGTTAGTTTAAGACTTACGCAATTTCGATTTTTATTAAATTTTGGGTGCCACGCCCCGTTCGCCTCAAATTTGTAACTCCCGTATATCAAATACTAGAGACTTGTGCTTTGACATATACATACATATGGATGACATGATTACGCCCAACAAGTTTGATCAAAATCGTTGCTCTAGAAAAGCTATTAAGCATATAATTTTCCATAACATTGGCACACAAATACCAGCCAAAGAACAGATGACGCACCGACTGGCGTTTGTGTGTGCGTTCGCCTGCGGATGTGTGTGTGTATGTGTTGCTTGTAATGAACATACATATACATATGTATTATAAAAGAAACGGAGAATGCACGGAATAGCGGTTCTTCGTATGGTTCAGGGTATACCCTAGTCGAGCGGTCTCGACTAGAGTTTTCTTACTTTTTTTTTTTAGGTTGGCGCTGTAGTTCCCAGAATCCGTCTTTATGCGTGCCTTTTATTTTATATTTATATATTTTTTTTCTTATTTTTTAATTCAAGAATTTCAGCATAAGCACTCACACACATACAGAGAAACATACGCACACAGTGAGAGTTGACCGGGGTGAATGGGACTCTTTGCTGCGCATTGAAAAGCTTTCGGCTTTTGTGTGTGGATGCCTTGTTCAAACAGAAACTACTTGGACTTGGGGGTCTACTTGATGAAACGCCATAAGTTTTGCTGATTTAGCAGAAATCAAACTTCCACTTGAGAGATCAGTTAATAGAGCTGATAAATGATAGATACAATTTCGATAGCGGAACAGCAATAAAAACAAAACAGAAAAAAGAAACAAAAAGAAAACATGTAGACGTTCTCTAGTCGAGTCAACTCAACTAGAAGATTCCCTGAACCCTGTGAAGAGACGATATTCCAATGATTCCAAAATATAACAAATAAGACTAGAAACAAAATTTGGAAGCTCTAGCTCCAAAGATGTAAAAAAATTGATATCGATTTTAATCGATAATATTAAACCAGGAATTTCCTAAAACAAATTTAAAGTCTTCATCTTTTGTAGGTTGTGAGATCGATGCATTGAACCATACGGACAGACGAACAGAGCAAAACCAACTCAGCTCGTCGACATTAAAAAAATATACTTAATGGGGTCTGACACGCCTCCTTCTGCCTGTTACATACATTTTAACGAATCCATTAAACACTGATTTTTCGGTCTCAAAGTGTTCAGGGTATACAAAGAAACAATAGCAGTAGCAATCGTGTGACCAGCTAACAGATACCCAACAAATAGATAATTCATTTGAAATCTCTTTCACGCATAAAGATGTGAGTGTATCGGGGATCGATGCTAATTGATGCCGATCAGATAACCAACGCATGCAGCTGTAATGAATTATACCAATGTTATGGGAAATTAAATGTTTAATAACTTTTTTCATTCATATGTGTGTGTTTGCCAAAGCACAAGTCTCTAGCATTTGAAATACATGATTTACAAATTTGAGTCGAAGGGGGCGTGGCATACAAAATTTAACAAAAACCGAAATTGTATAACGCTCAAATAATGTTAAAAGCAAAATTTGAAGACTCTACCTAGAAAGATGAATTAGATATCATTTTACATCTGAATTTAGATTTTCGTTTTCAATCGATAACAATCAAATTTAAATAGTTATCGAAAAAAAACTCGATATGAGCGTCCTATACAGGAACCTACAAATTTTAAGTCTCTAGCTGTTGCAGATTCTGAGATCGACGCGATCAGACGGACGGGCGAACGGACGGACAGACGGACAGGGCTAAATCGACTCGACTTGTCTTCCTGATTAAGAATATATATATACTTTATGGGTTCGGCCACGCCTCCTTCTCCCTGTTACATACATTTCAACAAAACCATTATACCCTGATTTCCCATTTTCAATGGGTTCACGGCATAAAAACCCTATGAAGAAACTTTGCTACGCACTCAATCCGCGCTATAAGCTGAGTTCAGTGTCAAGAAACATTCAAGTGTGTACATAACATACATATAAATATTTATATATATACGTGCGTGTGCGTGTGTGTCTAATTATATGGTAATACAGGCATACGAATGTACATATAAATTACTCTTATTAAAGAGCGACGCCAACACTGTCAAGCGATCGAGCGACCGACCCTAGCATAGATATATTACGCCATCCCAGCATTACGTATACGCAATGTTAATGAGTTAGTCATGGTATATTGGCTAGGCCTATAGATTAAGCTGCTGGAAACAGAGAATTGCGAACATGGGTCAATATACTCGGCTCTAACAAATTGAATATGCCAAAATCAATATCTAATCAATCAAGTGTATGTATGTTAGTGCACACACATATGGCATTGGAGCTCTAACTTAATGCAGGTATTGATCTCTTCTCGGCCTGTCTTTGAGTCAATTGAACCATAGGGGTATATATACACGAACACACACATCTCGGTGCTATATACATACGTATGTGTATGTCTGCATATGAACCAATTAAGCAATCAGCGATCGCCACCAGCTGGATTCGTCATCAGCGAGATGAATCAATTTTTAAGTTGCGCCTGACAAATTTGAAATATATCTAGATTTATGGCCGACTCGTCTAGTTGCTTTTTCTGTTTGAGTTTTTCTTGTCCAACATTTCGGTTGATGGAGCTGATATTTCCACTTGTTATTTCTTGTTTATGTCTATTTATACTCTCACGAGTTGTCGTTTAACCTAATAGATTATTTATTAACCCTATCAAAATCTTTATGTCCATGGACAAGGCAGTCGCTCGGTTTATTTTTTGCGACCATGTTTATGGAAACCTGGTACAGATGATTCAATTTGTCAAAGTCAAGACAGATCACTATATCATACATATGAACATATCAACCTGTCTGCCTGCAAGCCAGATCTCTGACTTAACGATTTCTACTATTTGAATACTATATGGTCATATGATACCAGCTAATGAGGATCTATAAAAAAGCAATTCCTAGTTTGAAAAGAAATAAAACGAACAAGTAAGAAAAGTCTAGTCGAGTCCGCTCGACAAGGGAATACCCTGAACCCTGCGAAGACTGAGCATATATAAACATATATATATATATATATATATATATATATATATATATATATATATATATATATATATATATATATATATATATATATATATATATATGTGTGTGTGTGTGTGTGTATATTATGTAGTAACATACACACAGGCGCACGCACACACAAACGCCAGTCAGTGCGTCAGCTGTGCTTGGGTTGCTATTTGCATGCCAATGTTATGGGAAATTAAATGTTTAATAACTTTTTTTCTAGACGAACGATTTTGATCAAACTTGATCATGTCATCCATATGTATGTATGTGCCAAAGCACCAATCTAGGGTATGAAATACGGGACATACAAATTTGAGGCGAAGGGGGCGTGGCATACAAAATTTAACAAAACCCGAAATTGTGTAAGGCTCAAATAACACTAAATGCAAAAGTTGAAGACTCTAGCTATAAATATGAATAGGATAGAATTTTATAACTGAATTTAAGTTTTCGTTTTTAATCGAAAAGAAACAAATGAAAATAGTTATCGATTTTCTGAAACAAGCTCGATATGCGCACCCTACACAGGGACTCATAAAACATTTGAAGTCTCTAGCTCTTGTAAGTTCTGAGATCGACGCATTCATACATACGGACAGAAGGACAGACAGACAGATAAACAGACAGGGCTAAATCGACTCAGCTTGTCTCCCTGATCAAGAATATATATACTTTATGGGGTCTGCCACGCCTCCTTCTGCCTGTTACATCCATTTCAACAAAAACATTATAACCTGATTTCCCATTTTCAATGGGTTCAGGGTATAATAATCAGCATTGGCAAGTGCTTGGGGAAGTGAAATGCCATTAAGACTATCATTTCGTTTAAACAATAATTTCCGTCTCAAATCACATCATACTCTTTTTTGATTTCAATGAATAATTATAGAAATATGTACACAAAAATTCGAAATGAAATAGTGCCCATCATATGCGTACTTAGACATGTGGCCTTTGCCTTTTCAAGCATATTCACATACAATCGTATTCACACATTCCTCTCAATCGGGTTCTGTGCTCGGTTCCATTCATAAAAATTTGAAACATGCACACACGCAGGCAGAGCCATCGTCAGTTGTGGACCATCTGAACATCGAATCATTGACATAATCGTTATCGCTTAGCTCAGCTTACGTAAATTGATCTGTCGCTGATAGCGCATTATCAGGCGCCCGTCCGGTCTCATGGCTGCTGCTGCTGGCAGCCGAAGAATTGCCCGGCTGTGCTTCAAACTTGGGCGACGCAGCAGCTATGCGTGCGGTCCCCATAAATCTCGCAAGCTAACTATGTTTACCCCACATCCGCCCGCCCTAGCCAGGCAGCCAGCTAACAGCTCCCAGGCCTCCCAACCTTCGCTTCGATCATTCCCCTCCCACTTCATCTCGACCAGCGTTTATTTTGATTTCCATCTCGGATTTTTTTTTGCCCTCTACCGGCTGTCGGTGGCAGTCTCTTGGCAACGACAAGCGCCGAAAAACGGCGGCAACTTGTTTCTTTTTATAATTTATACGCATTTTAGTTTGATTTGTGCGTTTGGCCTTCTTGAAACGCGCACACACTGAGAAGCGCATACACGCAAGCACACGTGTTGCAAGCTTTTAATACCCCGTGAGCACATTGGCGGTACAAACGGGTATTTACTTGGACTCGTATAATAAACAACAACATAAAACAAAATGTTCTGTAAGCGCATAAGCAACCACGGTCTTTTCAACCAATACACTCATAACGTTTATTTACTAATATCCTGTAAATACTATGGAGCAAAATCATTTTGTACCCTTAACCCATTGAAAATGGGAAATCAGGGTATTATGGTTTTGTTGAAATGTATATAACAGGCAGCAGGAGGAGTGGCAGACCCCATAAAGTATATATTTTCTTGATCAGAGAGATCAGCCGAGTTGATATAGCCATGTCGGTCTGTCTGTCCGTATGTATGAACGCGTCGATCTCAGAATCTATAAGAGCTAGAGACTTCAAATTTTATGTAGATTAATGTATAGCAATAAAAGGTCGAGTTTGTTAAAAAAAATTCGATAACTTTCTCAATTTTAATGGTCTCGATTAAAAACGAAATCGATACTACATTATATAGTTCTATATAATTCATCTTTATAGCTAGAGTCGTAAAATTTTGCATTTGAGCGTTATACAATTTCGGATTTTTGTCAAATTTTGAATGTCACGCCCCCTTCGACCTGTGCTTTGGCATATACACACATATAAATCGTTCGTCTACAAAAAAAGTTATAAGACATTTAATCTCATATTATCGGCGCCTTGCAGACTGAGGTCAGTTGCTGAGTCCAAATTGCCCAGTTAGCAAATTGTGTGCTTGTGCGTTTGTGTGTGTGTATATGTGTGACTTGCTACATACATATATAAGTAACGGAGAATGTTAGCGATTCTTAGGAATAGCGATTCTTCGCAGCGTTTAGAGTATCCCCTAGTCGAGCGGACTCGACTAGAATTTTCTTACTTGTTTTTTTTTGCAGTTCTCACTTTTATTTTTATTTGTATTTTGGGTCTTGATGGTCGAGTTGCGCTGGTCTGGTTTGAGTTTGCGGTTTGGGTCCGAGATCTGGGTCTCGGCGTGGTCTTGCCATGCTTTTTTGCGTTTCTTGAAGTCTTGGGTGTTAGGTCAATGGGACACTAAAAAAGATCATAATTAAGACTAGATCGGAGTAAATGTATGTGTGGGTGCGTATGTGTGCTTGTGTCATCTGAACACATAAACACATACACACACATGCAAACACACACACAGTCAGCCGTTTGATAGGCCGTCATAGAGCGGAGCTCTATTAACGGCGCTTGGCAACGCTTTGAAGCGCGACTCGCTTTTGTGTTGTTTGAGCTCTGATTTAATTCAGTTAAGTCAGCCTGACAGTCAGTCTTTCGATCATTCAATCAGTCATTCAATCATGTTCACTGCTTGTTGTTGTTGCTGTTGTGGGTGGTTTCGCTTATTTATAAAACTGTGCATTTTGACTCAGCAACTGCGCTCAGGCTTCAAGATATTAAATGTTTAATAACTTTTTTGTAGACGAACGTTTTTAATTAAACTTGCAGAGCTTTATTATGTCATTCATGTGTGTATTTACCAAAACAAAAGCCTCTAGTATTTGAAATACGTGCTTTGCAACTTTAATTCGAAGGGGGCGTGGCATCCAAAATTAAATAATAATCAAAATTGTATAAAACACACATAAGACTAAAAGCGAAGCTTGAAGACTCTAGGTATAAAAATGAACTAGATAGAACTTTATAACTAAATAACGATTTAGATTTTTAATCGATAACATTAAAACTAAGACAGTTATCGATTTTTTAAGCAAAGTCGATCTTTTCGTGCTATACACGAACCTCCAAAAATTGTAATTATAAGAATATATGTTCTGAGATGGACGCGTTCAAACATACGGACAGACGGGCTTAATTGACTCGGCTTGTCTCCCTGATCAAGAATATATATACTTTATGGGGTTTGTCACGCCTCCTTCTGCCTGTTACATACATTTTCACAAAAACATCATACCCTTTTGTTTCATTTTCAATGGGTTCACGGTACACCAAGTAAGAACGTTGCAGTAGGACGCAACCGACTGCGAAATACTTTTTAACGTCCCAGTAGCCCACAGGGGCATCTATCACATTATATTTTAAAACAAGTATAATTACTCAGGGTATAATTACCACTGTCGTCGCTCAAATTAGCTGCCGATAAAAAATTTTCATCGGAGGTGGCCATGGCAATTTTAATTTTGAAGGAAGCTTAGAACCGTACCTTAGTAAAAACACGCACCACAAAAAATGAGAGAGATAGTATCTCTCAAATTGAGAGAGGTGGCATCTCTGAGAATGAGATAGATGCCCGTTGGCGAGCGTAGAGAGGGAACCTCTGTGCGGTCATCTTGATATTTTAGTTATATTTTCTTTAGTTAGTTATTTTGTATTAATAAAATATTCTTTTCAATACATATATAAAATTTGGCAAATCAAAAGACAAGGTCAAAGGTCTCAAAGCCTTTTGTGGCGAGTTATTGGCTCAGAAGCTGTAGATTTTTCAGTTTTGATTAGCCACGCCGTAGACATATCATTTTTGGCATGCTCGTAGAGTGGGTGTGCAGGAATATAACTGTTTGGATGCTTACATTCGACAAATGTGAAAATTACAGGGTATTTTCTTGTAAGTCACGCCCCTTTTGGCGAGTAACAATTTTTGGGGAATCGGTAGAGAAGGCCCGCAGTAACCTAGCATCCAATTTTAAAGCTTCTAGCGCTAAAACTGGGGGAGATATAAGCTCACATTGGGCTGATATATCCGCCATAACTTTTCGATTTTGGAATGTTAACCCGAGTATATATACCAAGTCTCAAGTCTCTAGCATTAATAGTGCTCAAAATATAACAGAATTAGAAAATCGCTATATATTCAGATCTGATTTGGGACGCCCCCAGTAGGCGTGGCCATACAGTTTTTTTTGGTGATCTTTATAGGATCATAACAGTAACCCACGTGCCAAATTTAGCCGTTTTAGCTTTATAACTGTAGAAGATAAAGTTTGACCCGATTTGCCACGCCCCCAATGGACGTAGATATATCCACCACAGCTTTTTGATCTTGGAATGTCGACGTGAGTCTTCAATGCAAACCTCAACTCTGTAGCCCTTCTAGAAGTAGTGGGCGTATCGGAAAAATCTTGACACTATCAGACGAGAGTATACACGAGTATATATTCCTTCAATAGCGTGGAAATGGTTTGCGTTCATACGGACAGACGGACGAACAGCATAGCGGACATTTCACAAAACCAATATACTTATTTCACTTCGTAAAAAGAATAAAAATTATGATAGGAAGACCAAAACTGACGCCCACCACAATATGCGTCGCTGTCTATGCGGATCATTAACTTGACTGCGCTCCTTTTATGTGCTGCCCCCTCTTCGAAATGTTTTTTGTTTGTGGCTGCCCCGCATAGTAAACATTGACAGCATTCAGTTTACTACTGTTGCCGCTGCTGCTGCTGCTGCCCAGCTACTGGGGTTCATTCATTTTGTGATTTCATTCACATGAAAATCTCTTTGCGTATGCGTGAGCAGCTGAGATACGAAAACTTTTACGCACACATACAGAGGCGACTCACATTTGCAGCAGCTTTAGGCAAAAAATTCGATTCGCCCAACAATTTGTCAATTTAATTTGATTTGCTTTTCTTTATGATTAACCTAACAATCAATATTTCCGAGCAAACATTATGTATGCGTGGCTTCGCCTGGCTGTGTGTTAGTCTTGGTCTTGGTCTGGGTCTGGGTCTTGGTCTTGCTGAATTCCATTCATGAATTTTAAAGCCAAGTCTGTGCTGGCAATTCAAATGCTTCAGCATTCGCCAGTTTCGGAACGTTCGATAACGATATTTAAATGCTACGCACGAGGCTCAGACGCAGTTTCCACCGTCAATTTCAGGTACATTGGCCCCTCCCGACGACGACGACGTCGGATGCCAATTGAAAGGCCTACTTGACATCTATGCTGCCTCAAATGGCCAGCAACTTAATTCTGCGCCGGCAGTCGATCCGCATTTGGCGCTAGCTTTTTGGCCTTTCCGTTCTGCGTTTATTGTGTGTAGTTGGTGCCAAATCGTTTGCCCCCACACAACATAGCAGCTGTGTGAGCATGCTGCCAGCACCCACAATAGGCCACTGTATATGTATATATAAATATATATATAATATATACGTGTGTATGTGTACGGGCTAGAAATTGGCCGTTCTCAATGTGGGCGATGCAAAGCGACGCCCATCATTTGAGCAGAGTGTCAAAGCCGAATGAATAATGGAGTAGGCTTCATAGTTTTCAATATGTACATATGTATGTACATATATATATTTGATTCCCATCAAAATAGAAAATATATACACAACTTTTAACGACATCTTTTAAGTGTATTATATTCAACTTGTTCAAGCTGTAAGATAATATTGAAGAAAATTATATTTAATAGAAATTTACATCGGAAGCATGGACCGATTTAAATACTCGAATTAAACATACACTTTTTTAAAACCAGTAAGAGTGCTCTACTCGAGACAGCTCGATTAGGAGATCTCCTGAACCAAAATGTACAAACACACATACAACAAAATGTAAAATTTTAAGACATTATCTATAAAGATGAATTAGACAGAGGTTTATAACTAAATAACTATTTCGGTTTTTAATCGATAACATTAAAACTAAGATAGTTATCGATCTTTGAAACAAACTCGATATGCGCGCCCTTTACAGGGACCTACAAATTAATTTGGGGTCTCTAGCTCTTATATGTCTGAGATCGACGCAATCAAACACGAACAGACAGACGGACAGGTCTAAATCGATTCGGCTTGTCTCCCTGATCAAGAATATATATACTTTATGGTGTCGGCCACGCCTCGTTGTCCCTGTTTCTTACATTTTCACAAAAACGTTATACCCTTTTTCTCATGTTCAATGGGAATGGAAATAACCATAGTTTTGATATTGATAGGATATATATAAACTTACAACACTTGGTGAATATGTACATATATATATATATATATATATATATATATATATATATATATATATATATATATATATATATATATATATATATATATATATATATATATATATACCTATCGATATCAAGATTATGTTTATATATATCACCTGTAAAATCCGACATAAACGACATAACGACATAAATGTCGGGGTGTCTGCTAATGGGGTACTCCAGAACACTGTTGATTTGTAATATATTAATAGTAGACATTGTTGTTGTTGACTGGACAAAGGTTGTTAATACGTTCTATACGAAAGCCTTAGCACTTACTACAGTTACTCTATCCAAGTGCCCATTTGCATAATTATGTTGACAGACCTAGACGCAGATGTATTTGTTGTAGTCACTTTTTTAATTTTTAACACGTTTCACACACACGACAATGGACGTAGATATATCCATATATATATATATATATATATATATATATATATATATATATATATATATATATATATATATATATATATATATATATATATATATATATATATATATATATATATATATATAGGGGATCTACTCATTAGAATCAGTCGACTCACATATATGGCACTTCCGATCATTTACTAACAGATTCTATACAATCTTTGGAATTTCACGCGTGCCTTTCCATTTCTTAGCTGTCTGGCGTTTCGTTAGAAACCTCTCTTGCCAAAGACGCAAAAAAATAATATTTCCTTATTAGTATACATATCTACAGATTATATATATATATATATATATATATATATATATATATATATATATATATATATCTGATTGTAAATGATCGGAAATGCTATATATGTAAGTCGACTGGTTCTAATGAGTAGATCCCAAGAGACTCACGACTAGATTACTTGCACAACATTTGTTGGGAGTTTATAATGATCCCAAATAATGTATAGTAACTGGTTACGTTATTCCATCAAATGAAAAACATTCTTGCTTTAATTTAACATATTTGTTATTAAGTGATAAAATCTTAAATTGAATTTAATTTGGACAAAAAATACGTTTGATCTATTTTACGTTGTAAAGTGAAGATACATATGTAAAAACTGCCGATAAGAAGGCATCAAACCTGTCGGGGTCGAATAGTTTTTTTTTTAAATGGACTAACTGTCGACACGTCGAATACCCAATTGATTAACTGAATTGACGATCAATAAAATTCGGATGATTGCTAAGCGAGTTTAGTTAAATTTGTTGTTTTGTTGAGTTATAAAGTGCGATTGCGTATCTAGGAAACGACTTATTTCTCAAGGCTCAGAAACTCGCCCCAAAAATGCGCCGCAAAAGTATTTTCGTAGTAAACTGGCTAATATTAATACATACATGGCATATATATATATATATATATATATATATATATATATATATATATATATATATATATATATATATATATATATATATATATAAACAATAATAACAAATTGCGTTCTAGTCGCTCCGGCTCTAAATGCGCTTTTCAATTATCATGTGCGTTTCGGCTGTATAGCAGACACCTGTTGCGACCCGTCAAATGGACCTAAATAGTTTTTAATCAACTTACCGGCAAGTGCAGCAGTAGCAGCTAGTGCTGGTGGTTATCGTGGTGGTGGTGGCCGTTGGTCAATTTCATGCGCTTGTACCTCCAGTGTGGACACGCGCCGTTGACCGGGCCACGGGCCACGAGCCACGCATATTGAACAACTTCCGTTTCGTGTTTGGGTCGTCGCTCAACCACTGGGGCCTTTATCACTGAGTTAACCCAATGCACATAGCACTTTGGTTAATTACCAATAACCGGACACACACACTAATGCCTGCTATATTAAAGAGCTACAATGATTCATCGATCGCTGCGGCTTTGCATAGCTATTAATGACTAAGGGATATAGTAACTAACTACTATATACAAATCGATCTTGAAATCTACTATTTATATATTAAAGGATTTCAGTTCTGGCCTCATAATGAAGTAGATATCGCTATAGATCATGATCACGATCACCATCAACATATTATTAAAATTCAATGATTATTATTAAATACTTTATTTCTGCAAAACTCTTAAGAAACTTTCCATTTAATATAAAGATGTCGGAATTTAAATTCAATTAGGTGGCAAATTGAATGCAGCCAGTAGAAGAGGGCGTAATTTGATCTAAGAGGTGATCTAGGAGAACATTTTCTAATTGGCCACTCCCGACTGTAAGCAATCATACCTATTGCTACTACTCCTCAATACGGTCTACCGTTTAGAAGTTAGAGTTTTCTTTAACATTTGATCTATGCAAAGAGATGAGAATGGATCACTAGACAACAAAGGCCTTTATTGCCTTAATGCCGCCGTTCATACATAGATTTGGAGTTTCTCTGCCGCCGTTCATACATAGATTTGGAGTTTCTCTATAGATTATCATTCCAGTAATACAATATATGTGTGTATGAATACAGCTATAGACAGCATTAGACAAAGCTCGTATTTGCAGTTTTTAGCTTTCGACAGGGTATCGTTGAATTCTGTTTACCTGCTGCATATGATTGCGAGGCAGTTGGCATTGGCTGTACTGTGCCTGAGAGAAGTAGTTGCTGGTCTTAGTCCGCTCCTGTTGCTTTAATTGTACAGGTGGACCAACTGTTGTTCTATTTGTGATTTATATGCGCACACATCAATTGCGAGGTTGGCAGATTGACTGTTAACTACCTACGTTGATCGCTCTGCTGTGCGACTTCCAGCCTTGCCCTGCTCTGACTGTGACATTTTGTCAGTGTCATGCCGCATAATTGTTGTCACTCATCCCATTTCATATACCTGAACCATTTATTTTTCTATTTTGGAACTCGTTCCCACACACACATACATATACATATGTATGTATGCGTATGTATGAAAAACCCATTCATCTGCTTGAAAAGTGAAGAGTTTAGCACATAGTTCGTAGAATCTTTGCTAAGTAGCCAGCCTTTCAGCTACCTGCCAATTCTTTGATATTTTGCGCTGTTCCGCAACAAACACGGAATTCAGATAGACGACGCGTCGCTTCATCGCCGTCGTAACTGCTGCTTTATCTGCATCATTGAGTGCCTGCGAACTGGAGTATCTTATCAACTGTCATTGGCAGTGTCAATTAGTTGTCCCACTCCGATCTAACTGCATCAAACAAACAAAACACAAAATCACAAAAAGCGAACAAAACGAAACACAAATCTCCTCTTTCATTTCGACTGAAAGTGTCTCTCGCTGTCTTCCTGCTTCTATCTCGCCCTGTCGCTAGGTGGCGCCACTTCTTATCAGCGGCTGCGTACCTGTCAGCACCACCCACCCAGCCCCTGCTCTAGCCACAGATGCCGTAAAGTTAAGCGTGCGTAATAGGCGTCCATGAGCAAAGAAATAAAACATTCATTTAATAGCAAAAAACGAAAAACCAAAAATAATATTAATAAATTCGAAACAAAAACAAGTAAGAAAGAGACCGCTCGACTAGGGGATACACTGAACCCTGCGAAGAATCGCTATTCCGAGCATATGTATATATGTACTATACAAGCAACGTTTTTGATCAAATTTACAGGGCGTAATCAAGTCATTTATATGTGTGTATGTGCCAAAGCACAAGTCTCTAGTATTTGATATACAGGAGTTACAAATTTGAGGGGGAAGGGGCGTGGAGTTCAAAATTTAACAAAATCCGAGATTGTGTAAGGCTCACATAACACCAAATGCAAAATTTGAAGACTAACTAGAAAGATAATTTAGATAGAATTTTATAACTGAACTTAGGTTTTCGTTTTTAATCGACAATTTTTCGTGCTATTCAGGGACCTACATACCAAATTTCGGGTCTCTACCTCATACGGACTGACAGACGGACGGACGGACAGACGGACAGGGCTAAATCGACTCGACGACTTGTCTCCCTGATCAAGAATATATATACTTTATGGGGTCGGCCACGCCTCCTCTTGCCTGTTACATACATTTCAACAAAACCATTATACTCTGATTTCCCATTTTCCATGGGTTCAGGGTATAATAAGTCCAGGAGGCTGTAATATGTATAGTTTTATAACTGCACTTCGATTTGGCTTCTGATGGGTAACATTAAAACGGAATTAATTATCGATTTGCGCATGTTATACAGGAACCTCAAATTCTGATTCCGACGACGCTTTCATACATATGGGTCGACGGACGGACAGATGGGCAAAGCTAAATCGACTCAGCATGTTGGGCTGATCAAGAATATATATTTCTTTAGCTCTGTCACGCCTTCTTCTGCCTGTTATATACATATTAAGCAAAGCATTATACCCTTGATTCCCATTTCCAATGGGTTAGGGTATAATAAAACAAGTAAGAACGTTGCAGTCGGACGCAACCGACAGCGAAATACTTTTTTATATATTTTTTAAATTAACCTTAAATCAACACTGTCGCCGCTCAAATTTTTCAGTTTTGATTTGCCACGCCCCCAGTGGCCGTAGACATATAATTTTTGGCATGTGCATGGAGTAGGAGTTCAGGAATATAACTGTAAAGTTGGGATGCTTAAATTCAAAAAATGCGAAACTTACAGGGAATTTTTTTGTTGGTCACGCCCCTTTTGGGGCGAAACAAAAATTTTTGGCGAATTGATAGAAGAGGCCCCCAGTAACTTGGCATCCAACCTTGAGGCACTAAAACTGTGGGAGATATAAGCTGATATTAGTTGCCACGCTCCCTGTGGGCGTAGATATATCCGCCATAGCTTTTCGATTTTGGGATATCGACATGAGTGTTCAGTTACATTACATGCATTTTCCGATTTGCCTTGCTCCTAGTGGGCTTATCGTGAAAATCTTGGCACTTTATCTGACGAGGGTATACATGAGTATATATTTAAAATTTCAAGTCTCTAGCTTCAACAGCGTGGAAATGGTTTGCGTTCATACGGACAGACAGCATAGCGGACATTTCACAAAACCAATATACTTATTTCACTTCGTGAAAAAGTATAAAAATCAAACAAAGATTGTTGCAAAGAATTCAATTAAACTGCAATTTTAACACTTATAACGTAAATTTCACTGACCTTGCCGAAAGCTTTAATATGTTTTTATATATATGTGGGCACTGTACATAGGGTATGCTCAACAGAATAGTCAAGAAGTAACGACTGCACTTAAACAAGTTCACTATCGAAATGATCGATATATATATATATATATATATATATATATAAATTAGATTAAAGGCACCCACTTTTTATACCCTGAACTAATTGAAAATGGGAAATCAGGGTATAATGTTTTTGTTGAAATGTATGCAAAAGGGAGAAGGAGGCGTGGCAGACCCCATAAAGTATATATATTCTTGATCAGGGAGACAAGCCGAGTCGATTTAGCCCTGTCCGTCTGTCTCTCTGTCTGTCTGTCCGTATGTATGAACGCGTCGATCTCAGAACTTACAATAGCTAGAGACTTCAAATTGTTGTCCCTGTATTGGGCGCGCGTATCGAGTTTTTTTCAGAAATTCGATAACAGTTATCGTTTTTTTGTTATCGATTAAAAACGAAAATCTAAATTCTGCTATAAAATTCTATCTAATTCATCTTTCTAGCTAGAGTATTCAATGCAATGGAGAATGCTCGGAATAGCGGTTCTTCGCAGGGTTCAGGGTATTCCCTAGTCGACCGGTCTCGACTCTAGTTTTCTTACTTGTTTATACTCGTCTTGTGGTATTTGAGCCCATACCTGAGAAACCGTTATTTTAAGCTCCTCCACTGATTTAAATTTTCTTCCGCCAGCATTAAAAACGCTTGGCAAGCTTCCCCACATGTTCTCGATATGATTTAAGTCCTAAGATTGGCCATGCCATGACATGGTGGTGATTTGCTTCTCCTGGAACCAGGTTCTACAGGTTCTAAAAGTCCACAAAAACATTCTCCAATAAGTTTATGTAGGCTTGAGAACTTAAACGGCCAAAACTTTGCATCCTGGAATTGATTTTTTGAAGTCCTGCGCGTATAATAGCGGCTTTGCTCGTGGTGATACCTAGTAATAATTCGAATATTTTCTGTTATTGTTTTTTGCACTTTTCATTCAGAATTACAATATTATTTACAGCAGTAGACGAGAGCTTCAATTTGAGTGCAACTTTTCGGTTAGATCAGCCCACATCCTTGTATACAAGGACTTTAGCGATTTCTTCGCTTGTCTCTTCCCATTTCTATATAAATTATAAAAACACCGGCTACAACTAACTTCAACTTAAAAAAAAAAGTGTGTGAAATAAATGTAATAACAAAAAACACAGCTCAAATGCTTTACTGATATCTTTCCAGGACTTAAGAAGAAGTGCCTTTAATTGAATTTCGCACAAAATAGCACCAAAAATCCGTAGTGTGCACGACATATACATATTTATTGTTGCGACAAAACTACCTGTACATTGTCAAGAAAAGCTATATAAAATATAAGAATGTCCCTTTATTAAAAAAGTCCAGTTGTATCTGCAAAATGCAACTGCCTTTAATCTAATTTCGCAGAGTGTATACATGTATAATTCTAAACAGTCTCTTATGACTGAACTTTTTCGTTAAGTCGTAACTGCCAGTCGATCATTACTGAATTGTCTTTTTGCGTCAATCGCTCAAAGTATCGGTCTGAAATTAAATTTGAAAAGCAAAATACAAAAATTTCCCAAATTATGCTCATGGGCGAGGCGCAGGGCAGGGCACAAGGCGGCCCATGGAGCTCTAACGGGAATGGCCTTGGTCATGGGGCGCCAGGGGACTAATTTTTTAATGCAAAAACTGTATATACTGATGAAATACGTATGTATGTGTGCGTGTGACTGTCTGTGTGAGTGCGTGGCGAGGTGTTAGATGTTGCCAAGTCGGCGCTCTGACGACGTCAGCGTCTGCGTCAGCGTCAACACTGGCGCTTATCAAACACGGAAGCTTTGCCGCAGCTAGCAAACTATGCACATAAACACACACACACACACACATATATATACATACATACATGTGGAATAAGTTAAGGTTCACGTTGTCGCTATTTGCTTTTTATTTCTTTTTACTTCTCATTATAATATTGCCCATGTCTTTGTGTTTGATGATCTTGAAATCTTGCGCAGATTCGACACGATGTTTTATATGTTGGTCCAGCAATGACATACCATATCATTTATGTAAGTTTCTCAGGCCTAGGCAGATGTTACGCAATTATCTGTATGAAAATTCTGTTGGTTCTCAAACCATAGTAAACTAACTTTCAGATCAGATCGGATATAAGCGAACCGAGCTATTCGAGCAGAAAGTATATTTTTATTGACAGTTCTCTATCCCAATATATGTATGTTTTATAGTTAAATGTTTAATTACGAACGATTTTGATCAAACTTGTTGGGCGTGATCATGTCATTTATATGTATGTATGTGCCAAAGCACAAGTTCCTAGTATTTGAAATACGGAACTTAAAAATTTAAGGCCAATGGGGCGTGGCACCCAAAATTTAACAAAACCCGAAATTGCGTAAGGCCCAAATTACACTTAATGTAAAATTTGAAGACTCTAACTATAAAGATGAATTAAATAGAATTTTATAACTAAATGAAAATATCGGGTTTTAATCGATAACATTAAAACGATTATAGTTATCGATTATTTGAATGAATCTCGATCTTTTCGTGCTATACAGGAACCTACATAAAAATTTCAAGTCTTTAGCTCTTATAGGTTCTGAGAACGACGCGTTCATACATACGAACAGACAGACGGACAGACAGACAGACGGACAGGGCTAAATCGACTCGGCTTGTCTTCCTGATCAAGAATATATGCTTTATGGG
The DNA here is from genome assembly GCA_018903745.1 of Drosophila repleta. Taxonomy (NCBI): domain Eukaryota; kingdom Metazoa; phylum Arthropoda; class Insecta; order Diptera; family Drosophilidae; genus Drosophila; species Drosophila repleta. The sequence goes on along the minus strand of JAEIGN010000204.1, from coordinate 469,282 downwards.
ATTCGGCCATGCCTCCTTCTGCCTCTTACATACATTTTCACAAAAACATTATACCCTGATTTCCCATTTTCAATGGGTTCAGGGTATAAAAAGATCTTAAATATATATATATTTAGATTATGAATAAATATAAATATATATGCAAGATGATGAACTACTCTGAGAACATGCACTTTACAGTAAAGCAAATCCAATAAATATTTCTGAAAGAGCACTCGAAGTTCGGCGCGCCAAATCAATTTGTTCCTTTGTGTGCTTTAGTTAAGCGTATTTTATTCGTTTTTGCGGCTTTTAAATTAAACAAACTAAAGCTGTGTGTGTGCGTATGCAAATTAACTTTTATTTAATATATAAATATGTATATCTGTGCACACACATGTGTGTATATATTTATCTGAGCACACATGGCCACAAATAGATACGTTGGATATGTGTATAATTTTCGGATACCCTGTCGCAAAGAGATAATATCTTTTGAAAACTAGAGCACATACCTCAGCTGAAATAGATATACTTAGCTAAGCCCAGACGAGGTCTACATCAACGTATGTGTGTGTGTGAGTCACTAATAGGCCTATCTAACTGTTTAGAAAGTTATGACTAATGCAGTCGAGCTATAAATTAATTGCTTAATTTTTGCTCAGATGCTTGTTTAGATACGAACAAACATGGATTTTGCTTGCTTATTGCCAGAAATTGTTATTTTTGTTGTTGTGTTTTTTTGCCAACAAGCTCGAGAATAGATATACCATAAATCAGACTATGTGATCTGAAGTGCGATGTATGTACATAATGTTCATAAATCAAACCTAAATACGCACTTTAAAGCACCTTCTAGGTGCACGCAACTTCTCATAACTCATTCGAATGAGCTGAGTACACAGCGGGTAAGAAGAGGAGGAAGAAAAAGAATTTAATTCAAGTACACTCATACAATATTCATTTTTATTCTTTCTTCATTTCCTCATAGTATATGGAGCGTTTCCTTCACATCTATTGGATAAATCTTTCAACTAACTGAACCTGATCAGTCATCTTTTGCTACTCTAAATGAAGTACTTATATATATTATAAAGATATTGTGCAAATGTAGCGAAGGGGAAGACGTAGGCGTGGTAATCCCCATCAAGTATAAGTATGTATGTATATACATTATGTACATTCATCTACAAGCTCGTGCTGTCTGACCGTGGGAAATCTGCGAGGGATTTGAAAGCTTGAAATTTATATTCTAATATACTCATGAATCCGTATATCTATAAATATTATTGATATGAATCAATGTAAAGACATCTCCATCTAGAAGACTTTGACATGGAGGATTCGTACACTGAGTGTGTGGATAAAGAATAAGTTCAGATTTCAATTATACAATTTTCATTGCCAGCCAACCTACTTCAAGAAGAACTTGGTCTAATTGAAGTATGGTTGAAAAGGTGGAGAATAGTGGTGAACGCCCAAAAGTCTGTGCAAGTCACATTCTCGCTCAGACGCGGAATCTGTCCCACAGTTTCACTCAATGGCGCTACCATTCCAGTTAGCGAAACTGTGAAATCTCTGGGAATACACTTGGACCGTCGGCTTAGCTGGAAACAGCATATAAAAGCAAAACAAGCTCAACTGAAAGCAATGACAAAGGAAATGAACTGGCTCCTAGGTCCGCGATCACAGCTAAGACTTGAAAATAAAATTCGGTTATATAAGACTGTCCTGAAGCCAGTTTGGACCTATGGGATGCAGCTATGGGGAACAGCAAGCAAACATAGAAATATTGCAGCGATACCAGTCTATGACACTCAGAACAATTACAGGTGCTCGTTGGTATATGACCAATTACGATATCCACAACGACCTTAAGCTCCCTCTTGTCAAAGACGAAGTGAAGGCGGGCACAAAAAGATAATTAAAAATGTTATATGGTCACGACAACGTCTTAGCACTGGGACCTCTAGAGAACTCAAATGACAGTCCACGATGCCTAAAAAGATTCCATGTCCTTGATCTCCCAAATAGACTATAAATAAAATAAAATTTTCTGTAAATATGTATATGTATATGTAAATATATGGATTAAGCTCACTGGAGCTTAAACCATCCGGTTAGTTAGTATAGTATAGTATTTTAAGCAATTTGTTTATTGTTATAAAAAACAGATTGCAAAGAAATAAATAAATAAATAAAAAAAAAAATTTCATTGCCTCAATCTTTTCATTCCCATATTACTCACAATCCCATTTCCCATTCACAGGGTCAGGCACTGCCGCCACTTGTTTAGGCTGTCATTCTAAATGCTTATTTTGTATCATTTAAGTTTAGCTTCGTGTTTAGCCTTAATATGCTATTAAGTTTGACAATGTCACTTCATATCGAAAGCTTATCTATGTATTTTATAATAGTTTTATTTCCTACAACCCAAGCGGCTTAACGCATTAATTTCGAAAGATTTATCATTTGTGATAAGGTTGCGGCGTAATCTTTTTGATTTACCCAGCTCCTTCGTCTCAACCTTTGAAGTTTTTCTGCAAAGTTTTGTTCGGGAATCTCAAAAAAACTGAGATCGTTGAAACTCTTATAACTCTTCAAGGGGAACATAAAGAGGACATTATATGTTTATCATGGAATGTGGTCCGTATAGAACAAGTTATCTGTGGCTCCTATGAAAGTAATGAAATAATGGAGAGAAGAAATTTTTAAAAGAAAGAGAGAGAATATATGCCTATGTATCCGTCTCCCTCACTCTCTCCTTCTCTGCTATCTCAGTTTCAGAGCTTCGCAAAACTTTCACTCTTAGACTCTTTATAAAACCTTGCCTTGTTACATGTATCTTTATGACTAATACATATATCGAACTTTTTCCTGCCCATGTCATATGATAAAATGTGCAAACTGTTACTTTCCTTCAAAATATGTAAAAGGCAACACTGATTTAACTCACTTCTCCTAAGTACACTTATAAAAGCATTCATGCATGGCAGAGCCCATAAACTAAACATCTTCTCCACCAAGATTCGACTCCCTCTCGACCAGTCTGTCCGTTTCACTTACCTACCTATCTGCTTGCATCCTTATAGCGACTTGACTTATTCAGTGGTTGTCTCACTTTTAAATCATCATCGATTATCAAGTAACAGCAAAAACAGCCAAAATCCCAATCATCAAGTCGGGAGCACTCGGCTGACTCCCTTTGTAGTGCACATCAGTCTCAAAGAACAGCAACAGCGACATCAGCCGATCCGTTGGCTGTGTTACTCACTTGCTTACTTACTTACTTACTTTTGAAATAGGATACATACGTTGCGCTTGGCTCTATTCGAATGGCTTGATCGGGGTGCGACTAGCTCGGTTAGCTGATACATATGCGAGTCTGTATATTATTTGGATAGCTACTTGAGCTCCCGCTCGTCTGAAGTGGTCAGACAGGTGCCATGCTCGTCCCGTTCCCACAGCACAACAGAAACATAGAATAAATAAATAAAACACTCATAAAGCAGTTGAATACACTTAGAGTACAGTCACAGTGGCTCTTCGGATAGAAAAGAATATTTTCATTTCAGATGGCTAAATAAATATGCCGAAAGCAGAAATAGCAACAGATCCATATCATATTAGCTGATATATCCTAATCCTTGGAATTTTGATAGCTTCTTTTATAAGTATACCAGACATTCTCACCGTTAACTATCACAAACACTGCGCACCTGATTCGCAATCAGTTCAAGATATTTTCAAAAACTAAAATTAACTAAACAAAAAGTGAACAAATATTGGAGTTGGTAGCATATTTTGGACAGAGAAACAATATTTCCTTCGAGATGGAACCAGTACCCAAAAAAATTGAGCAGGAGGTTGCGTTGTGCCTCTTTGTTGCAGAGCACACTGCTACTTCACAAGTTGACCATTTGTCACAGTTGTTCGTTCGCAAATTTTGTCCTGAACTGGAGACAGCTGATCTTAAATTACGAGGGACAAAGTGTGGAAACGTTAAATAAATTAAATTAGTAAATTTTCATTTCTAATACTGTTTGTAGTATTTAAGTGTTAATTTTATCTGTACTTGATATTTTTAATGTGGTTATATAGGTGTTTTCATTTTAGCTATTTTTTCAGGTATTTTTTTTAAGAAAGTTAGCTACTTTTAGACCTCGCTTTAGCTACTTTTGCTGAAAAAGTTTCGGCAACACTGCTGATGATATAGCATTTCATTACTTTCGCCATTGAGTTCGAATCAGGAAAAACAGTGTTTAAAATTTTAAAACCGAGTGACATCCTCTTGAGTGTGTTTCAAATTAAAAAGTCTATACCTATACCTTCCTTACATTTCTTGGTTTTTAAGCCTTTGAACAAGTATTGAGCAGTCGCTTGCTCCGGATTTCAAACTCCCTTTCTTTTATTACTACTTAGACTAAACTAGAATTTGTCATTTACCAGAATGTAACCGCATCAACCACTGCGAAGAGGGAGAACCATTAAATGTGTCAACAAATGCTCGTAAATTTGATGAATGTCTCTCTGCATCGATGTATCTGAATCTGTCTGTGTATCTGAACAGCTGGGAGCTCTTTGATAGATTGATTGATATACGATTGTATGTAAATCATCCCAACCGCAGCAGCGTTAGGCCAACAGTCGCTCTGAAGATAGTCAAATGTCCGGCAGAAGAGCAACAGGCTGCGGCAGATGGTGTCTGCGATTGCGTGTGTGGGCCAAATGTGCCGGCTAATGAGGCCAGCAAATGGATTTTTAGACTTTTTCACGAAGTGTAAAAAGTATATTGGTTTTGTGCAATGTCCGTCATGCTGTCCGTCCGTCTGTCAGTCTGTCCGTCTATACGTATGAGCGCAAATCATATCCACGCTATTGAAGCTAGAGACTGGAAATTTGAAATATATACTCGTGTATACCCTCGTCAGATAAAGTGTCAAGAGTTTTTTCCGATACGCCCCTATGGGCGTGGCAAATCGGAAAATGCATTTTCCTGTACCTCAGAAACACTACTTCTAGAAAGGCTAGAGAGTTGAGATTTTAACTGAACACTCACGTCGACGTCCCAAAATCAAAAATCTATGGTTGATATATCTACGCCCATTGTGGGCGTGACAAATCGGGTCAAACTGTATCTTCTACAGTTTTAAAGCTATAATGCCCAAATTTGGCACGTAGGTTACTGTTACGATCCTATAAAGATCGCCACGCCTACTAGGGGCGTGGCAAATAGGATCTGAATATATAGTGATTTTACTAATTCTGTTATATTTTGAGCACTATTGATGCTAGAGATATGAGACTTGGTATATTTACTCGGGTTAACATCCCATAATCGAAAAGTTATGGCGGATATATCAACGCCCACAGGGGGCGTGGCAACTAATATCAGCTCCTCTATCGATTCCCCAAAATTTATTGTTACGGCCCAAAAGGGGCTTGATCAACAAAAAATACCCTGTAAGTTTCGCATTTTTTTAATGTAAGCATCCAAACTTTACAGTTATATTCCTGAACGCCCACTCTATGCACATGCCAAAAAGTATATGTCTACGGCCACTGGGGGCGTGGCAAATCACATCTGAAAAATCTGCAGCTTCTGCGCCAATAACGCCAATAAAGCCACATAATGACATTTTGACCTTTGACCTTGTCTTTTGATTGCCAAATTTTACATATGTATTGAAAATAATATTTTATTAATACAAAATAACTAAATAAAGAAAATATATCTAAAATATCAATATGACCGCACCGGGGTTCGAGCCCACACCTCTACGTTCGCCAACGAACTTCTCTCACTTACAGAGTTGCCACCTCTCTCATTTTGAGAGATGCCATCTCTCTTGATTTAGGTGCATGTTATTGCTAAGGTAAGGGTTCTAAGCTTCTATCCAAATTGAAACTGTATGGCCACCTCCAATGAAAATTTTTAATCTACAGCTAATTTGAGCGGCAACAGTGGGGATTTAAGGTTAATTTTTAAAAAATATAATGTGATAGATGCCCCTATGGGGTGCCGGGACGTGAAAAAGTATTTCGCTGTCGGTTGCGTCCGACTGCAACGTTCTTACTTGTTAGTTTTCGTACAATGGGCACAAATCCAATAACAGTTCAAAGGTAATTTGCCATGCGTCTTAGCTGGCCTTACAATGTGATGCAGATGCAGATCCAGATGCACAGTAGCTCGGCAATTATGTACGGCAAGGCGAGCTCTCAGCTGGACCTGCACCTTTTCCTGGGTGATGGTGGCTAAGGCAACGCCTTGCCTCATTACAGCAGTAAGTGTGTGTGTGTGTTATGTATCTTATAGATACACTAGAGGCAACGTTTTGCTGCGCTATAAATACAATTCGTGCGCTATTTCTACGCGTCTATACAGAACGCCATCTATTTAGTATCGCTCTCTGCATATCTAGAAATACGTGTATATATGTATGTAGGTATATATCCAATTTACTTGTGTTCCGTTTGCATATCTATATATCTCCGTATCTGCGTATCTATATATATTGGATTTTGCATTTGTTGTTATTGTTGCGCTATTTCTGTATCCTCAACAGATACATATATAGCCAAATGCGACAGCACATTGTATTTGCATACGCGCGCATTTTTTTATACCCTGAACCCATTGAAAATGAGAAATCAGGGTATAATGATTTTGTTGAAATGTATGTAACAGGGAGAAGGAGGCGTGGCAGACCCCATAAAATATTTATATTCTTGATCAGGGAGACAAGCCGAGTCGATGTAGCCCTGTCCATCTGTCTGTCCGTATGTATGAACGCGTCGATCTCAGAACCTACAATAACTAGAGACTTCAATTTTTTTGGAGATCCCTGTATGGGGCGCGCATATCGAGTTTGTTTCAGAAATTCGATAGCTGGTATCGTTTTATCGTTATCGATTAAAAACGACAACCTATATTCAGTTATAAAATTCTATCTAATTCATCTTTCTTGGTAGAGTCTTCAAATTTTGCTTTTAATATTATTTGAGTCTTACACTATTTCGTTTTTTGTTAAATTTTAGGTGCCACGCCCCCTTCTCCTCAAATTTGAAAATCGCATATTTTAAGTACTAGAGACTTGTGCTTTGGCACATACATACATACATATAAATGACATGATTACGCCCTTGTTGGTTTGATCAAAACGTTCGTCTAGAAAGAAAGTTATGAAACATTTAATTTCCCATAACATTGGCATACAAATAGCAGGTAACGCAGCGACTTGCGCTTGTGCGTACGTACGCCTGTGTGCGTGTATTGCTTGTAATGTACATACATATATGTACATATGTATATATATATATATATATATATATATATATATATATATATATATATATATAAAGAAACGGAGAATGCTCGGAATAGCGGTTCTTCGCAGGGTTCAGGGTATCCCCTTGTCGAGCAGTCTCGACTAGAGTAATCTTACTTATTTTTGCATTTTTGAAAATCATTTAAGTCGACCGCTATTCCGAGCATTCTCCGTTTCTTTTATATATATATATATATATATATATATATATATATATATATATATATATATATATATATATATATATATATATATAAAAGAAACGGAGAATGCTCGGAATAGCGGTTCTTCGCAGGGTTCAGGGTATCCCCTTGTCGAGCAGTCTCGACTAGAGTAATCTTACTTATTTTTGCATTTTTGAAAATCATTTAAAGTCGACTTAAGTGTGCCCTACAAGCGCTTCACACAGCTCAGGCCCAAACGGAAAAAATTGATGAATTGTGAGCCAATTCAACGCCGAAACGTATTCAACAGCGAAGAATGCCTTAAGAAAATAAATATTTGAAAATATTTTCGAGGCAAACAAAAATATAGCCAAGAATACTACACTTTGTTTATTTATAATACGTTCGCGTTTTAATACCCCCAACAAGAGGCGATTTGGGTAAAAAAAAACTAAGGCCGGGTAGAGCGTAGCGGAGCAAAAGGAAGTAAAAATCAAACGGAATGAAACGTGCGTAGCTTTTTCGAAAATAGGTCAAATCTATTTCGGGCTGCCCATAAAATAAAATAACAAAAACAAAATAGAAAAGACCAATAAAAATAATGAAAAACAGCAATCTCTTTCTTCCCTGTTTTACTATTCTGCCTTCCCTCTCTATCTCTCTCTCTATCTCTTTTCTTTTGCGTATCTATTTAGCTTTTTTTTGGCTCCTGAGTTTTGCGTTTTGTTGGCACCTTTATTGTGGAAAATTTTTTGGCGCGCTGATCTCATGGCAGCATCTGAGCATCTGAACATCGTTGTTGCTAGGTCGCCGGCGCTGATGTATCCAAAATTGTATTTGTTTCTTTTTCTTATCCCAGATGCAGCAGTCCACATTGAGCCAAGCCACTTTCACTCTCGTTCTATCCCTGTCTGTGTGAGCATTAGGTAATCCCTGCCCAAATCCAAACCCAACTCAAATTTAAATTGCGAAACGCTTTTAACTTACTTCCATGGCAAATCCCAAGAAAAGAAATCATCTTTTGTATCTTTCATTTGCATTTCTATCCAGCTATATACTTGGACTCATTTTGCGCATTGAACGCCCTTGGCTCTCTGTCAATATGATTAATGGCTCGTCTATCTAAGCTTAGCAGTCGTAGGACCAATATCTATTTGACACAAATAATACGGTGGAAATATAACTCAATTGAATTTTGGGGAATTATATTCACATCGAAATATGCAAATTTCGATTCTCAATTAATCATTTCCAAAATTATTGTTCATAAGCTCACTAACCAAATCCTTCTTGATATGATAATAAAAGTGAGCATTTCATGCTGCTAAAACATGACTAACTTAACTAAACTAAAGCAAGTTTATGCCTAAAAGTTCATATAGAGAAAAGAACTTTACTTAATCGAAGTCTTAAAAGTTGGCTTAGCTAGAATAAATAAATAACTGATGACGAATCAGTTTAGTGCATTATCCATTTCAAAGGCCGGGTGTATTAGCGGACTCCCCCCTTTTGTCAGCTTAATGGAATGGATTTGGGCTATATATATATATATATATATATATATTATGCATATAAATCACTTCAAACTAAGTTCGTATAGCAACAAAGAATCTGGCATTTGAGCATTGCTATATAATCGGAATCATTTCCCTTGGTCGTTTTATGTGAACATTTAATGATATTGCACGAGGTTATAACAAGTAAGAGTGCTTAGGTCGAGACTGCTCGACTAGGGGATACCCTGAACCCTGAGAAGGACCACGATTCCTAAGAACCGCTAACATTCTCCGTTACTTTTATATGTATGTAGCAAACAACACATCTGCAAGGCGCCGAAAATATGAGATACTAAATGTTAAATATCTTTTTTCGTAGACAAACGTTTTTGATCAAACTTGCAGGGCGTAAATCATGTAAATTATATGTATGTATGTGCCAAGTCTCGAGTACTTGAAATACGTATTTTACGAATTTGAGGCGAAGGGGGCGTGGCATCCAAATGCAATGCAAAACTAGAAGACTCTGGCTATATATGATCCTCCAAAAAATTTGAAGTCTCTAGCTCTTATATGTTCTGAGATCGACGCGTTCAAACATACGGACAGACGGACAGTGCTAAATCGACTCGACTTCTCTCCCTGATCAAGAATGCATACATTTTCACAAAAAAAAAAACAATAACATGTTATAATGTAATACTCGAGTTTACTTGACTACATTACACTCGTTCGTATTTCAAAGATAGGGCTACCCACAGAGGAACTACGCAAACCATCTTCACAACTGGTTATTATAAGGAAGTGGCAGCTATTCTTCTGTTTTCTTAGTCACAAATTTGTATATATATACATTTCTGGTCGATCTGTAAAGAATGTCAAGTCATCCAACCATTTGCTAAAGTATTTAGTAGAAGAAACAGTAGAAGACAGAATTTCTTCCAATAATAACGCTAATGTTCTTAAATATATAGAAATTGACACTCTATCACTCTATATGTGAAGGCTCTGCTCGAACCCAATAAACTCACCACTCACTTTGTGGGCGAGCATCAAGAGAAAACTTAGACATAACTCAACTTATTGAGTTGTTCCTGCTAATTGTTCCGCTTTTCAGCAAATGTATATATGTAAATATGTATATGTTTATAAACATGTGCTTTTACACATTTTACCTAGTTACGAAAGTGGAAGAAACATGTTTACCCGCAATCGGACCTAAGGCAATTGCTTTGGTCTAGATACAGATTAAATTATAGAATTTCGTAAGCCTTGCTCATCAACTTAAAGATTTAATACTGATGATCTATATAGTACAATAGTAAAAGAATCTTTATTCATTTACTCAATTTCAGTCTTTAAGCAATGAAGAACTTCAGCAAACATCTGAATATCTTAATGAAACGGTCTAGAAAATAAACTGTAATAAATACAGTCTAACTAATGTCGAAAGTAATCAAAGCTTTTAGACAACGCCTGAACCAACATATTAAGGTCCAAACAGTCCCTGCACGTGGGCTGAAGTATGAAAATTAATTGTTGCATAACTTTTCTGGATGGACTTTCTTAATCTAAATTTAGAGCTTGATAATGACATTAAATTATCCGTATTTAAAGTATTTTTTCTGAGAATAGATCTGAGGAAGGGGCGAAGATATCCAGAATACAGATCCTCCTAACTCGTCGTCCTTATCAAGGATTTATATACACTTTATTGGTTCTACCGCTTCTACGCTGGCTTCTGCATGTTGTGCGATCTTCACAAAGCCCATTTTTTCCTAAATTCCCATTTATAATTTGCTCAGTGCATAAAGAATTAAAAATTCTGAGAAGCCCCTAATGAAGGAACTTTATTATTCTTTAGTTTTTGACAATTTCGGCATTTGAGGTTACCGAAACTTCCACAGATGAATAGTAAATGTGAACTACCTGAAAAGGGATTTACATTACCTACTAGATATAACTGCCGCGCAATCAATGTTTGCTCGGTTTTTGTTTGAGTTTTGCTTTGTCTCTGGTTTAAGTTGACGAACTACTGGCCGCATGCACTGCAATTGGACAAGTTGACTTAAATTAATGTTCCGGCAAAACAATTGAAAACGAGCAGTTGCAATCGCTGGCTTTTTTCAATGCCCTAAGGCAGCGACAGGATATGCTTTCAAGCCAAATTCCACTTGTCATGCTGTCCGCTCTGTGCGCTGACAAATGTTTCGTCACAATTGAAATACAGTTTGACACAGAACCTGATATATATATGTATCTGTGTACATGCTCGCCTATGCATATGTATGTAGACTCTACCTGTCAGCTGCACCTGTGACTCGTCCTGTTCCATTCATGCCACTCACGTGACAAATCGCAGCAGAAAAACTCAAAGTCGAGCCGAGTCGGCTCTAGTTGAGAACTGGCCAAATGCATTCGACCATTTTCCCGATCTCTTTTTACTTTTCTTCAATTTTTTGTCGACTAATTGGTTTCATTAGGCGCACCATTGTATCAGCTATCTATCATTGATACATTTTTTAGTATGCTTAATTTATTGAATAGCGAAAAGGCAAACAACTCAAGTTCTCACAGACATATGTTTATTGTTGTCTTTAAAGAAAGTATACAGCGAGATTTTCCTGAGACTGCTGTCCTCGGCTATGACCTGTCTAAGCACTGATGTATTTATTATCTATTGGTACATGTCGAAAACCTGAATATTTTGTCTGAATATCTTCAGCATCTTTAAAAAAATATGATTCGGGTCAATCATTGGTCTTATACTCTCTGATGTAACATTCAAAGGACTAATAATACACAAATAGTAGTACATTCTGGATAGATAACACAAGCTTAATACATACACACTCTCAAGCTCTGACCTACCCCAAGCAAAACTGAAAGAACTTTGAGCTGTCTCCCAACCTACCTCAACAACATTCACTGAGTTCGTTGAGAGTGCCCGACTAGAAGATACCCCGAACTCTATGCTCGACTGCATTATTTCCTATGAAAAATTAAATATCATTTGTTTCAGTTTTCTGGATGCATTTTCAAGTATGTGCTTCAGCCAAAGCGCAAGTGATCTGTGAATTTATTACTAGAGTCTTTATGAAGAACCTGTAGTCTATAGGTTGAGAGAGATGGCATCTCTCAAAATGAGAGAGGTGGCAACTCTCAAAATGAAATAGAAGTTCGTTGGCTAGCGTAGGGGTGTGGGTTCGAACCCCCGTGCGGTCATGTTGATATGTTTGTTATTTTGCTTTAGTTATTTTTATTAATAAAATAGTCTTTTAAATACATATATAAAATGTTCAAATCAAAAGATAAGGTCAAAGGTTAGAATGTCATTATATGGCGCGTTATTGGCTCAGAAGCTGAAGATTTGCCACGTTCCCAGTTGCCGTAGACATACAATTTTTGGCATGTTCATAGAGTGGGCGTTCAGGAATATAACTGTAAAATTTGGATGCTTACATTCGAAAAATGCGAAAATTACAGGTTATTTTTTTGTACGTCACGCCCCTTTTGGGGCGTAACAATAATTTTTGAAGAATCGGTAGAGAAGGCCCCCGACAACTTAGCATGCAATGTTGAAGCTTCTAGCACTAAAACTGTGGGAGATATAAGCTGATATTAGTTGCCACGCCCCCTGTTGGCGTAGATATATCCGCCATAGCTTTTCGATTGTGGGATGTTAACCGGAGTATATATATTAAGTCTCATGTCTCTAGCATCAATAATGCTCAATATATAACAGAATTAGTAAAATTTTATGGTGATCTTTATAGGATCATAACAGTAACCCAAGTGCTAAATTTGAGCGTTCTAGCTTTAAAACTGTAGAATATACAGTTTGACCCGATTTGTCACGCCCCCAATGGGCGTAGATATATCCACCATAGATTTTTGATTTTGGGACGTCGACATGAGTGTTCAGTTAAAATCTCAGCTCTCTAGCCTTTCTAGAAGTAGTGATTCTGAGATACAGGAAAATGCATTTTCCGATTTGCCTCGCCCCTACTGGGCGTATGGAGAAAATCTTGACACTTTATCTGACCAGGGTATACACGAGTATATATTTCAAATTTCAAGTCTCTAGCTTCAATAGCGTGGAAATGGTTTGCGTTCATACGGACAGACGGACGACAGCATGACAGACATTGCACAAAACCAATATACTTTTTACACTTCGTGAAAAAGTATAAAAACCTTTAGATATTATCATGTGAGATGTTCTACTGAACAGAAGAGATTTAAATTTAAGAGGAATATACTACATCCTAAGTATTCATATGAATCCTAATGACTTTAATAATACATATTAAGTAAGTATGAAGTAAGTTTAATGACTTTATAAACAGAAATATCAAGCTCGTTTCAAATTCTACTAAGAGTACGATATTCCTGTCTGTCTCGACACTCGCATCCTGTAGTTCTTTGTATGTTTGATTTTATCTGCAGTTTCTAAGATGCACTTATCTGAGGTTGCACTTGCAGTTGCTATCGCTGTCGCTGTGGCTGTTGCTGAGCAGTTGCAATTGCTTTCTTCCAAGAATATCTTAAACACATTATTTGGCTGCCTGGCTTATCGCCTTTGTTTTTATGACCGGCAATTGTGAGGTGAAAGTGCCATAAAAAGCGCATCCATAAAAATGCAACCCTGCAGCGTGAAACTGAATACGGAATACTTCAGGATTTACGATAGTAATGCAGCTACACTGAGAGAAAACCCAAACGATAAAGGGACTCATTTCTATGAACATATCTGTAAACTAACAAAAATAGAAATAAATGGAACAACATAATAGAAAATCAAATGTAATATAATGTCTACCCATTATATTACATTTGATTTTCTATTATGTTGTTTCTATCTTTGTTAGTTTACAGATAACAAAAATGCATAAATACAGAAATGATAAACTTTACATATGTAGGTACATATAGGTATATAAGAATTATGAATAGTCTACTTTTCGCTCGAGACTTGGCACATACATACATATAATTTACATGATTATGCCCTGCAAGTTTGATCAAAAACGTTTGTCTACGAAAAAAGATATTTAACACTTAGTATCTCATATTATCGGCGCCTTGCAGCCTGAGCGCAGCTGCCGACTCAACTGCGCAGTTAGCAGTGTGTGTGCTTGTGCTTACGTCTATGTGTGTGTGTGTATGTGTTGATTGCTACATACATATAAAAGTAACGGAGAATGTTAGCGGTTCTTAGGAATAGTGGTTCTTCGCGGGGGGCAGGAGATCTCCTAGTCGAGCAGTCTCGACTAGAGCACTCTCGTTGATGTATGCACACAAAATACTATATGTAAATACGAGAATTGATGCACTTCTATGCACTAGTTTTCGCTCAGTGTAGTAATGCTGTCAAAGGGTGCACAGTTGACTGTTTGCCAGTCATAAAACTTATGCACATAGAATGATATATTCAACTGCTTTTGTCTGTTATTGCCCAGAGAATATGCCGACATTTAACGATCTCTGACATCTTGCTCAATGTCATTTGGCACCTAAGTACCTAGCTAGCTGGCTGGCTGGCGCCTACTTGGGCTCGTAACCTGTGCACCTGTCTTACTCACATATGTATATATATACTATATATATATATATATATATATATATATATATATATATATATATATATCAGGGTATAATGGTTTTGTTGAAATGTATGTAACAGGCAGAAGGAGGTGTGGCCGACCCCATAAAGTGTATATATTCTTGATCATATATAGTTGCCGACTCAACTGCGCAGTTAGCAGTGTATGTGCTTGTGCCTGCATCTGTGTGTGTGTGTGTATATGTGTTGCTTGCTACATACATATAAAATAAACGGAGCATGTTAGCGATTATTAGGAATAGCGGTTCTTCGCAGGGTTCAGGGTATCCCCTAGTCGAGCGGGCCCGACTAGAGTTATCTTACTTGTTTCGTCTTGTTGCTGTGAATCAGCATCGCAATTATTGCACTATTATTACATACATATGTACACATATCGAAATGAACCTACTTTCACGCATGTGTGTGTGTGTGTGTGTGTATATAGAGTTAATTACACAAGTTGTTTGTATTATAACTGCCAGGAAATTACCATACGTATCGCAATGCGGCTGACTAATTTAATGCCCCTAGACACCCCTCCCTCCCTCAGTTCTGGCGTTAGCCCTTAGACCAAGCCCTACCTGAAGCACTGTGGTGTGGGTTTCGCTTACACTCCCTCCGGCCTGTCAGCCCTTAGCACTTATGTATATTTCGCCCATTTGCATTCGCCCGCTTTCGACATTTTAAAGAGACTTCTCCTCCATTCGGTTATGTTTCTCATCTTCCCTCATTTTCTCCTCCAGTTATTATACCCTGAACCCATTGAAAATGGGCAAATAGGGTATAATGATTTTGTGAAAACGTATGTAACAGGCAGAAGGAGGCGTGGCAGACCCCATAAAGAATATATATTCTTGAACAGGGAGAGAAGGCGCGTCGATTTAGCCCTGTCCATCTATCCGTCCGTCCTTGTGCTTTGGCACATACATATGTACATACAATTGAATGACATGATGACGCCCTGCAAGTTTGATCAAAAACGTTGGTCTGCAGACAAAGTTATTAAGCCTTTAATTTCCCATAACATTGGCATGTATTTAGCAAGCTCAGCTGACTCAGCGACTTGTGTGTGTGTGTGTGTGTGTGTGTTGCTTGTGTTGAACATACATATACATACATACATATGTACATTAGGTAACGGAGAATACACGGAATGTCGAGTTCACGGTTATCCCCTAGTCGAGCTGTCTCGACTAGAGTTTTCTTACTTGTTATTGTTCGCTGTCGACTCGATTTATTATTAAAATGCGGGCTTATTCGATCCTAATTGAATCGAACACATTTTTAATTGAAAAAAAAAACAATTCATATATTACCATATGGATATATGAGTCAAATATTAGCTAGGGTTGATAGCCCTAATGGTAGTTCATATAGTCAAAATTTGATAGCCCCGTTCTAATTAAAATGTATTTCGATATAAAGTTCATATGTTGATTGTTTGCGCCTTGTTGCCTGATCTCAGGGGATGTTCCAGCATGGGACAGGGCAGCGGACGATGATGATAAGAATCGTGGAGTCATCAAATTAGAATTATGGCATTGCCTATTTTAAAGAGTTTAGGCCCAAGTCAATGTGTCATTCTACGACAAACCAAGTTCGGTCAGTCACATCTGTGAGCAAACCTTGCCTTGTCCCACTGATGCAGCATTTTATAATTGATGTACCAGTATATGTATAATTGATGTACCTTAGCTATTGCAAATGTCTTGTCTCTCAGGCTAACAAAAAAAACAGCAACTCTCGCCTCATCCTTATAAACTATATAACTCATATAAGATTCCACTAAATTTGAATTTGAATAAAATGTGGACTTTTAATGGAGATAAATTCAATTATGTTAAGTTATAATTTACGAATATTTATATGATTCGATACAAAATGCAAGCACACTCTTTGAGTTTATATTATATATTGGTTACAGTGAAGCAACTCTCCCCTGAATACGAAATGAGTATAGTATATAGATCTTTCAACCAATTTATTACCCCAATCGCAACACACCAGTCTCAATACCAATTAAAATCTATTAGATAATTTAATAACAGCAAGTGTAACTTCTTGATCAAACTCTATCTGATCATTTGATCAGTTGTTCATAAGCCTTAAGACCTTTTCCAATTCCCTCTGCATCGATGATAGGAATTGATTGAAACGATATCAAGATTTTAATCCCGTATTATTATCAATATAGGTAGAGAGTATACATATATATGTTTACTTAACAAAGAAATATTAAACTTTTTGAAGATTTCAGTGAGCTTTTTAATAAGTGGTTCTATGTTAACCATTAATTTTTTCGTTCTTTGCCAACTTTTTCGAGTACATAGAAAAAACTGATGAAAATTGTACAAATTATTTTTATTTCTACTGATTTTAAGGTGTTCTATTTGAAAAGAATAATAATAATAAGTTGCTTCGAGAAATTATATATGCTTGGTGCTATTTAATATTTCATATCTAAATTTACAAGTTAAGGTCGAAAACAAAGCAACTGTTTCTCAGCTACGAAGCAGACGTGAAAATATTCGTGAGATTTATTATTATTGAAAAATTGGTAGAAACTCTTTTTTACGAACGTTAAGTTTTGTACATATTTCCAATTTTATTATTTGACCCATTCGCTTCAAATTTTATGTGGAAAATTGGGATTTACCAACAAATTACGTGGATTTTGTATTTGTGAGCGGATCAACGAGCTATATGCGTATACGGATATATATCTACATACGCATGTACACACATATATAGTATATGTGGCTAAGTGGGAAATGTTCAAAGTGCGAAAATTTCAATTTCAGCCCTCCGAAAGTAGTTGCCGCTGCTTCTCCGTTTGGAACTTCTGCCCGATGAAGCTTTGGCATATGCTGTGGGAAATCGTCGGCGGCTGTACGCCATGTCGTTATGAGTACTTTCCCTACATCTTCTGGCTGGTGGTGATCGTCAGTGTGACGGGCGCCTATCGCAGCCTCGGCGAATGTGTCCAAATCTATTGCGTATCCAGCCATCCGCTCGAGATGTGGCGACCACGCAAGTTCTACGTATTAAATGTGGATATCCTACGCAGGAGTCGACTTGTGGGCGCAATTATCATGACATATGCCTGGCTGCTAATGATCTATGCTCTGCTCAATGTGAGTTCTAATGTATTTATATCTGGAAGATATAGATATAGATATAGATAAGATATAGATATAGATAATACTTCATGCTCCATTTCTATATAGACTAAGCCCTACTTTTTAATGCCATGGCTAATACTGAATACTGTCATGCTGGGCCTGGACTTTTTATTTTGGATGATCGAGGTGCTCACAGGTCGACTGACCCTTTATTTGAACGCTCTTTTTTCCATGGCGCGACTGTTCTGCACCCTGGCTCTAGTCAACTGCATTAAGACGGTATTCGAAAGTGCGATCAAGCACAATACGGTGAACACGCTAAAAGTATTAGAAACTAATTTTATATCAAGTTTTTTTTTTGAAACGCCACGTTGAAGACAACTCAGCTTCGGAACGCAACTCAAATCCCGAGTGTAGCAACTCAGTACAAGCTGTGGCATCCTTTGGGCCTCATTAAATCGAGTGGTTATCATTAAAAAGGTGGAGCACTACCTAA
Organism: Drosophila repleta; assembly: GCA_018903745.1. NCBI lineage: Eukaryota > Metazoa > Arthropoda > Insecta > Diptera > Drosophilidae > Drosophila > Drosophila repleta. Next base: position 451,092 of record JAEIGN010000204.1, on the reverse strand, counting down.
TTGTATCAAAAACTGAGTTTCCTCCCCATATCTGCCTCAGCTGGCTGGCTGGCTGGCTGGCTGGCCGGCTGGCCGGCTGCCTGCTGCATTTAGCTCAATTAGCCCGCACGCACATTGGCTGACTGACGGACTGACTGACTAGGTGACTGAGTGACTGACGGGCTGGTTGGCAACGTCGTGCGGACCCTAATCAGTACTCATGTGGCAGGTACAGCTTCAGTTTTAAGTATAGCTACAGCTGGGGCCCGTGCCTAGCAGACACGTTGCGACAGCCAAGCCAAACCAAACTTAACCGAACCGAACCAAACCTTTGCCCTACCCTCACTTAAGTAGCATGTTTGTACACCGACCTGTGTGTAATTGAGGTACTTTAGCTGTGTCAAACGCCTTGCCGCTCTAAATAAGTCATTTGGTATCAACTAGAGAGATAACTTTCTAATAAAGAACTAATAAAGAACTTTTCGGGCTACTCAACTCTGTTGGAGATAAATTACATCAAGCTAAAGACTAAACAAGGAAAACCTTGTAATTTTAAAATATATATTTTTTTCGTAGTGATCTACTCTCAAGTCTCAGCTGAAGACTTGATAAAAGTTTTAAGAGGTATATTTAAGAGTTTCAACATTTTCTCGAGCTCCTTACAAACGAAAGTAGATGGCGCTCAAAAGCAATTTATCTTGGAATGTCATCTATATATATTCTTCTCCTTTCGACTTATATTGAAATTCCTTCATCGCTGTTTTCAGTGCATATGAAAGTCGTGTCAAACTTTTGTCGCTTTGCCTGACGCTGGCGATTTGAGGAGTTGCACCTGTTCTTCTCAAGCTGCAAGCTGCAAGCACCGAAATCTATACTCGATTAAAAATAAAAAGAAAATAATAAACAAAAAACAAAAAACGGAAAAATTGAAACACAGCCTGAATGCTTAACAAGAGGGTTAAAAAAAAAAAAGAGCGAAGAGCAAAAAGCCGCTGGGCCAGTTATGTGACAGTCGCAGATAACCTCAAAATGCGGAGCAGTCGAGAAAGCCAAAGGTTACAGCTGGCTCCGCATGTGCCGACTGGGCATGTCTGGACATCGAAGTTGCCTTCTGCTTCTGTTTCAGCTGAAATGAGCGATTTCGCAAAGATAATATCAATAGAACCACCTCTATCAAACAGAACTGTCAGGCCTCGAATGGACAGACGATGCAACTTATGGGCCTACTTAAGGAAGATTTCAAAAGTGATCCACTTCCAACACTTAGCTTTAAAGCCGTGAAAGATCTTGCTTTTTGTCAATCTTAACTTCCTGAACGGGGAAAATAATCTCTATGTGCGCTCACATTGATGATGGATTGATGCAAAGTTATTGATCGACTCAATTCAGAACGAGGTTCAAGACTAATCGCCCTATGTAAGGGATAATTTCAATTGAAAGAGCTTCTCTATACTTGGCCAACGCTGTAATGTTATTCATTACACTTAAGAATTATCGTGTCATAAATTCTCTTTTAGGCTAGCGTATATCTGCGCCCTTCGGCGGCGTGGCAGATTATCTATTAATTTACGGAAAATGACGTAACAATCATCTATGTGGGACCAAGAACGCCAACACTCACCAGTGTAGTGAACGCAGTCGAACGAGTATTGCGCAATCGAGGGCTCCCGTTTGCAACATTCTTTTATTTTGTTATTTATTTATTTAAAAAAAAAATTATTAACATAACTAGAGTCAACTTAAAGATAAACTAAGCATATTTGATTATAGCCTATAAGAACAGACAAATATTTCAAAAATATCTCCAACCGGAAGGGGGTTTTTTATTTGCCAATCCGGTCAGCTACACCTCAATTCAAAGCCCTGTATTGTTAGTGATATTATTAAACTATAGAAAATAGATCAAACTTAAAAAAAAAACTTAAAAACAAAATTATAAAAGACAATTATAACAGAATTAGTAAAATGACTATATATTCAAATCCGATTTGCCACGCCCCTAGTAGGCGTTGCCATAAAATTGTTGGAGAGATCTTTGTAGGATCTTAACAGTAACCCCATGCCAAATTTAGCCGTTCTAGCTTTAAAACTGTATAAGGTAAAGGTTGACCCGATTTGCCACAACCCAATGGGCGTAGATATATCCGCCATAGCTTTTTGATCTTGGAATGTCGACGTGAGTGTTCAATCCAAATCCCAACTTCAAGTAGAGACGCGACTTACAACAATGCCAATAGCACAAATAGCAAATGTAAAGAGCTGAATAGAGTATATTGAGACTCTGAAAGTACGCACAGATAACCCTTTCCGAAGATCTGCATTAGTAAAATAAAAATACATTTGTTTGCGTTTGGTTTTGCTTTTCTTTTATTTAAATAACTTTTCTGCTCTTCTCTTATCTCGAAGTTGTGCATTAAGCTCCTCTAAAGACAACACTGACAATCAGGCAACAATTCCAATACATATACACGTACATATATACAAATATATGTACAAATATATATATATACAAATATATGCATACATACGTCTATAGACTTTACAAATATGTATGTATGTATCTATACATACATATATGTATATGAATATATGCTTGCAGATAATTGGCAGAAAATATTACCCACAATTTGTTAGTTGCTATTAAATATATATGTAATATAATATATATGTATATATGTACGTACATACATTAATTGGTATTGTATGCAATTGGATGTGTATGTATATAATCTATACATACTTTATAGCTGTATTTAAGTTATCATTAAAGCATGACTAAATATTTTCTGTCCTCCATTAGTAAATATTTCTTCGAAAAATGTACAAAGGAAACGAATTTCTGTTTAACTTCATTCAAATGTGTGTATAAACATACATACATATATATTTATGTATACAGCTATGTATATACTTATGTGTTCATTTATATATGTATTTGTAATTTACATGTAGAAACTCCTTTCTACTGACGCCTGTATGTCGGTATATATCCATAATGTGTTATCATATATGTATATTTAATTTTGTACTTTCGGCTTTTCAACGTTTTAGCCAAAAACTCGATAGAATCAAAGTGGAAAAAGCAATAAGAATCAAGCCAGCATTTCGTATAATATATTCTTTGTACTTTTGCATATATATATATATATATATATATATATATATATATATATATATATGTGTGTGTGTGCGTGTGTGTTAACTTGGTTAGTGGTCAAGGTCGGAAGCTAGACAAAATGTCCAGTACTTCAGTCATCCACTTAGCCAACTGGAAATCAAATTTAAACAATAAATTAGGCAAAATGCATATTTAACAGTGACAGCCATAAGTATCTGCACACAGCGCCAAATCTCACTCATGGCAGAGGCGTTGAAATTTATGAATTTTAATATTATATTCGCGCAAAGAATTAAGTAAAATTAAATGAAATAAAACCAGACGACAATTCCATAAAACCAAAGCGAGACAAAAGCCAGATGAGACAAAGTGAAGCTAAATCAAATAAATGACTGCAACGCTTCAGTGCTGAGCCAGTCACAGTGACAGTCATAGTGACAGCAAACGTGTCACTGTTACTGACATAGGGAGCATATCTATATCTATACCTGAATCGACTCCCATCTATCTGTATCTTCATCTCAAATTCAGTCCAAGTCGGCATCTGCATCTGTATCTACACGTGATTTCATACATGTGTCTGCATGTTGATGTGAACAAAATCGTGTCTGTATGTATTAATCTGTATTTGAATTAGCTTCTGAATCAATGTCGACATTTGAAACTCAATCTCAATCTGAAACTGAAACAGCATAAACTTGTATCTAAATATTACAGTTTATTCTATTCGCATCTACATCTGAAGCTGTTTCTCTATGTGAATATGGTAATGTATCTGAATCGTTTCAGAATCGGAATCCATATCTAAAACTCATTGTGAATCGTCCTTTGTGTCTTTTCGAAGGCTATATGTGAAACTTATCTGCATTATCCCTCTATATACGATCCGCATCTGAATCCCCTTACGTGTCTATGTATATATGTAGATATTTCAATCAGTTTATAAAGCTTAAATCTGAATATAAACATATTTTGAGTAATTATTCGAGTCTAGACTTCTTTAGCCCAATCTCTGCTTGAAATTTACTTTCTCTCGGAGTTGAATCTCTCGATCGAAGTTTGTATTCATCTCTAACTCGAATTACTTTGTTCATTTATGTATATTTGACTCGATACATAAATCTAAATTAAATATAGCGAAATTCTTATAGAAATAATCAATAGAATATGTATATATACATATACTCGTTTCGTAGTCGAATGGCAGGCGACATCCCTGGGATCCATGTTGTCAAAGCGATCAGCGCTGAAAGCAGTTGACGGCAACAAAGCAATAATGCTGGCAAACGAAACAGAACAGAGAAAAAAAATTTTAAAACCAACAACAATATAAACAAAATACAACAACGCAACAGCAACGGAGCAGCTTCAAGTGACCTTCACCCAATAAAGCGATCACCGATCGCGGTCAGAGGTACAAAAATTTGCAGTTAAACACAATTGCGCAATTTGGTCTTTATCTGACTGCCGGACTGCCTCCCTTTGCGTGTGTGTGTGTGTGGGTGTGTGTCTGGCTGGCTGGGTATCTGCAAATTGGAGTTGAAAGCGAGCTTTTGCATAGCTATAGACACACACATGCATATATATGTACATACATATGTATTACTCTTCCACTGAACCAGATCTTCTACTTATTATACTGTTATCTAAGAGCCTTTTTCGTATTTCCCATTCACATTCACATCAAATGGTTATTTATTGCCGTATTTGCATGGAAAGGTCAGGCCGAAGCAAGTATTCGATTTATTTATTATAGAAGCAAAGAGTTGAAAGTGTAAAGTCTCTCTATATGTATGTATACATATATATTTAAGATCAGGCGAATAGATATATCTCTTTTATTGTTATCGATTAAAAACGAAAATCTAAATTCAGCTAAAAAATTCTATCTAATCCATCTTTCTAGCTAGAGTCTTCAAATTTTGCATTTAGTGCTATGTAGTGCACTGAGCAATTTCGGCGAAGGGGCAATTTGAGGGCGTGGCATCCAAAATTTAACAAAAACCGAAATTGCAGAAGGCTCAAATAATTCTAAATGCAAAATTTGAAGACTCTTACTATAAAGATGAATAAAATAGAATTTTATAACTAATCGATAACATTAAAACGATGATAGTTATCGAATATTTGAAACAAACTCGATCGAATCGTGATATACACGAACTTCCAAAAAAAATTGAAGTCTCTAGCTCTTATATCTTCTGAGATCGACGCGTTAAAACATACGGACAGACGGACGGACAGACGGACAGGGCTAAATCGACTCGGCTTCTCTCTCTCTCTCTCTCTCTCTCTCTGATCAAGAATATATATACTTTATGGGTTCTACCACGCCTCCTTCTGCCTGTTACATACATTTTCACAAAACCATTATACCCTGATTTCCCATTTTCAATGGGTTCAGGGTATAACAAGTAAGAAAACTCTAGTCGAGGCCGCTCGACTAGGGTATACCCTGAACCCTGCATTCTTCGTTTCTTTTATATACACATGCACTTGTACGTTCATTACAAGCAAAACATACACACACACATACACAGGCGCAAGCACACACAAGCGCAAGTCGGTGCGTCAGCTGTTGTTTGGCTGCTATTTGCATGGCAATGCTATGGGAAATTAAATGTTTAATAACTTTTTTTCTAGCGCAACGATTTTGATCAAACTTGTTGGGCGTCATCATGTCATCCATATGTGTGTATGTGCCAAAGCACAAGTCTCTAGTATTTGAAATACGGGACTTACAAATTTGAGGCGAAGGGGGCGTGGCATCCAAAATTTAACAAAAACCGAAATTGTATAAGGCTCACATAACACTAAGTGCAAAATTTGGAGACTCTAGCTCTAAAGATGAATTATATAGATTTATATAACAGAGCATCGATTTCGTTTTTAATCGATAACATTAAAATTAAGACAGTTATCGATTTTTTTTAACAAACTCGATCTTTTCGTGCTATACAGGAACCTACATAAAAAATTTCAAGTCTCTAGCTCTTATAGGTTCTGAGAACGACGCGTTCATACATACGGACAGACGGACAGACGGACAGACGGACATGGCTATATCAACTCGGCTTGTCATCCTGATCAAGAATATATATACTTTATGGGGTCTGCCACGCCTCCTTCTGCCTGTTACATACATTTCAACAAAAACATTATACCCTGATTTCCCATTTTTAATGGGTTCAGGGTATAACAAGTAAGAAAACTCTAGTCGAGACCGCTCGACTAGGGTATACCCTGAACCCTGCGAAGATCCGCTATTCCAAGCATTCTTCATTTCTTTTATATACACATGCATATTTATTCATTACAAGCAAAACATACACACACAATACACAGGCGCACGCATACACAAGCGCAAGTCGTTGCGTGAGCTGTTCTTTGGCTGCTTTGCATGGCAATGCTATGGGAAATTAAATGTTTAATAACTTTTTTCTAGCGCAACGATTTTGATCAAACTTGTTGGGCGTGATCATGTCATCCATATGTGTGTATGTGCCAAAGCACAAGTCTCTAGTATTTGAAATACGGGACTTACAAATTTGAGGCGAAGGGGGCGTGGCATCCAAAATTTAACAAAAAACGAAATTGTATAAGGCTCACATAACACTAAGTGCAAAATTTAAAGACTCTAGCTATAAAGATGAATTATATAGATTTATATAACTGAGCATCGATTTCGTTTTTAATCGATAACATTAAAATTAAGACAGTTATCGATTTTTTTAACAAACTCGATCTTTTCGTGCTATACAGGAACCTACATAAAAAATTTCAAGTCTCTAGCTCTTATAGGTTCTGAGAACGACGCGTTCATACATACGGACAGACGGACAGACGGACAGACGGACGGACAGACGGACAGACGGACAGACGGACAGACGGACAGACGGACATGGCTATATCAACTCGGCTTGTCATCCTGATCAAGAATATATATACTTTATGGGGTCTGCCACGCCTCCTTCTGCCTGTTACATACATTTCAACAAAAACATTATACCCTGATTTCCCATTTTCAATGGGTTCAGGGTATAAAAAGGGGCGGGTGTGGCCCAGTGAGAAAGCAGGCGGCCTGGAAACTGTTAAAGTCCCGGTTGGAATCCCGTTGGATGCTTATGTTTCATACAGGCCACCTGCTCAAAATGAGTTAAAGTAAATTAAGTGACAAGAAAGCAGCAAATAAATTGAATTAATAAAAAAAATAAATAAAATAAAATAATATAAAATAAAATAAAAGATGTATGTATGCATGTAGACGCGCAACATTGATTGAACTAAATGAATTCGTATTCAAATGCTTGAAGGCTGTCACGAAGGGTCTGACTGATTGCGTGGGCGTGGCACAGTGCATAGTGCAGAATTTGTGCGTGTGAGTGTGAACTTTTGTTAACCCGGGTCGTGCTCGGCAGAATTTACTGCACTTGATACTTGATTAGAAACGGCGACAGATCAAATTGGCTTCACACTGTGGGTAGGGAAGAGACAGCAGCTGGGGCCGGGGGTTGGTATAGAAAGTAGATGGGGGCAAAGGCGGCCATCCACAGAACAAAATGAAAACTCACTTAATAAGTATGAGTGTGTGAGTATCAGTTGAAGTGTGAATCATACTCAAAATGACGAAATTTCGCTGATGTGGCCAGCAATCCGAACTAGAAACAATTATTTCCATATACATTCTATACGACCCCGATATATGAGAGCAAATATGTACATATGTATGTACATCAGTGTGAAGCAGAAGCCAAGCTATCATTATATTTTTAGAAAGCTATTCACTATACATAGAGACTTTACCTCCTGTAGCTGTATCAGAAACGAGCGTGAATCATGGCATATCAGATATAGTCATATATATTATATTAGAATAACCAGACGCTGTCCGAGTCATTTCAAAAATTTTGAACATTTCTCAACTCGAGTAAAGAATATCTGTTTATCTAATGGGCGGGACTTGGAACTGCGTATTTCATTGATTTGGCTCTGGCCAGCCGAAGAACCCATCTGACAGACAATTGACAAAAATAACACAAAATGAATCGAAAATTATTATTCAAATCAAAATTGCTGCGAAATGTGTCCCTTAGTGCAATTTTCTGAGTCTCTTTCGAGTGGAAGTTTTTCAAGAATCTCATCTAATGCACATCGTCTCCACATCTCAAATAATTGTTCACTTACCCTGTTTTTATCTTGATCGTCAGTCAGTCAGTACGTACAGACAATTCGATTCTAAATACATCTTGGGTAGTCAATCATTGGCGCATGACTCCGTTAGTACGATTATATTGATTTTTTATATACATATATATGGATCTGCATACATACTCTATTTAATCGATTCTGTCAATCAATCAGTTAGTAACTAAGTTTGATATATTCAACAGCATATATAGCCACAGATCAATCAATCAATAGGTCGGCCCGCCATTCAATCATTGGCCCATCAACAAGTTCGTAACTAAGTTCGGCCAGACAGTCAATCAATCCATCATCGGTCCATCTATCCTCATTCAGTCAATCATCAAAGCCCATCAATCGGCACAGCAGTGATTAAAAACAATTGTGTATCCAGACCTTTTCATTCAGCTCAATCCAGATTTGTTAGTCAGTTTGTCAGTTAGTCAATCAATCAGTCAGTCTTAGACGTATATCGGTATCTGTAAATCAAGTCACATATCTACATATATCAACATATTTATAGAGTAAGTCGCTCGCCGCTGCAAAAAATAACTATAACATAATCGAAGCTTGCAAAATAAAACAACTTAAGGGAATTTTTCTTGGTATGTTCAAATATTTATTGTGTAATTTTATAAGCATAAATTTTGAAAAAAATAATAATTAAACATTTTTTTGTTTGCTTTACATATATATATGTATATGAGGGTATATATATATATATATATATATATATATATATATATATATATATATATATATATATATATATATATGCAGATAGAGCATCCATACATACATATATGTATGTACTTTATATACATTTATTAGATCGAAAAATCGCGTCTTGCAATTATAAGTAACTAAATAACGATTTAAAATTATTAGATAAGTTCATATAAGATAGCGTATATATAGAAATATGTGTATTTCTCTTCTTTACATATAGTATGTTTAAATAATGTGTGTTTTTATATTTTATTAAAATTAAAAAAAATTATTTACCAAATTAAGACAAATTGAACAAATTCCAAAAAAAAAAACGTTTGCCTATGATTTTTTTCGTGTTTTTTTCTTTTTTTTTTGGGATTTCATTGGTTTTTTAGTAGATATTTTTATGTATATCAACAACTATGTGTATGTATAGACATACGCTAAACATGTATGTGTATATATGTGTAAAAAAAAAATGTGTAAAATAAAAAATAAACGTAAAGTGTTTATGCAACAGATGCTTGTCGCAAGTTTTTTGTTGTTTTTTTTTTTAATATATTTGCGAGGATTTAGAGGTTTTGGTTGTTGTTGTTTCACTTGGTTAAAAAAATGTAATAAACTAAATTTCAATTGCAAAATGCATAGCTTAGTTTTTCATCTTTCTTTTTTTAATTTTAGTTTAACAAACAATAAATGAAATTGCTTTTCTTCCTTTTTGTTTTTTTTTTTTTTTTTGTGTAACATTTTTACCATTTTTTTGTTGTTTTCTTTTTTGTTGCTTTGTTTTATCGGTTTTGTTTTATTGTTGCAGATAAATTTGTACGGTTTTCAAATTGTATTTAAAACTCTGTATTTTGTATTTTCATATATATATATATATATATATATATATATATATATATATATATATATATATATATATATATATATATATATATATATATATATATGTGTGGTGTGTGTACTATAGGAAACTAAGTGCATTCGTATTGTTTGGTTGTGTCTATGTGTGTATGTGTATAATATACATGTATGTGTGTGTGTGCTTGTTTATGATAAATTGTACAATAGTCTTTTGCTTATTTTGTATTTTGTATTTAGGTTTTTACTGGTATTTTATCTACTGTATTTTGCTTTCTCTTTTACTGCAATTTCATGGATATTTTATCTGTTGTATTTTAATTTTCCATTACTTTACTTCATCTGATTCTAGTGTAAATTTTAAGAAAATATTGGGTATCGATTTCCTTTTTAATTTTGGCTTTTTTTAGTTTTTGTTTTTTTGTTTCGTTTTATTTTGTTTTGTCACTAGTATTTAACGAGATTTCTATTTACATTGGGGTTTCTTTTAATAACAACAAAAAAGTACGTTTTTTTTATGATTTACATTTTGGGTATTTTGTTTTTTTGTATTATTTTTTTTTTTAGTTTTTCTCTTTTTTTTTTTAAACTGATTTTGTTTTTCCATAAATTGCTTAAACACCTGAATAGCATTTAACATATATATATAACAGTTTTCTAGTTTTTCCATTTTCTCTTTATATATTTTAATATCGCGTTAAATGAAGTGTATATGTATATATATATACTATATATATATTTTTTATGTATAAAATATATATATATATATGTAAAAAAAAAGTTTTTAAAGGAGCAGCAGTGCTTGATTATATTTATGTTTATATTTATAGTTTTACTTTCATCAAACAAACAAAATAAACAAGTTTCCAAGTTTGTGTATCGTGTTTCGCATTTTTCTTGTCTGTTTATATGCAAGAACAAACGCGTTTGCAAGCCATGGGGAAAACTTAAAAAAGAAAATATAAAACAAATTGTCCCAGCAATTCTCTTCTTCTCCTTTCTCTCTCGGTAACCCAAAATTGAAAATTTGAAACTAAGCAAAGGTTAGGAACCCACATATACCCAGGTAAAACATCAAGTAGCAAAGCAAAAAAAAATTGTATAGTTGTACTAGCTTTCTAATAGTTTCTAGTTAGTGTGTGTTTCCTTTCTCTTTCCTTTTGTATCGTTTTTTTATCAGTGTTTATTTATGTATAGTAAAAAACCAAAACTAAACCTAAATAACAGTTTTCATCCAGTTTTTGTTTTTTATATTTGTTTTTGACTTCATTTGAATAGTTTAGATATTGTATATATGTATATATAGCTATATACATAACAGTAACTTGCGTTGCATTTCCTTTCCTCATGCTCGAAAGGATCATATGCATATATACTCACATACATATACACATCTCTTATTAGCAAAAAAATCGACAGTTGAACAGCTGACAGAGTTCGCTTGGCCTAAAAACCCCTTCGCAAACTGAGCAGCTAAAAATATTTTCCTTCTTTCATGTTTTTTTTTTTCATCTTTCCTTCCATAGTTTTATTTTTATTCTCATGTTTTACTATGTCTAATCCTTAACCGTATAGTTCTATAGAAATATAAATATATATATATATATATATATATATATATATATATATATTCTGTTATGATTATTATTATTTTGCGCATTTCATATGCATAGTTAAAATGTGTCCTAGGATATCATAAATCATAAATTTTATTTGAATCATTTCTCAAGTTATATCGAAATGATCACATCCTATTAGAAATACATATCGAAAATATTTGCTGCATATAAATATTATAAAAAAAAAAAACTCGAATAAACCGCAACTTGTATTCTATTTAGGCTAAAAAAATTGTTTAAGCGCATTTTGCGTATGTCTAGGAAAGTTATCGACATCGATGTGGCTGTCGATAACATTGTGTTATCGACGCTGCAGTAATATCGATCGATTTGTAATGGTTTCTTCATTTTGAGACGCTGTCGTCGTTTATGCAAAAAAAAAGTTTGAAATAATAATGTATAAGACTATATTTTATATATATAATATATATATATATATATATATATATATATATATATATATATATATATATATATATATATATATATATATATATATATGGGTGTGTGTGTGTGTGTGTGTTTATAGTAACTTTAGTACTTAATGTTTATAAATTGTTTTTCCTTTATACTAATTATAATTTTTGTTTTTCCTTTCTGTTTCATTAACATATTTTGTTGCTTTCGCATTTTAATTTTTGGCGCTGCTTCAACATTTGCGCTTTTCGTCTGATTTCATTAACTGTTCTGCTTACAGTTTGTTTTGACTCTTATGTTCGCTTTCGCTCTCCTTCCTTCTATGAATAAGCTTTCAGTGAGACAGATCGCCTCGCCCTGTCTCCTCTTCTCTTCTCCTCCCTTCGCTTTTGCTACTACGTGTTGTTGTTGTTTGCTTTTATTGGCTCATTCGTTGCAACTTTGTCAGTTTTTCGTTTCCGTTTCAGTTTCCGTTTTTTTTTTTTTTATTTCTCTATATGTGCTAGTTCTTTTTGTTTTGTTTTGTTTTCTCCGGTTATTTTGGGTCTTGTCCTTGTTGGTGTTCTTGTTCTTCTCATTTTTTTGTTTTCGTTTTTCTTTTTGTTATTCATTTCATGGTTAAGTCATTAGAAACTATATTCCTAAGTGCTACTACCTACATCTATCTAAGCCTACGTCTATATTTCTATATATATTCATATATATATTTGTGGGACTTATTAAAGTATATACAAAATAAAAATAAGAATAAAATAAAATAGAATAACAAAATAAAATGATAAAATATAATAAAATAAAAAGGAAAAGAGAATAAGAAGTTTTGCGTTTGTTTCCTTTCGAAATTCCCCTCTTCTTAGTTCTACGTTCGTTATAAACACTTCCGTTTATAGTTTTTGCTTCCAACTTGCATTTTGCTTTACTTCAAAATCAAATCAAAAATATCACATTAAAGAAATCCAATTTAAATCACTATGTTACAGTTATACAAGGACACACATGTGTATATATATATATATATATATATATATGTATATATTATTACTGCTTATATACACACATATGTAGCGATGCATAAAGCCAAAGCTGAAAGCTTAAAAAAGGATGGTTATATCAATATATATAGCGTGGCTTAACTATTCTATTCGCCGATCGTTTTTTATAGTTATTTTTTACTTTTAGCATTCGATGCAGTCGATAAAGTTAGTGAGAAAATCAAACATCATCCAACTGTCTGCTCTAACTGCATCGTCATCATCATTATCGTTATGGTAATCATTAGCATTGTGTTATTGTTATCATTGTTATCGTTATATGCTATTATCAACATCGAGACATTGTTCGATCGATCGTGCGTATGCTCTACAGGCTAATACTAAAATCTGATATTGAAGTTCAAAAAATGCTTATCTGAGCCTACGTCAAGCCTACACTAAAAAAAAAAAATATATATCAGCTTGTAACTGATCTCTATCGCTCCGAAATGGTCATCGTTATCGAACTATCGACCTATCGACTTTTCGATCTATCAATAGTTTCCGCTCAACAGGGCTTGCTTGCAAACACGTTCTTGTCTCCTCTTTCCGCCCGTACTTGCTCCCTAGTTTCACTCCATCACTCCCTCTCTCCTTCTTCTTAACCCTTACCCTTTCTTTCGCTCTCTTACGGCTATCATCATTCGTTCTTACTTAAATTCAGACGCATACGCGCCAACTGCTCCTGCTGCTGCTTGAGCTTGGCCTTCAAGAGCTGGCGCTTGACGTTCAGATCGCGCTCCTCGCTCGTCAGCTGCTCGCAGAGCCTGGCCGCCTCCCTCAAGATGTTGACCTTGGGTGCACGCTCCTTATCCCTGATATTGGGTATCTGCGTTTTGAGCGCTTCGAACAGATTCTTGAGCCCGATGCGGCGCTGACGCTCCATATCGTTATGCAGATTACGCTTCTCGATCGTATCCGCCTCGTCGATGCTCAGGTGGCGCTTCAGCGAGTTGATGCCGCTGCCGTTGCTGATGCTTCCGTTGCTGTGGCCGCTGTTGCTGCTGTGGCTGCCGTTGCTGTGGCCGCTTTTGCTGCTGTTGCTGCTGTTGCTGCTGCTGCTGCCGATGGTGCTGACGGAGTTGCTGGCATGCGACAACACGCTCCGGACTTCCTTCGCATCGAAGCCATACGAACTGTAGTGTGTGCGTTTCAGGGGGCGCTTTTTGGATAGCAGATAGCCGCGAGGCTGGCGCTTGGCAGTCAGCAGATCGTCATTGCAGTCGGGCATATAGAAGGGCTTGCGGTTCTTCTTGCCAGCAGCGCCCACGCCTAGCGCGATCGACGGGGTCGTGCAGTCGCTGCTGCTGCTACTGCTCTCGGGCGAGTAGGTGGCTGGCCCAGTGGCTGCGCCCTGGTACGGCGTGCTCGAGGGCGACGGATAGCGAGAGTTGGCGACGGACTTAACCGGACTGCTGCTGGCCGGCGTATAGGGTAGCTCATAGCGTCTGGACGAGCGATGAGCAACGATGCGATTGTCGCTCGAGATTTTGTTGGCCACCTTCGTCTGCAGGACGCGGCGATCGCGATCCGACGGATTTGTCGGAAGCTTTTTGTCATTCAGCGAGACCACGTCGATTTCCTCATCTGCAGCGAAAACGAGAAGCAACAGAAATCAAAACACGTTAATAACGATCGACAAAAGGAGTAAATTTATGGTTTATATATTAACGAGTTAAAAGTAACGAGTAAAGTCGTAATAACGCTCAGATGACTAGGTATTCTAGTCATTTGCTAAGCAGTAACTATATCGAGTAACGAGTAGCTGTAATGAGTAACCATTGAAAATCGATATACTTTAGACTCCCATCGATCGATCAATCAATAACAACCTATTCATTACTACACAGAACATACATCCATAGAGACATACATACATATACAATACATATATAGATATATATATCTGCTGCTGTTGTGTTCTTTGTCTCAAGAAAGCCCTGCAAATGTCTGGCGAATGTCAACGACAGTTCAATGACTACAGCATAGAAACATGATGATGTCATTGTGTGCGTGCTGCGAGTGTGGGTGGGTTGGCTGGCTGACTGGCTGGCTGGGAGCATGCGCTAGGCCCCACGTAAAGCGGATTAGTGTGTCAGCGCTGCGAGACAAGTGGCTTGACGCCACTTGCAATGGTATCAGAATTCAGGAAGCAATAGAAAATAGGCATCAAGAGTAGGTGCGAGGGAGAGGGCAACCCCCAACCGACAACCCCTAGCCCCTAACCACTAAGCCCAACTATTCCTTGACGTCAGACGACGCATAACGGAAAACTTAGTTAGCCAAGTAAGAATTGAAACAATAATCAAAATAATAATAAATAAATAAAAGAAATCGCTGATAAAACTTTTACCCAAAGCTAGCTTGCTGCGAGAGCGACAGAGAGAGAGGGGTGAAAGATACGACGACTCTTTCCTCTCTGCTGCGATCTCTGCTCCAACCCCAACCCCAAATCATGCGGAATTTCAGCTTCCGTTGCTAATTTGGGTCTTCCGCTGGCGCGCGTCCATTGAACCAAGCCAAGCAGCGTCGCCGACGCAGTCGCAGTTGTTGCAATCAAAATGCTGGCCCAGCCCCACTTTGGCTGCCTTTAATCAAATTACAAAAATTGTCAAAAAAAATAAAAATAATATATATATATATATATATATATATATATATATATATATATATATATATATATATATATATATATATATATATATATATATATATATATATATAGAGGAACTTTTACTAGAGCTTATCAACCGTTACTCTAATCCGTCTTCCCCTTTGCCAAATAAAACAACACATATTTGCACATATGCTGATTATACAAGTGTGTGTGTCTGTGTGTGTGTCTGTGTATGTGCATGTGTGTCTGGGTGTCTGGGTGTGTGCGTGTGTGTGTACTTTGCCTTGGCAACTGTGCAAATAGTCGTAGGACAGACGAGAGGGAGAGAGGGAAACGTGGTGCAGAGTAGACCACAAAGAAGTTGGAGACTGCGCTCAAAAAGCATACGACAACAACAACTGTTATATGGCAGAGCTTTAAAGTTCAAGCAACAACAACAAAGCTTTACGATCCACGTTCAATATTTCAAGTCCAAGTCCAAGTGCAGTGAGCGAACGACCGCAACGAATGAAATCGAAACCAGGCAAAGCCCCCGGGACGGCGGAGGTGGTGATAGGGACAATGGCAACCAAGCGTTGCCATAGCGGGCCACCGTCTTTGGCAACATGTTGCACGAGTCAATTGCGACAAAGCTTTCCATTATCAATACAAGTTTCGCCGCAGCAAACTAAACGAATCAACAGCAAAAATCTCACCCAACCACGATAATGAACATCATCATCATCATCAGCCTGCTGGCTAGACAAGCAGCAGACCTTACCCGAGACCCCAGCAAGAATGTTGCTCAGCGGCCATTTTATTTTATTTCTTTTTGGAGCCGCCGAGCGCAGCGCGTGGAATGCGACTGCAGCAACAATGTCGCTTCGCATGTTGCTGACACAGCAAAAAAACACACAAAATGTTGCTGTGCATTTCTTACCTTCTTTTTTCGTAGTAAAGCCTCAAACGGATATGAGCGAGAGAGAGAGAGAGAGAGGGGGGACCGCACACAGACGACAACGCTCGCCGCCTATGAATGATTTGCATTTTCAGGGAGACCACAGTAAAGCAGCAGCAGCAAAATAGCTTGAAGCATTTGAAATGTTGCGCAAATCGATCAACACAGAGAATGCAACTAATTTACAGCTGTCAGGGAGGTTTCCTAAAAAATAATTTAGGCGAATTGCAATGTGCAAACAAACGCAAAAAAAAGCTATAATAAATAGCAGACGGCGAGGGATGCATACATATACATATATATACAGATTTAGAAAATAAATAAATGTATCACAAAGCTCACAATCGCAGCTTAACTGCTGCTGCTGCTGCTGCTGCTGTCGCTGTAGACGTCGCCGTCGCGAACTGAGAGAGAAAAAACAAAACAAACTCGAAAAACCCGTTTGCTGCGATAACACACGACAGCTTAGCAACTTTTGTTGCTAAGCGCGCCAAGATCAAATCAAGACTACAAGCCTAGCTGAAACAATAATAGTAATAGTAATATTAATAGCAATAATAATAATAAAGCACAATTGCCAGCCTAAGGCATATGTAGAGGAAACAGCTTGTTGCTACCGGCGTAGTTAATTACAATTGCAAATAAAATGCACACACATACACATACAGGGACAGGCAAGTTGCGCAACTTTTATGCAGCTACGTCGACGTCGTCGTCTGTGGGCGTCAAGCAAAGAGCAACTACACAGACACTCACTCATACACTCACACAGACACACAAGCACAGGAAGACGCATTCATTCATTCACTCACGCTCTCACTCTCACTCGCTCGCACTGCCGCAACCACCGATTCTCTTGCCCTATAAAATTTGCATACTGCGAAAAGGGACAGCAGATGACAAGTGCATTGTTCAATTTGCGAGAATACAAGATGAAACGGTAAACTAGAAAGACTGTGGGCAGCAAACAAAAGAGAGCGCGACGAGGCGGAGAGCGAACAGGGTTCAATAAACACACATACACACACACACATGCATATGACAATATATGCACAACTGAAGCGCCCCCAAGCAGCTAGACTAATGTTAATTGAGGCACAGCGGCCAGGCGACGTCAGCGTCGGCATCAGCGTCAGCATCGACGTCATTGCTGCCCTCGGCTGCGACACCCGTTACTCTGATAATACCCAAGATAAAGAGCAGATAGATAGACAGAAAGAAAGAAGTAAAGATACGCGGAGAGCTGTCGCTAGTTCCACCTCCCTCTCCTTTTCGCTCTCTTTCGCTCTCTTTCGCTCTCTTTCTCTCTCTCTCTCGCTCTATCTGTCTCCCTCGCGTCGACAACAGCTTTAAAATTGAGCAATGTAAACACAATGGTACACAGAGCGCAAAATCAAATTGAAATTGAAATCGAGAAGTATAAAAATAAAAATGGCATATGATGTAATTCTCACATGAGGAATTTCGAGCCTATAAAAGACAAAAAGGCGAGAAGACCAAGTGACGAGCGCACAGTGGTACAAAGCGTCTTATCTGCGCGCATAAATAAACAACTATTCACTTAGCTAACGACAAATTGCCTACGCCCACGCATCGCAGCAGAGGGGTTTGGCTCTGTTTATTGTTATTTGCTGCTGTTGCTGTTGTTGGCTTGTAAATTGTCCTAATAACGTTTCTGATGCTCAATTGCTATGGCGTTTGACATCTCTCTCACTCTCACTTTGCTCTTCTTCCAATTATCTCAATTCACAATAGAGAGCAACACCAAGAACAGGAAGAAGACGGAGAAGAAGCAGAAGCAGAAGAAACAACAGACACAACTTGTTATTTCCAGCATCTCTCTCCCTCTCTGTCTCCCTCTCTCTATCTATCTATCTCTCTTTCTACGCTTATTCATATTCCTGTATAGCATTGACATCGACTGGAACCCCGCGACAATTTCTGACAATGATTTCATTTCAATCCAGTCTCCTGCTTCTTCTTCTTCTTCTACGCTTTTACATGCGTATTCATTATAAATGTTTATTATACTTGCTGGAACACGAGTTCTACTGAAATATTAACGATTCTCAGAAATTCCGAATGACGGCATTCGCCATTAGCATTTGCATTTTGCAATTCGCCGTTCAGTGTGCGCTAGAGCTGTGTTCCCACGCTCGCACAGTGGCACCAATCCAATTGGCAATTGCTGATTCCTGATTGCCACTGAAGGCAGGATCGGGAAGTTGCCATGTGTTGGCAACATGTCGCTGGCAACAAAGAAGCTTTGCGGTTTCCCAACAGCACAGGCAGAACAAAAACAGAAACAAACTGCAATTGTAAATTAAGCAAGTAAAAAGCAAAACACAAAATACAAAATGCTCATCTCATCAACTCAGCCGCTGCGCAGTCGCCGTCGCTTCCCTCGATTTGTTGACTGCAATTACACTTTGTTGCACGCAACTTGTTGCCGCAACACTTGCATTGGCATCTGCAGCCTTTTTCTGTTATTCAAGCATGAGTCATGCCCGCCAAACCCTTTTTCAAATGACAAATGTCGCCAGAAATAAAAGCGCAATAAAAAGTACAACAAAAATGTCGTTAAAAGAGATGGTGGTGCGACGTCGCCCACTGACAATGCCGCAGTGCGCCAGCTTCTAACATGATTCAATATCATCATACACATACAATACATACACACACATACACACACACACATACACATAAATTATTAAAATGACGATGAATTGCGTCTGGCAACATTTCGGGCAGCAACATTCCTTCTCTGCCTCTTTACTTCGGCATAACAGCTTAGGCTTTGGCAACATTCTATTCATATGATACACACAAACGTACATATGTATATACATATGTATATATACATATATATACATGTACGAGGCTGTGTCTCCAGTTAAGGCAGCAACAACAAATATTCGACCAAAAAGGGAGGCTCGTTGGCGTCGGCATCATTGCAAAAAAAAAAAACATAAAATAATATTAAAAGCGGCGACGCATCAAGCGCGAGTGCGTGTGTAAAGAGCAGCGCAATACCAGCCACCGCCGCCGCTGTCGTCGCCGTCGACCTTGAGCATAACAATTTATTGCTTCACGTGTGCGCGAATACGCAGCATAATGAATACGTGCGAGTGAGCGGAACGCACGAGCCGAAAGCGCCAGTGCGAATGAGACGCACACGAAGAGAGACAACAGTCGGCGAGTGTGTGTGTGTGTGTGTGTGTGAACGCAAAAGACGCGCCTAGCAACAGCGCGCAACGCAAGACGCACGAGCATAGTCGAAATACGAAATAAAAGAAGAAAAACAAATTTTGTTAGTCGCCGTCGCAGCCTTTGGACCATTGTTAAAGCTTTTTATGTTGTTTCTCGGTGGGTTTTTTTTTTGTGGTCGTTGGGTGGGCTCAGTCCATGTTGTAACTGGGCGCTAAACGCTGCCAAAGCCAGACGCATAAATTTGCTGCCCCAGCGAAAGTAAAATAACGGCAAAACAACTTTGGCCCAAAAGCCAGAAGAGGAGTAAATGGAAATCTGTATAAATATGGTCAAAAGGAATTACGGAATGACATTCTGCCAGTCCCACTCTCTCTCTCTCTCTCTCTCCTTCCCCACCCCCTTCTTTTGTTGTCTGCACACATCACGCATCGCCGCACTATTTCTGGTTAGTTTTATTTAATTGGTAATTCAAATAGCAACAACAACAACGCTCGAGCTTATTCCCATAAACTTTTGCGTTCCTGTTTCGTTTCGTTTCGTTTTCGTTTTGGTTTGGTTTCTACGCACTACTTTATGATTATTCGACCTTCGTTCAGTTCATTAACATTTTTCGTATTTCGAATTGGTTTCGGTACTCGAAATAACACACGCATAGAGAGAGAGAGAGAGATAGAGATAGAGAGAGAGAACAGTTCGTTTAGTTGGTTTTTTTTTTGTTCTACGCACAAATCAAAAGGTGCGAAAATGCCAATAAAGCAATAGCAACAATACCAGCTGGCACCACACACATGCATACATACACCCAAATGTATAAAGCTAAAAAACATAACAATTATATACATATGTATGTATGTATAACACTCGCAAAGCGTCTTCACTCAACTATTACAATTCTTCCTCTTCTCTGCGCTCTTGTCATATGTCTTCTCCCTCTCGCACGCTCGCACTACCATCTCCGTCTTTCAAATTGCTAATGAAGTGTCACGCGCGCACACACACGCACACAGAGACAATCTGCAGCACGCACCTGTTGTAGTTGCTGCTCTGATTTTTGTCCGTTTTGTTGCTATGCGTTTCGCGCGCTTCGTGCATGCTTTACGCTTTTCTCTTGACAAATCATTCCTATACGCACACACACTCACACACACACGCGCGCGCGTACGTTTCGCTTTCAATTATCAACGCTGGCCAACGACGGCTGCTATCAGCGGGCAACAACAATTTTGATACCGGCTTTCGCACGTTGCGCGTATTCCTCTTTTATCACCATCCCCTCCCTCCCTCCATCAAGCGCTTTATCTTTTGCAAACGCATTTGCATAAGCGCACGCATACATACTTGTGTGTGTGTGCGTAGCAAAGTCGAGCAGCAACAGCAAAAAATATATATATAAAATAAAATAAATAATGTTTATTGTGTGGGCGTTTTTCGCTAATAGTCGAACACACACACACAGACGCACATATGATTATTTACATATATGAAAATAGACGGGGGCAGCAAGCAAGAAAAAAAAATTAAGCGCGCCTGGTAACAGGCAACACCCACTGTACGCGTATATACTCTGTTTCTGTTATATATGTATGTATAACAGAATTCATTGTGTCATATCAATTATAACACATACCGAGCAGCAACTGAAACTATGCTTTCTTTTCGATTAACGGTAAGCAGTTAGTCGCACACGAAATACCCTCGACGAGGAAGCCCTGCAAACAAATCGTGCAAACGAATATGCTTCGCTGCAGCAGTGCTGCTCTGTGAATCTCTCTTTCTCTCTCTCTCTCTCTCTCTCTCACTCACCGACAGACAATGCGTCAAGCAGCAGCTGCTGCTACTACGAGTGTGAGTGCACTCGGCGCAAGCAAGCAGTGCGCGTGCGAGTGAGCGAGAGACCCACATGTGCAATGCGCCGGTAGCGTCGACGTCAACGCCAACGTGCGTCGATTGCTGTTTGGCTTGTGCGCTTTTATGCAGGTTTTGTTTTGCTTTTGTTTTCGTATTTTTTATTTTATTATGACAATAAAGTTTAAAAGAAAGAAAGAAAAACACAAACGATAACAATAATAATAACAATCGCGAAGGTTGGAGGAGGGAGAAGCGAGGAATAAGGAAGGAGATTCCGGCCCACATATGCAAGCATGACTGTTGGGGCCTGTGTATGTATGTGTGTGGGTGTGCGTGCCTGTGTGTGTGCAACGAGTGCAATTTGTGAATGAAAAGTTTACGCGCCAAATTGCATTTGTGTGTGTGTGTGTTGGATATAGTAATAGTAATGATAGTGGAGAGAAAATCATGCAGCGAGGGCAGCTCGAAAAGTAGTTGAGGCAACGACAACGGCAACGGAATGGCCAAAAGACATTGAACCCTAAAGAAAGTATGGCCAAATCAGCGCGAGGGCGGCGGCCGGGCGGGCGCAGGGCGTGTCACTGCTTACGTCACGTGGCATGAGCGCAGACATCCTTGAACCATGGGTTGTTGCCCACCCGACAGACGACGGAGAGTGAGTGAGTGAGAGAGAGCGAGAGAAAAAAATTCTTTTTTTGGGCGTAGTGCAAACTGCGCAAGACGGCGGCGCTTGGGGATGCTTCTCCACAAGCGAACGAGAGGATGACGCCATGGCTACACACTCACAGAGAGAGAGAGAGAGAGAGTGAGACATATACACACAGACACATAATGAGCCATAAAAGCCACGCGACATCACTTGCAGGGAAAATCAAGAGGGGGTGGGCGTGTGCAGGGGCTGGCTGGGGGATGGGGGTTGCTCACTGTTATGCGTAGGCTACAAGGCGCCAACGAAATGTGCAAATAATTGGGGGTGGAAGGAGCCGAGTGCTGGGAACGGAAAATCAATGAAAGCTCTTTGCCCAAAAACTTACAGAGGGCGAGGGAGGTGAGGGTGAGGGAGGTGAGGGTGTTTGAGTGGTCGTGTGTGATGCCTGCGCAACAACACCGGCAGCAAAAAGTTTACTACGTTTGCTGTTGACGTAGGCGATCGATTTTTGGGCGCGTCATCGTTCGCCCACGCATAGCGCACACTAGTTGAATGTCTCTGGGCGAGCGAAAAGGATGAGAGAGAGAGAGAGAGAAATGGAAGATTGACGAATATAGTCAATGAAATGCGAGAGAGAGAGAGAGGAAGATTGATCGAGAGGCGATTGACCTAAACTATTTATGCACGTGAGTAGTACAGTATAACAAACTGTTATAAATAGTACATTATAGCAAACTGTTATATGTTGTACGGTATAACAAATACTTGTAGAACACTCACCGGAATCGGAGGGCGTGTCCAGGTTGGCCTCCACCTCGTTGCAGCGCGTGTAACTGTGGTCGCTGATGTGGCGCATTATGGATGCACTGCAGCTGGACTCGCCCATGGAGCAGTCGCCGTAGTCCGAGTCGGAGTCCGAGCTGGTGGCCGTCGTAGCTGGTGGGGACAGTGTGGCCGCCGCTGCAGCTGCCGCTGCGGCCGCCGCAGCTGAGGAGGCCGATTGCTGCGCCTGCTGGTTGAGCACCTCCAGCACGTCCGTGATGATCGGCGGATCGCCCGGTATGCGGTAGGGCAGGTCGATGCGCTCCTTGCTCGTGTTCTGCAGCTCCCGACTCAGCAGGTCGATGATGTTCGCGTCGGAGCTATTCGTCAGGGAAATGTTGTTGCTGCCCATCACGCAGGCGCGCAGGTCCACGTTGTGCCGGAACACGGGCAGGACCTCGTCCTCAGGCATGCTGTAGCTGTTGTTATTACTGTTGTTGTTGCTGTTGTTGTAGTTGTTGCTCGATAGCAAATATGTCAAGCGCTGCTGCTGTTGTTGTTGCTGCTGCAACTTCTGCTGCTGCAGCTTGTGTTGCGTGTTGCTCTTGCGGAGCAACGAGCCACCTGGAGGTATGTACGGCTCGATAACGGGATCCCGGTGTATCATGCGGCTGGGTATCGAAATTGTGGGTGTGGCTGTTGCCGCAGCGACCTTGCTGCTGCCCCCAGTTGACCGGCAACTGTTGGTTCTCTTTCTAATGCCGCTGCTGTTGCTGCCGCTGTTGCTGTTGACCGGGCAGTTCTCGCTGTTGCTGTCGTTGTCTTGGTCCTGGTCGTGCACCTCCTCCAGCTGGACTTCGTCCTCCAGCTCGCGCTTGATGTGAAGCGTGCTGCCGCTGACGAAGGCTGGCGGCACGGCGCTGCTCTCACTGTAGCTGGAGGCGGCCGAGAGGCTGTTGATGTTGCTGCTGTTGTTGTTGTTGTTGTTGTTGGCGCCGTTGACGCCGCCATTGGCGGAGCTGCCAAAGGCGGACCACATGCAGTCGCCGTTGCGAATCTCCGGCTTGATGTCGAAGTCGTCAGCCAGCGCGAGGCTGTTCATGTTGTGGGCGTGCTCGGCGGCAATCTTCTCCAAGTCGTTCTGTATGCTGGGCAGCCTGTAGCCTATGTCCTGTACGTTAAATTCCAGCAGGTCGAATCCCATTTCGTCCATTAAGTCGAATTCGCCGCTGATGCAAATGCCGCTACTGCAAGCGGTCGTCATTTTGGCAAACTTTTCTTTTCTTTCTATCTGGGATCAGCAGAACTGTATAACAGTAGCACAGTCGGTCGCACAGTATTCGGCTGCAAAAACTGTTTCAAGCAAGAGAGAAAAGGGGAAAAAGAAGGCGTAAATAATTTCGAAATATTCAATTTGATTTCTACTTGCAAATATTTTAGCTTAAATACATTTAAATTCTTTAAAATCACAAAAGTATGTACGGAAAATACATTTTTTAATTCTGTATTTGGTATTTTTTTATATTTTTTCTTCTTCATTCTTTATATATATATATATATATATATATATATATATATATATATATATATTTCTTTTTGTTTTATAACATTGATATTTTTGTTATTTATTATTTAATTTTATATGGGTAACTATGGTTCTTTTTATCCCCATTTTATATTTTATATAATTTCTTTTTTTTTATTTCTTTGTTGCTTATTTTTTTATTTTAATTATTTTTTTTTATTTTTTTTTTATTTATTTTGTTTATTTTTATTTTACTTACATTTGTTATATTTTTATTTCTTATTTATTTTCGAATAATTTTTCATTTAATATTTTGTTTTATGCTTCTCTTTTTCTTTTTATTTAATATTAAAACATTTTTTCACTTTTTATCTCACTTCGGCTGTCGAATCGTTTTTTCTAATTAATTTATTCCATCTATTTTCTATCTTTGCTGCTCGACTTCTTCACTTTGCGCTGTGCTTTTGCGTGTCTCATCCTTAAGGAACACAGAGAAGAGGCAAACGCATGCAAGTGCGTCTAACACTTACGACATGCGACTTACGCAGCCATCTTGAGAACACGTAAAAGACGAAAACGTAGGAAGTAGAAATGTCAAATTTAAAGAGAACAATCATGCAAAGCTTCTGCTTCTGCTGACGTCGACGAAGGCGACAGTTCAGAAAAGTTATCAGAGCACTGCGCGCCAGCTTTAATTATAAATAAATAGGTTGATTCGATTTGATTTGCCATCCAAATCGCATGGCAACACGCGCGAATTCTGTTGCGCGCGCAAGCTGGCCGCCAGACAGGCACATGCACGCACACACACACAGTCACTCTCGAAATAACAGTTAAAATGATAAAAAAAAAAAAAGCTGATCTCTTCACTGTTGCCCGAACACTTATGCGCTCTTCGCTCGCTTTTCGCTTAGCGGAAACGGTAAAAAAAAATATACCGAAATGTCGCGTCGCGTCGCTCGCTGCTCATAAGACAGCGAATCAAAGGATGCAAGAGAACGCAAAGTGTCGGCATATTGTATGTATGTGTGTGGTGGCGTGTCTTGTTTATTTTCCCATCTACACATCTCTTACGCTAAATTGCGAAATTCAATTTTCACTTGGACTTACCTCTACTGCGTGTGTGTGTGTGTGTGTGTGTGTTCAGTATTCGAAATGAAAACTGTAATCCAATTCGTTGTTAATTGTTGCTCACGTTATTTCTTCTTTTCTTTATGTTTTCAGCAATTTGCTTGATTGGCGCACTTTGATCGCCGTTTAGGAGCACCCGAAAAAAATTGTAACAGTGCGAATTGACAGCGCTCACTGGCACTGACTGGCAGGAACAAAAAAAATTAAGAAAAATCACACTCAGAACTCGTAAGTCGACGTCGACGTCGATTCGCGCGCTGTCGAGTTATCCGCAATTCTTTTTCTGCTTTCGCTGTTTTTGAAGTTTCTTCAAAACTCATTTACAATTCGCTCTCCTTCGCTTTCCTTTTCGCACTACTCTCAACTCACGCCGCGCACGCACTCAGCGCTAACAATTGTCCAGTTGTAGCGGTATTTTCACATTCACTTTTACTTGACGCAAAGCTTTGCTCGAGAAGAATTTGCGGCAACGGCGGCTGCTACTACGATGCTGCTGCTGTTGCTACCGTTACAAATTTCAAGAATGTCTACAAATTTTCTTGTTTTCCTTTTCGCTTATTTTTAGCGATGTCAGTTTTTACAAATATTTTATGTTTTCGAATCACTTTCGAAATAAATTTCTTTTGGTACTCTCTATTTAACTGAAGTTAGTTCCCGAAAGAATTGTTGTGGTTTCAGGTTGTTTTTGGTAAAAAAAAAAATTAATTGTATTATTTTAGTTGTTGTTGCTGCTGTCGTCGTATATTGCTTTGCCTAATCATTGCAGAATAATTCTAAACATTTGATTTTGTTAAATTATTATTATTTTGTATTTGTGTTTGATTCTATTTTATATTATTTTTTTGTTGAGCGGGAAACAGCCAAAAACCTACAAAGACGAAGAGCCAACTACGCGTAACACGTGCAACTATGCCGACGTCTCAAATAGGAGTGTTGTTCCATGTTCATTTATCGTGGTGAGATGGCGGCGAATGCCGCGCATTGAGTCAGAAACACTCGGAGCATTGCCTGCTTGCCTCTGCCACTGCCTCTGCCTCTGTCTCTGCCGCTGCTTCTGCTGATACTTTTTCCTTTGCCTCTGCCTATACCTCTGTCTCTGCGTATATGCTTATACTTGTGCCTGCTGCTTGACTGACTCCATGTAAATTTCACGAAACGGCGTAATATGAATAGCTTTCGTGTCTCTCTCTCTCTCTGTTTATTTACCTTTGTTTCTGCCCTGCCGGCCGGTATATCAGCATGTGCACGCTACTACGAGAGAGCGTGAGCGAGTGAGGGAGCGAGCGAGCGAGCGATTGAGTGAGTTTTTGCGTGGTTAACTGAGTGGTTTTGCGTGTGCATGTGCTTCGGCAGACTGGTTCATTGTTTTGAGTGTCGCAATCGCTCGACCAGTTCAGTTTTGTTTACAAAACCAAAATATAAACAATAACAATTAGGTGAAAATATTGTGGATATGCAAATGCAAATGCATGTGCGGGCACAATTCTGTTATAATTTACATACATATGTATATGCATATATACGCACATACATACATATATACATACATATATGAATATATGAACACACACACACAGGAGAGAGAAACAAATATATGTATGTATGTAGATGTCACTACGATGTCAGATCAAATTTTGCGTGTGTGCATATGAGGGTACACAAATGCATCTACGCACACATACACACACACACACAGACACATACACGCGCGCGCGTATATGCATGTAATTGAAGCTTCTTCTTCGGTGATCAGCCTCGGCCCCCGCTTTGGTCAATAGTTGATTGAACCTTTGAACTTTCTGAAAGCAAAACAAAAAAAACAAAAAAAAGAGCCAAAGCAAACAGCAGCAAAAAATGAAAACAAAACAAAAGGAAAAAGTAATAACAAAGTTTATTTGAGGTATTCGAGGTTGAGGTAGGTTTCATATCTAATTAAAATGTGCTCAAACTGAAGATAAACTAGAGAAAGGCGAAGAAGAAGTAGAAGTCGAAGAAGAAGAAGGAGAAGGTGAAGAGCAACTTCTAGTCGTAATATGCCTCAATAAGCTAGTAAATAGATAGAAAGATATATGTATATGTAAAACTTGAAGTAATATAGGAGAAATATGCTTTTTGTGGCTTCTGAAGATATCATATCTGGCCGATCAAAGTTGTATATAAAGACTTCAAGATTTTTCAGATTTAAGTCGACCATATAATTTATAGTCTTGAAGCAACATAGGTTACATACATACATACATGCATATGTATATATGTATATAAAAAAGAGTATAAATCGACTCGATTTGTCTCCCTGATCAAGAATATACATGCAATACATACATACAATACATACATACATACACACACATACATACACACATATATACATACATACACACATACATGTGTATGTACTTTACGGGATCTGCCACGCCTCCTCCTTTTGCCCGTTACATACATTTTAACAACACTATTATATGTACATATTCTTTTTTTTCGCATTTTCAATGGGTTCAAGGGTATAAAAACTACTCTAACGGGTTTGCGCTGTCTGGCGCCAATGTGCATAGTTTTTCAAAGTAACGGGAACTTGCGAATCGTCAACATTTATTCTGCTTGCTTTGGTTTCCTGGAATATCTTCTGTATACAGCAGATCTAAGGCCCCATCACATACATACATATGTACATACTATTTATGTATGTATACACATGTATGTATGTATACATACATACTATGTATGACAATATTCAGGGGGGAAGAAACGGGACTTTGGACTTCTCGCTCGACGCGCAATGGTTGAGAGAGGCCTCTCGGCAGTGTTTCCGAAATTGTTCGAGAAAAAAACGCTAGATCTGGCGGGAAAGGGAGCGTATAAATCCCAAAACCTAAAAGCATCTGAAAATCATCTTACATACGTAATGTCGACCAAAAAAAAGGTCGCCCGCACCAATACGAACACATTTATAGGCCAGGTTTATAACTTTTACCACCCAAATTTTCTTCAAAATTGAAAAATAGAAAACTGAATACCCCCCAGATAATTTGAGAACACGTCAATTCAGCTTTTCCCCCCTAGTTTGCAATTCTACCCGTAATCGCACTTCAAAAAAACCCAAATCTGGCAGGAAAACCCCCAGATCGGCACCACTCTTCTCGGGTCTGTGGATAAAACCGCAAAGTCCGAGCGAGGTCTGAGCCTATTGCAAAGCAGAGTGGAACCCAGAGTATAGGGCCATTCCTGGGGCTGAGCTTTGGCTCGACCTGAATTGCTCTCATTGAATATTAATATTTCTTATTATCACTTTCATTATTATAATTATTATTATTATTATTATTATTATTATTATTATCAATTTCATTATTATTACTATTATTATACATAATTATCATCGTTGTTTTGATTCCATCTTTTAATCTGTTGAACATTTTCCTTCAGTTTCTCATTTTCATATTTAATAGTAAAATCACATAATTAACACTTAGTCTATGCAGTTACATACATATGTATGTACATGTACATACATATCTACATATGTACATACATACATATGTATGTACGTATGTAAATATATATTTAAATTTAATCTTCAAGTTTTTTCCGTTTTGTTTCTGCATTGCAAAGCAATTGGGCATGCACATGCATGTCTGCTTATTCAAGTGTGTGCGGTGCGTGTGTAAGTGTGTGTGTGTGTGAGCGTTTGAGTGAGTTCGCTTTGCCTTCATTTGGCTGTCGAAATTCGTCTTCGCATTCGATTTATTTCGTTTTCGTTGCCGTTTTCATTTTCGTTTTCGATTTCGTTTTCGTCGATTTTGCATTTTCCACTTTCCACTTCTTTTGCCGTTTGCTGTTAGCCCTTTGACTTTATTTCTATGACAATTGCTACTTGCGCGTCCGTTACGTGTTACGCACACACATACATACGTAAATATGTTTGTATGTGCATACGTATTGTGTTTTTGTGCATATGGAGTGAACAAGACGCGCACAGCAAGAGAATAGGAGAATAGGACCAACAGTAGCAACAGCAGCACCAACAACAATAGCAGCAGCAGCAGAAGCTTTCTTAGCGTTGCCGCGCATTTTTGTCTGTGTTTGTTGTTGTTGCTGTTGTATTTCACTTTTGTGTACTTTCCATTAAGTTTTAGCTGTGGTTTTTGTTCTTGTTGGCGTCCTCTGCTGCTGCGCTACGATTACACTTGCATACGGATGTATGTATGTATCTGTGTATGTATGTACTATGTACATACATATGAACATACATGTATGTATGTATGTACATATACTATATTCAAAATGTTGTTGCTGCTGGTATTTCGCACAATTTGCGCGTTTTCAATTTTTCGCCCGTTCTGCTTATTGTTGCTGTTGCGTCTTTACTATTTGCCATAGTAGAAAATGCTACGCCATTGCGGCGAAAGCCAACTGCGTAAATAAAGGCAACAAGTGTGGCGGCAGTGCTATCGCTGTCGGCGCTGGCAGCGCGGTCGGCGTCACAGTTGTTAGTTGTTGTGCCTATGTTAGTAATGCTTAAATGCTGCAAATTATCTAATTCGAATGCTAATTCGACAGAGCCAGCAAAACTCATTAATATCACAAAATGAATTGCTAATATCTTAGCTATTTCTCTCCTCCTTCTCCTTCTCTTCTTCTTCTTCTCTTTGTGCATTTCGAAGCGTTCAATTTGTAACGGCGCATCGATAACGTTCTATGACAAGTGTGTGCACGCGCGTATGACTGTGTGTGTGTGTGTGTGTGTGTGCGTGAGCTTTTGACGAAAAGGCGCCACTCGACACACGTCCTCTCTACCTCTCTCGCTCTCTGTTAAGCTGGCTGCATATACATGTGTATGTACATACATACATACATATATTTAACGTCTAACACGTGTGACTACATTGTAATGGGGCATGCAGGGTGGAGACCTAACGGGACGGGCGGCTGGGTTTGCCAGTGACATGCTGTTACAGTTGATAAGATGGCGTCGCCTTTGCTGTTGTTGTTGCAGTTTATTGTTTGGCAGGTGTTGGTGTAATTGCAATTTTAATGCGTCGCGGCAACAACTGCAATGCGATATATATATATATATATATATATATATATATATATATATATATATATATATATATATATATATATATATATATATATATATATATATATATATATATATGTGTGCGTGTGTGTGTGTTGAGCCATTTACAGTTACATATGTATGTACATATGTGATCGACTGAAGATCAAAGTACAGCCCTAAGCCTGAGAGCTCAAATGCAACCTTCTATATATAGACTAAAAAATTGAATTTATTAAGATTAAATTCTAATTGATTATCAAATGGCTTAATCAGATACAGCTTTAATTAAAGCTCTTCAAATTTACAGATCTGAAAAATGCTCTAAGAGTGTAATCAGATATGGCTAATGTACATACATACATACATATGTCTGTACACTTACTTATGTACAATGCAATTGCCACACTTAGGTTGAGCTTTTACGACATTCACTACGACAACTTTGTTGTAAACTGCGTCGTTTCCAAATTCCCAAATGGAAACGCAAAAAGGCAAAATTGCAGGCGTGAAAATGTGGGCAGTAAAAATTCAAATATAAAAGAAGTTAATTTAAAACTATATAAAATAAAATAAATTTTTTTATTATTAAATATAATCTTTAAAAATAACCTAAAATTGATTATTTTTAATTTATTTATTTTAAGTTTTATTTTCAAAGTGGACAGAGTATCCGGCCGTCGGTGCAGCGTGCGCTCGTGCCTTCGATACCCACAGTCCGGATTGCATTTAATAATGCAATATTAAGCTCCATACATATACATATATCTGACAAAAGCTTGCGAAAGCTGGTCATATTTGGGCGGTGGACAAGAGAAAGCTTTTTTCGAATTTCATTTTTTTGCGAATAACTGCGATCCGATTGATTTTTGTACAGATGTACATACATACATACGTGTGTGTGTAAATGTCGATAAATCTAATGCTTTATTGCTTTTATCTATATATGTACATACGAAAGTATGTATACATACATATGTATGTATGTACATATGTATGCAGGTAAATAATTTGAATACACTTGCCCTTTGAAGTGCATTTCCTTATCAATAGAATATGAATTTTGCTTTGGCTTCGTCCTCGGGCAGCGGCAATGACTATTGAAAATGCAGATTTAAATTTCGCAAGGATTTACGCACAAGTGCGAAAACAAAATGCGAAACACAAAAGAGACACGACGAGAAGAGCAACAACTACAAGATCAACAATAATATGCCTAACGCAAGTAAACAGACGGAAAGACAGAAAGAGCAGCAGCAGCAGCAGAGGCAGCAACAACACAGAGGCAGAAACAGCACCGCCAGCAGCTGCAAAAATAACAATACGCAAAGAAGACAGCGACAAAGACAATGATGAAGACGCTGCTTGCCATGGTACAGTCGCGGCTCATACACACTCACTCACTCACTCACACTCACACACACTCACACACAGGCAGACGGCCGGCGAGACAGGCGCGTAGTAAAAGGAGACGGACAAATGCAGCAGAGAGCTTAATAACGGAATGAACCTGTAATCAGACTCGCACACACGCCAAAGGGCGCGCGCAAATACACACACACAAACACACTATTATTTGTTTGCTAAGAAAGTGCACTCAAAACAAAAGCGAATAACACAATTTGGCGAGAGCAAAAGCTGTTCCGTCGCTGCTGCTGACGCCTCTAATTTTTGTTTGCGTTCTCCCCGGTTGGTATTTCACAATTTGCTATAAATTTGTACGTGTGTATATGTATATTATGTATTCAAATGTATTTATACATGTAAATACATATACGATGCATTTGAATATGTGTATGTATGTGGGCATGCGTTGAATTTCATCAGCAATTGAAAAGCAAACAAATTCACTAATTATAGAACTTACAGACGTTTTTGCCCGTTGCGAGAAACACTCAAAGCTGACTGAGAGACACGCAGAGGCTAATACACCACACTGTGGTGAGCCGGCTCATTGAGCAGTTGAGCGCTTTGCCGAGGCGAGTGAGCTGACGAGTTGAGTACAAAAGTGACAGTCGCTTGGCAACATGCTGCGGCAACATGCTGACAAGCAAAGTGCAGCGCAACATGCCAGACTGTTAACAGTTAGGTAGCAGACCGCGCCGGCTAGGCAGGTAGGCGGGGTGGGCGACGCTCACAAAAACGAAGGGCGTGGCATTGGGCTGTTGGCCATTTTTGTTTCATTTTGTTTTCTTTCACTTGTTTGTTTGTTTTTTTTTTTTTTTTTTTTTTTTTGCACTAATCAAGGACATTTGCGCTGTTGCCGCGGCTGTTGCTTTTGCCCTTTAACGCATGAAAAGGCTGCAGCGAAATTACATTAAACATTTAAAGGTGTCTGCGCGGCAAGGCGGGGCAGGTGGCGAGGGCGGGGTTGCTTATCCCTTTGCTTTTGGTATTTTGCCTGTCCTGCGGCCTGTCTGCAAATGTCGCACAAAAATACTCAAGGGGCGGGCCAAAGTGGGTGGGGGTGTGGTCGAAGGCGTCTAGGGGGGGGGGGGGTGGTTTTCTGATTAGGTGACACGTGTGTGTCCCTCTCTCTCTCTCTCTCTCTCTCTCTCGCTCGCTCTGCCTTGTCGTGCGTGCTGTCTGCGACCTTCAGAAAGCATAATGAAATTCGAGCAGCGAGCTCCAAACAAACTTGCCAGACAACAAAAAGGAGCAGGACATTCAACCGGCTGCTCGGAGCTGGGGGCGCACAGACAGCCCCAGCCAGAACTGGGCTCGGATGTGAGGCGCGGGCTGATTGTCGATTGCCGCCTGCGTGCGGCGCAATCAAGAAAAATCTCCTAAGACTCTGTCCTTCTGCGGCGGGTCGTCCTTTTCGCCCACACACGCAATCCGTGAAGGTCACACAGCAGCAGCAGCAGCAACAACAACAACAAAAACAATAACAACAACGCTCTCAGCACCTTTTCCTGCTCTGCATCCTGAATGCGGCAAGGGCAGAGTCTGCCCTCAGCATAAGCTGCTTTGAGGTCCTTTTTCGCCACTGGAGGCAGACTGGGAAAAGGCATGCAGACAGCTCCAACTCCGACTCCAGGCTCGACTTCGACACCAGCTCCAACTCCAGCGCCAGCGCCAGGGCCAGGGCCAGGGCCAGGCTCAAGGACAACGCCGCAGGGCCAATGCCCAAATAGCATTATTGAGGCAGAGTCAAGGATAAAAACATCTTGAGAGTTGCGTCAATTCTCAAATCTGTTTGTGTCAGCATTTAAATTCCTTGAATGACGGATGGATTGACTGATTGACTGATTGATTGAATCACTGATGGATTGATTGATGGATGGAAAGTAATTGGAAAGTAATCGATGAGATATCCTTTATAAGGATCCTATTAATGATAATAATTATTATCATCATTATCAGTATCAAAGAATGAGGGACAAATAGAGAAAGAGACAGAGAGAGAGAGAGAGACACAGAGGAAGACTAAATGACAGAGAGGGAGAAAGAGAGAATGGGTGAGAGAAATATAGAGAGAACTAGTCAGATACAGGGAGAAATATAAAGAGCGAGACTGAGAGAGATAAAGGAACAGAGAGAGAGAGAGAGGGAGAATTTGAGAGAGCAATATACATAAAGAGAATAAGTGGGAGAAGTATAGAGAGGGAGAGAGAGAGAGAGACAGAGGGAAAGTGATAGACAGAAATAAAGAGAGGGAATGAGAGAAAGAGATATACACACCTTGAAAGCGAGATAGACAGACACAGAGAGAGATAGACAGACAGAGAGAGATAGAGAGAGATAGAGAGAGAGAGAGAGAGAGGAGATAGAGGAGAGAGAGAGGCGTTGCATAGTTCAAATCAAGTCTGTCACATCCGCTTCAAATGGCATCCGAAGTGCACGAAGAGTAAGGCACAAGTGGAGGACTCCGACAAAGGACCCACTCGAGCTTCGAAGTGGGGAAACATCAACAGTGACAGCAACATTACCTATTAATATGTGTGCTGGCAAGTGTGCATGAGGTGTGCATACCCTGGGAGAAGAGTATTTCAACAAGCTTCCATTCCATTGCTATTTGTGCTTGAATTTAGTTATTGATTCTAAATAGTTCGCATCACATGTAAATGTATGTATATATATGTACAATTTACTCTCTATAGTATATATTGAACTATCTGTGCCACCCGCTTGCTGCATAGCTCGCATTACAGGGTATGCACAGCAGCACCCACAGAAAACAAGTGCAACAGTGGACCCCACGCCTCGTCGCTGCTTCGATTCCGTGTTTTTTCGCCTGATCTGTTTGATCTACCTTCTGATTGTCGACTCTACCCCCCCCACTCTCTCTCTCTCTCTCTCTCTCTCTCGCTCTTATTCGATTTGTGCCTTGGCACTTGATTGCTCGGGGTTGTGCGGCTTCGTCAAAATGTTGCACTTGAGGTTATCTCAGGAAAATCATTAAACACACACACACACACACACACACACACACACAGAGGCACTCACACAGACATCGCATTGATAAGCATGAAAATCTATATTGCCTTCTCGCTCTCGCTTTTACTTTCTGTTTTCATGACTTTTTGTCGTTGCTCTGCTCCATTTCCACAAATCGCCCTTCGTAAGACCCATATTTACCATATCCGGGATATCAGCGATTCATTAAGAATGAGATTTCATATTTCATATATGTATATATATATATATATAGATATTGACCTACCATATATACTGATCAAGCTTACGTGCTATATAGTAGCTTATTTACTAGATAGTAAAAGTTGCAGGAGCAGCAGCTAGCAGCAACAGCTCGCTACAGTAAATTGCCGGGTATCTGTTGGCCGGGCACACCCGATGTCGGGTGAAAGTCTTTCCCGTTGCTTGGCCTACAGTCGCAAAAGTCGCAAAGTCGCTTTGCCGTGACCTTTTCAGCGCCATCCTCAGCTGAAATACATAGGCCGTACATATACATACATATATCCGTGCATAGTGGCGATATTTTTGGCCACCCTTCGAACATTTCTTCAAACAGATTTAGAATGCAGTTTGTTGGCCCGACGGCATCGCGATGCTTTTTATATTTAGCCCACCTGGGGATTGCCTACTAAAGCGGATAAAGTGAGAGTGAGAGAAAGAGAGAGAGAGAGAGAGAGAGAGAGAGAGAGAGAGCTATTTTAGACGTCTTTTAAATGCTTCTGAAAGTCTTTATGGACAGAGAAACAACTTATGATGTTCTAATCACTTAATATATTTAATCGAGCCGAGTATAACCGACTATTAGATACTCTTGCACACGATTCGAATGCTCCAAATACTCGACATCACTTGTGTTTACTCAAAGTCTGCAGTGAAATTTATGCAAATTATGCTTGAGAAGGTCAACGTAACAGTAACAGTATTCTAGTTGGCAGTGATCGACTAACAGATACCCTAACTGCATTCAACACATGGCCCATAAAGCAGGGGCGCACTATTCAATAGTCGAATGATGATAGTCAATGATGAGCATCTAATCAATGATGAGCATCTAATCCCTGTAGAGGGATTAGGGAAATCGGTCGACGACGTCTGCCTATGACGACTGTCATGAGATCCGTCAATGGCAACGGACTAAGCGCCATCCGAGTTAAGTCAGGATAGTCTCGGAGGCCACTACGGTAGCTACCGGAGGTACTTAAGCAACGAAGAGAGGATGCTGGAAATGAAGTCATGGATATATCGAATGAATGGCGAGACTACTCTGTATCTATCGCAGGTCTCTCCGCACAGAAGTGCTACCGGAGCACGTCTTGTTCAAATGAGGAAAGTGCTTGAAAGAGAGGCGAATGGTGCAGGAAGTACTACACGGGTCTATCGGAAGGGAAAACCTGGTGTGAACAATATGAAAGCATTCATAACCAATGTGCAATGTCCAAATGAATAGCTTACAGTTTGAATCATCCGCATATTCGGCAATATTGAGTCTAAATATATCGAATATATATATACATATATTTCAAATATCAATATCTTATATCTTTTGTAATGGTCAGATCGTTGCAGATAGAGTTCCGGACAGACCGACATATGTGCCTGGTGTCTTTATAGGGATCGGTCATGTCGATGAGCAATTATATATTAGACTAAATATACATAAAATATTTACTTGCACAATTATATATTGTATCATCAGCATGATCAGCACGCGCATTCAAGATCTGTCTGGTTCTGTTATGAAATGTTAATATTATTGAAGATATATTTGTATTCTCATTGATAATCTGGTATGACCTTTGTTATCTGTTTAATAGAATATCATGCAGCAAGCGATAAGAAGGCATATCAAGTGATCAATGACGATTGCTCATTGAGTATTGATCACTGATCGCCGATCTTTACCTTTGGCCAGAAATTTTCTGTTATTTGAAGATGTTTGTTATGCATTTCCCATGATATCTATAGGATGTGGCACCCCTGGAAACAGCTGGTTGGAAATATCAACAGACCTACATATGTACATATATAAGCGATACACATATTTGCGATTACCTTCGGAATACTTACACACACATGGACTTCCTCAGAAAAGAGTGAAAATGCTTGAATAATAGTTTGATTGTTCACACACATATTTATAGACGGCCCATAAACAGCTGATTAGCTGAAATGTCATTTATGGCATCGATGAGCATTATAAATAAATATGCTCGAAATTCAAAGCCAGCGCTCTATTATGCTATCAATAAGTTGAAATTGAATTATTTCCTAGTCATTGATATGCCTAACTATATTATATATATTGCTTTGGGTTAGGTAACATAATCCCGATTTTACTCAACCGTATGCTCGCTTTATGGAGTGAGGAAAATCGGTAAGTTCCTAATCATGCCCATATATATATTTGCATTAGGTTTAATGGAAATGACCTCTGTCAGAGTCTTAGCTGGAACCTCTTTTTTGCTCCATATTAATACACACGAATAGACTTTATTGGATAGCAATTCTTTTGAAATGAACGTTAAAATAAGTTTTAGTTGCCTCAGCTGGAATAGAATAGATTGGATTGGAGTAATCATTGTTGAGAAGACATGTGTACTACTGACTCCACCATGAGTTATCCTGACAATGAGAAGACTGATAAAGCTCGAACTCTGCACATACCTATTACTCCACTCATTCTACTCTATGCCTTTATGTGTAAGTAACTCTAAGTACTCCCGCTCTCTCTCTCTCTCTCTCCCTCTGGATCCTATATTTCTTGTAAAAGGACAAACTTTAGTGAACTATATATATATATATATATATGTATATATATATATATATGTTACTAACGTATGGCAACACACTTTTCTTTATATAGTTGGCGTATGCGTAAGCGTCGTCGCATGTATCTCTTTCGGGTAGCTGGTATATCGCTGCGAAATCTTATCAAATGTCATAGACTTAAGTTTTTCAAGTGTAATGTATTTAAAATAAAAAAAAAAACTTAACTAATTTACTATCACTTTTTTTCTTCTTATTTTATTTTAGTTTCGAAGGTCGCGTTTTTCCGTATCGCTCAAATGCGGCTCTCTAGCCACATACGTGTAGAATATATAGTGATATGTGCGTAGCACATATATATATATATATATATATATATATATATATATATATATATATATATATATATATATATATAATATATATTTAGTAGCTTTTTAGTTATTTTATGAGAAAGTGTGTGTGTGTGTGCGTGTGTGTACATACTTATCAATCAAGGTCTTCATCGCACGATTCCGCAAATATGCGTTGTTAATCTCTCTCACACATTCATACACACACACACTCACACACACACACACACTCACGCGCAGAGTTAGTATGTATATGAGCTGGGGTGTTTTATTTTAAACAGCCCAACAACAGCAACATTTAGCTAGAACTATTAGGATTTATAATTTGAATTAGCTTTTGGACGTTGCTTTCGACTTTTCTACTTTTCTCTTTTTCGCACTAGTCTCGCGGCAGTG